>CM067474.1:40420223-40490133 GCA_034552555.1 Semaprochilodus insignis | reverse complement strand
TCCCAGGCCAGGTGACCAGGGTCCTTTGTGGGGTCCTGTGTGGGGTTTGCTTGTTCTCCCTGTGTCTGCTAGGGTTTCCTCCGGCTTCCTCAAACAGTCCAAAGACATGCAGCCAGGCCAGCTGGAAATACTAAATTCAGGGTGTGAGTGTTTGAATATTTATGTCTGTGTGTTTGTGCTGTGATGGACTGGCAGCCTGTCCAGGTTGTTTCCTGCACTCAACCCAGTAGATGACTGAATGTTGTTTGGCTTTCATTATTTATAACAAGACAACATTAATATTAAACAGGGAAAGCGTAAAAAGTTAAATTACATAATCAGATAACGAAGGCAATCAGGAATATCAAACAGCACCCTAACATTACCCTAACTAACTTTAGCTGACTTTGCTGGGTAACATCATAAGATCCTTAAATTATCTTTACACCAAAAGCTTGTGTTCTACAAGCTTTCTCCCTTTCTGAAAATGAACATTTCTACACCAAACAAACAATACCTGATATACTGTGGCACCAGCAGCCGCACCCCTGTACACACAATGCATATGTTTTTATGGTTTTGTTCATTGTTTTAATATTCTGTCCTGAGAATAAAACATTACAACACTGTGGCAGTTAAAACACTCAGTACTCAATAGGACACTGAAGGAATAGCATACACTGAAATACGCTGAAATACAGTGAAAAAAAAAACAAAAAACAAAAATGAGTGAAAATTGAACAGAAAGCTGAACTTAAATGTGAGAAAAACGCCCATTCTTTCATTTAATTTAGTTCATTATTAGTTAGAACATTATCAAACAAAATACTAGGCAAACATTCTGAACGGCACACAGATTTTCCAGTTGGTCAAGCAAGCTTGAAACCAATGCCCAATCACAAGTCAGAATGTTGTCATGGGTAAAGGGATCTACCATGCTTATTTATGAATGATATTTTATAGGACAGTCCTTTCACTTGGCGGCCATGTTTCTAAAACTGCCAGGCAGTTATTTCCAGCTATACAAGACTAGACTCCTATCACCCAGAGTAATGGAGTCTATCAGTAGGGCTTACATTCACACCATCATAGTGCAACGGAAAGGTATGTAGATGAGGTAACATAACACACACATTGCACTGGCCACCAAGTAGCTACCATATGGAAACCTCACAACTTTTTTTGCACAATTTTTAAACCGCAGCTTCACTTTACACTGTATTAACATTTCATTATAACATTACTATGATAGTGACAGTTACAGTTCTCACTTCAAGCTTTCACACACATTTTCAGGCTAGAGGAAATGAGAGAAGAAATAGAGCATGACCCCACTGTTGTATCTGCTACACCGTCTCACTCCACCTTTCACTGATCACCTGTTCCCCACCACAGCTTCCTCCGAACAGGAATAGCCTCAGACACTTTATCCACCTTTTCAAAGGCTTCCTATTGCAAATGTATGCAATCACTCCTAGAAGCTCTACGTTCCAGCGCTCATTGTATTTGTAGTCTAGTTTCTGCTATGTTTCGTATTACCTTTTGCCTCACTGCACCTGTTCTATGTATTTATTTGTCTGTAAATGCTCTGCACACTTGCAATAATTGGAACCAGTGTCTCAAAAGTCCTCAGTGCGTGCCTTAGAAAGTCAAATAAAGTCAAATAAAGTGTAGAAAATCCCCAGGCAGCAGCTTGAGGATGTAAGCAGCTGTTACCCTCTGACACTCAGAGGCTGCACAGTAGGCAGCTAGCAGTGCTTGGCAGGATGCCTGAAATATAGGTTTCTTTTGCAACTTTCTAAGCATATTGGCCTTATTACACTCATCCCTGGAACTTAAAGGGATATTCTGGCTAACATTAAAAATGTAACCATTGCTATATCTGTGGGAAAGATGCTACTTGCGTCCTAGAGAGGTTCTCTAGAGAAAAAATGATGATGGGAGGAACAATTGAACACCTACAACTGATAGGGAGTAGATTTTTGGGGAACAGGATGTTTAATTTTTTTCACCTGGTGAAGACAGATAGCTACTGTTACTGCCAAGAAGCCAAGTATCTTATTGTAAACATACTATACAACTTTAGTAACTGTCTTCACATCATCACTACAATGGAGAGAATCCATTACAGTGTAAATAACTCATCAGACAACATGCTAAAAAACAAAGTTGGCAAGGTAGCCAGCCTGAATCTCTAGATACCTACACTGCCTAACACAACTAATCACATATTAAATGCTAGTTGTAGGCTGGAATGAGTTTCACAATGACAGTAAGTACTGGTTAAGACAACAGTGTGCTTTCCAACACAACAGAAGTGCTGTCTGTTTCCTCTCAACAGTGTTCACTTCCTCTCACACTATCAAAGCATCCACACATAGGACCACTGGCCACCTGCTGCTGTCAGAGTGCTACACACAGAGGACTCTGGCACTTTATATGTCCTCTGTGTGTGTGTGTGTGTGTGTGTGTGTGTGTGTTTGTACATTTTCTGGGCCAGAAATGAAGGAAAAACACAGCAAAGCAAAGCTAACACAATGTCAGCACCTGCAAAATGTTCCTTAAAATAGCTCCTGTTGCTATATGTCAACAGTACATTTTCTGATTCTTTAAGCTGAGAATCAAGCAGAGGTTCAGTGAGCCTCAGAACTTGAATTTGCATATAAAAATGAGAATTGAAGAATATGAAAAGAAGCAAAAGTTCTTTATTTGTTAAGATGTAAAAGGGCACATACACAAAGAAAAACTCTACACACAAAAGTACACATACGACTTTATTGACCTCAATGGTAGAGAATAGTCATAAACCTGCAAGGGAGGCCACAACCAGCCACAGGCTTCACCCTCATGGTGAACTCCCATCACACTCAAAACCCCCTCACTCCGAAACACAAAATATCAGATATAGAACACACACGTTCCTTCACTACAGAACAGGCAACAGTAACAACATAAACTTAACTAATGTGCTCACCTCCCATGAACCTCTGCTTATGGCCCCTTTCTGCATGACAGCTCCTGGTTGGATGAATGCCACAATATAATAGCAGCACCACATTACCCATATAGATGTTCATTTTATTTTCCCGGCTGTGTCTGTTTTGACATGGTACTTTGGTGTTATGATCTGGTGTGATGATCTTGCTGTACACCAGCCAATCAGAAAAACTTCAATCAAATCAATTACTGACAAGCTCACCAAAAAAGTAAAACGGCTTATTTCATTCTAGGACCAAATCATAGCGTGTAAATGGACAAGTCAAACAACATCTGGACATTTTCCACCCTGACCAAAGCCACATACCTTCTATATAGACATCATTGTTTAAAATATTTAATAAAAAAGTGTTCTTCACACAGCTGGACTGTTATCTCTGATCCAGTCATAACAGCTCAACACACACTAACATCCCGCCACCATGCCAGTGTCACTGCAGTAAAGGATGCAGAGAAACAGTCTGTATAAAGAATTCCTGTATGATGTATGAAGTGGAGCTGGTAAAATAGGCAATGAGTAGCGTGCAATGCAAGATGGTGGTTTTAATGTTGTGGCTGCTTGGTGTATATCACATTAATTGATGTACGGGAAATGTTCTTTTTGTAACGTTCTTTTGTGTGACATGGCTAAATAACACCTTGGGTCTCCCAGCATTCTCACATGCACAACAGTTTCTACATGAAGAAAACTATTATTATTTTAGTATTATTTAAGAAGTAATAAAAGGAAAAGCCCCATGAATCAAGTTACAGCTACTTAAGTTTGTGGATGACACAATTGTAGTGGGTCTCATCTCCAGTAGCGATGAATCCATATACAGGCAGGAGGTGGTACATCTTGAGTCATGCACGACAACCTACAGCTAAACAGACTGAAAGTGGGCTTCTGTAAACAACCACCTGCCTGCTTTCCCCTGGAAATAATGGCACGGCTATGAGTATGGTTGAGTCACTCATATTCCTGGGGACCACCACCTGCAACACCCTGAAGCGGGAGAGTAACATTTCCACAATTGAGCTACAAGAGCACTAGATAGGATATTGACGGTGGATGATTAGTTCAGGATCAAAAACTCCAATCCAACTCATCCTAAAGATATTGAATGAAGCTCAAACACTCCAGGGCATGCAGTCCTGCTGTGCCACAGCCCAATGCATGGGGAGTGGTCATGTTATAACCCTCCAGCTGATGCTTGGCATTGAACATGAAGACGTTCGGCTCTTGTTTGGCTGCTCCAGACCATCCCTTTGCTAAGGCATTACCTTGGACAATATACAAGCTGTATATGTAACTGAATGCTCACTGAAATGCAGCTGAATGCACTCATCAAGCAGGGGGCCTGGATACTTTTAAACAGCCAGTTACTGTTCTGTGTCCATCATTGTCTTGCTCTTGTCTGTTTACACCCTCTCCAAGGTCAGGTTGCAGTGTGTTATTCTCTGATCTGAGAGTACCTTTGGCCAAAAGGAAACATCTAGGAAGACTGTATTCATCATGGAAATCACTTCTTCAAAAAAACTGCCATCACAGAGACGGTTCAAGGCCACTTGTGCAGCACGTCAGCTCCCCAGTTCCTTCCCTGAAGCAATATTGAATGAGGGCCTTTAAATGATCTTGTCCCTCCTATACTTCCCCTTGTTTTGATTCTTTCTAAGCTACATTGCTGCACAGCTAGGCTGTTTGTTCTTCTAGTATTCTACTATCATATTTGTTTCATTGTCTTACTTGTTCACTGCCACTATTCACCATTTGCAGTGTTTAATGAACCCAGTTTACTCTGATCGGTCAGCTTGCCCACTCTCCAAAATAGTCAGTTGCGGTAATGGCATCCTGCTATAAGTTCCACCCTTATACGTTCCGTCCCTTTCTTGCAGTCTGCAGATAGACAATCTCTCCTGAGCAGGTATAAACAACGCTGTTCTTACAATGGTGTCTTCATGATTTGGCTACAAAACGGTACAAACTCTTCCTGGGGTGCAATGCTTGTTGTGTGAGGTTGTGCCAAGCTTCCCAGTAAGATTTTGTTACGAGATTGCATCATCCTGCAGCAAAGGAAAAGGAATTCCAATGAATTCTTTCAGCCTGCTGAGAAATGTGGTTTCTGCGAGAGTTTCCTTTTTGCTTTATATATGTTTATATATTGTTACAAGCCCAGGAATCACTGACACATGGAGCCAAACCACCAAACTGTCTGAGGTTTAATTGACATAGCCTGACCCTGGGAGTAACAAAGGCACACTGCCCCTCTGTGTTGCAATTTGAAGTGAGACATTAACCTATGTAAAAGTGTATGCCTAGTGTAAGTCTAGTTGGACCCACTGAGAGACCAACTCACCTGTAGTCCGAGTCTCTCTTTATATTAGTTCATGGAAGGATGGAGAGGAGGGAGAGCAGGAGACCCAAGGAGTGAACAACCTCTGTCTAGAAGAGTCCGACGTGCAGCATTTAAAACGCCACCATTTCCCGCCGTTGCCCCCGCTGACCCATTTCCGGCTGAGCCCACAGTTTATAAAAGACCAAAATGATTGGCACCCCATGTGGTCCAACACAAAAAGCTACATACCACATTAAAGGAAAGGGGAAAAACATAAAAGTGTACCAGTTTCCGTTTAATTTTACTAAAAACTCATTTAAATGGATATGCTACATAAATGTACCATGAACTAGAGCTGATCCAAAGGTGCCAGAGCTCCCAGATTTAACCCATGTACCCTCTGATCTACACTGGCTTTAACTAAGATTTGGGCACTAATGTCTTTAAAGAGCAAAAAACCAGCAAAAAAACAACAACAAAAAAAAAAACATCCAGCCAAATCATAGACTCTGCTAGACCTCTGAAGGTGTGACTTGTGCTACAGGACTGTCAGCTCAGACCAGCCGGCATAGCCTTAGTGCCGTAGTCCTCGTGCATCAGTGAGATTGTCTGGCCATAACTATTTTGCCCTTTCAAAGTCACTCAAGACTAACTGACTGTTTGCTTACCATCTAATATATCCCAGACCTTTAAATGCACCTTTGTTGCCTTACTGATATATAATCAACGTTATTTGCTTTAGGTGTAATACAATTTGCTTTAGGTATTGAGATTATTCATATGAGTCATGAATGCTTTATGACCATAAACACTATGAACAATACTGAATGTAATTTGGGTGTCTCTTGAGTAGACTTGGCAATGCTTAGTATTGTAGACAGTTTATTCCCCAAAGAAATGTAATTTAATTCATGATTAAGTCAAAATGATTATGTAATTGTAATGAAGTGTTATTGTACTGTTCATGAATTATAATTTTTGTCCACACATACATGACAGACATCCAGGTTTGTACCCTACCGCAGTCATCAAGATTACTCCTTCACAGCAACACATCAAATAACGGTTAGAGTGTATTGCTGACCTCATCACCTTCCATTTTTTCCTTCTTTTTCCCATAATGCCATTCTCTATCCCATCATCTATCACTCAGAAATGTGTCCACCCCTGCCTGACCAGGAACTTTGTGGATGTGCAGCGTTATTGGATGTGACAATTTCATTAGGACCCAATCAGCTTTCCCTCCATGGTGTACATGCATGAGATGAGATATATGTTGGGGGGCCCATCCTTTATCCACCTCTCGTCGTCTGTGTTCCTGTCTGTCTTTCTTCCTGTAAGTGACTGTAATTCTGAGTCTCTGACTCTCTCTCCTTATTCCCTCTGACCTTCATGTCTAGCTCATTATGTAGTGTTCTCCTCCATCTGTTCACTGGTGATGATATCATGAGCTCCTGGTCCGTTGGAAACAAGGAGCTGTCATCTTGTAACACCACACACAGACACATACTCACACACACCCTTACACTCCCTTCAACACTCACCTCTGCTGGAGAAAAAAAAAAGATAGATAACAACACTGACTGTGTTCCTCCTAACCAGCAATCCCAGAGTCATCCATTCATAAAAGAGTACCATATTTCTGTGCTAATACATCTGACTTAATTCAAGATGAGCCTTTTGATGATTAATCTGCTAGTCAGACGTGTTAAATTATGGAAACCATTAAGCTATACACAACATGGGTTCTGGATGGCCTCAAACTGCAGCCAATATTATATATTCATAAGTGGTAAACCAAGAGTATTAGAGGTAAGACTTCAGTTTGAACCTTAAAATGATAGACTGAAGCAAAACTCTGGGTTAGCTGCTGACTTTGCGCTTACCTTTTGCACTCTGCCTATGATCAATGGATAGAATGAGCAATTGCTTCTTGCAATGTGAAAATGGGCTTTATAGAAGAAGATGAAAACTGAGAAACACGCAGAAACAACTTCCTCTCCCTTTTCACCCAGCTTACCTCCTGTAAGACAACAAAGTTGAGTAAAGCCAACCCTTAGTACCAGAAGATGAAACTACAGCCCCCAAATCCACGTAGCTGGGAAGGATCAGAGGAAAGGCAAAAGCAACCTGAAGCAGTACAATGGCCTAGCAAAGTATTTAGCCTGAAACTGCACTATAGAGTTGTCACCTCTCCAGATGAAACTACTGCCTGATAGAGAAACAGAGACCATGGAAGAGCATCTCATGGAGATTTATCAGACAGTCAATCGATCTCTCCAGAATTTGCAGACCTCTTATTTGTGGAAAAGAAAGATGGTGGTGTGGACTTCAACATTACATATTTAGAATATCCAAACTCTATGCCTCCAGTGCCAACAGCGAATCAGAACCAGATTTAGTAGGGTGAGGAATGGAAGACAAGCATCAGTACCCCAGAACACTCTACAAGTATGTGGTGGTGACATTTCAAGACCTTTTTGTGCAACCATAATATTAAGAGTTGTAGGAGTAATATTATTACACACCTAGAGTTTTAATACATAAATCACGATGATTATACTATATTAAATCATTTCATTTTATGAAATAATTAAGAAGAACTTGGAGGTTGCCCACTGGCTAGTTCTACATGCTGGTTCTGCTGGAATGAGGAGTACTATGAGTATTATTGATTTTTCAGAAGGGGATGCCATACAGTATTACATACATTGCAACCAGTACTGTATACACACCTACACTATTACATACTAAACCCAAATAAAACATTGTAATAACCGGTGGTGGACAAAGAATCCAAGTCATGTATTTCAGTTAAAGTAGAGATACCCAAGGTAAAATATTCCTTCATGTCAGGAACAAAGAACCAGGACTGACGTGCACAGAGCTAAAAGCCAGATGGACTCTATTAAACAAGTATTAAACGAGTAATCGAGCACAGTAACAACACACGAACAAACATAGAGGGAGAAGGGAAGATCGAAGTCAAAGAACAGGCGGAGGTCAAAACCAGGGTAGACAGGCAGCGAGGTAACTAAAGTGGAAGGGCTAGGCAAGAGAAAGGTCAAAGAAACAAGAGATAGGTCGATAGCCAGAGAGTAGGTAAAAGAGAAAGCCAACAAGGGATAAGCAAAAGAGGAGGTCAAAAAACAAAGGGAGTCAAAGCCAGAGTCAGAATACACAGAGAAGAACCGCTCAGAATTGCAAACTAGATTTGTCAAAACTTCGCAATGGTGTTGTGACAGAGAGGGGTTTATGTACTGCACTAAAGTGGGTAAATTAGGGACAGCTGGGGCTAGAACTCAGGTGACCTAGAACGGGGCTGACTGGATGACTGGGGACATGTGGGTGTGACGTCATCGAGCGATGCCCTCTGGGAAGTTGAGTCCGGGGGAGCAGAGGAGCCGGGAAAAGCCGGAAGCGTGACACTTCAGTAAAAGTAGAAGTTCCTTCCTTTAGACCTCAACTTCATCAGAAGTACAAACATACTAACATTTAAATGCACTTAAGTATGGAAAGTAGAAGTAGCATTAACATGATTTATTGTGGCTAGAATGTCCTATGATCATTTCTAGAACAAGACTCTTGCTTAATCAACTCATTTTCGGTGTCACTCTTTGTCCAGAAATCTTTAACAGAAGGTCATTAATTACTCTGACACTGACGTCTATTAACATTATCATAAGCACAAAACACTGACGGAGAACAATTTCCATTAGGTAGAACTATACTCTGTCCAACAGGTCAAAACAAGCACAGAACAAAGTGAGCGCTGTACCTTGACTGTACCTTCACGCTTCTTTCGTTTTGACATGTTCCCTTTTTATGCACACATATGCCAGAAGGAACTCACATAATGTGGTGGAGTATAAAGTAAGATATCTGACTGTGAAATGTAGGGGAGTTAAAGTAAAAAAGCCGCCCAGAATGGAAAAAATTTTAAACTTAAGTTAAGAAAAAAACTACATAAGTACAATTAAGTAACCAAGTACATTTACCTCATTACTGTGCACCACTGGTAATTACAAATGAGCCTTTAGAAGAATTACAAGAACTTTTAACAATTAACACAACCTGACCATGATAACCAGACAAGAGAGCCTGACAAAGAACAACACTGGACATATTTGCCTCATGTTTGATAAAGCTAGAATTTAGAGAACATGTTTGGTGGGGTTTTGGACCTCTAGGACTTTGCAACATACATTATACCCTCCTTAGCCATCATCAGAGGACGAGGGCAGAAAACATTTTTATTCTCATTACAAAAAAATTCTTAGCAGCCTTCCGCCCAATGAGCGCTGGGACAGGCTCCAGCACCCCGCACAACCCAGAAGGCTAAGTGGCTCAGAAGATGAAGGAATGAATGAATGAATGATCTAAGCAAAGGAACATGTACATGCCCTGCAGAAATTTTGGCAACCCCTCGGTAAATGTAGAAAATGTCATATTTAAGTGTGTTCTCTGTGGAGGATGGTTAAACTTGACTGTACTAGTATAAGACATACTGTCTCTCTCTCATTCTCTCTCTCTCTCTCTTTCATAGCACAAAACACTACTTTTGAGTTTTAAAGCTGTTCCAAAAATCATTGCGGGCCAAATCACATTCCTCAAGGGGCACATTCTCCAACTTTTAATCTTCCATACAATAAAAATCTATTTTAAATATTGTTTATTCATTTCAATCCAATCATCCAAGTCCAGGGTGACCCAGAGTTTGTAGATAAGAGAATAATGGGAAGGCTGAGTCAGCATTTTTAAGCATTGTGGGGTGGGAGCAGAGCGCAGGGATGGGAAACATCATTAGTGCTGAGCTGTTTTTCAATCAGGGGAAGTGACGAGTAAATTTTGAGAGCTGGGTGGTGAGTCGTTTTAAAAGCCAGACAGTGGAATTAAAATGAAGATGATGAAATTTAGCTTCCAGGATTGTTCATAAAAGCTGGAGGTTTGTGGTGTAGGTGCGTGAGATCAGTCGAGAGGGTGTAATGCATGAGAGGGTGTCTGGGTATGCGTATGCGTTTGGCTCTCTGGTTCGAGTGTGTGTTTGTGTGTATGTGTGTATGTGCGTGTGTGTTTTGTGTAGGTCGTGACCCTCCTCTGTTGCAGCGCGTGCAGACAATGTTTCTCGCCCACGTCGCTCTGCAGAGTTGCTCTGGGTTAATGAGCTTGCACACTCACACTGCTCTCTTACAGACGGAGCCAAGCCCTGTGTGTGCGCGTGTGTGCACTCCAAAGCAAACTGAATTAATGCGGTGCCTCTCATTACCTCTGGCTGTTCTGCAGTACCCTCGAGCGACCGGCAGGGTGTCCCAGAAGCGGACGCTGCCTGCATTCTTCTCTAATGCTGTGCTACTGTGCACAGCAGCTCCTGCTTGGCAATAGAGCTCTATCCACTCCTGCACCTAGTGTGTCGTAAGCAGCATGTTTTCCTCTCGCGAACTCTTTGCCTACGTTCACACAGCAAATAAAAGTGGCCCAAATCCGATCTTTTGTGACACAGATGTGTTGTCTGTGTGGCAGTGGACGGCAAATAACCAACGAATCTGACTGTTTTAATTCCATTCTGGGTCACTTTAATATGTGGTGTTGAAATCTAATACATATCCAATACACACCAATGCATCTAAAGAGACAGATTGGAATTCATGCAACTTTTACATCAATCCAGCTGGACATTAATCACAATTTCGTGCTGAAGAGACCTCAAAACATTTGGGGTGATGTTTCTGTTCAGACTGGTGTAGGTTATGGATCACGTTTAAAAGACAATCTGAGCACACGAACAACAAAATCAGGTTTGGTGAGAAACTGGATTTGTGTTCCGTCACTTCTACCTGCCGTGTGGACATAGCCTTTGTCTCTCTGTTACTTTCATTTCAATTTGCACTGTGTGCAGGTTTGGGGATTTGTGGACCTCTCTGGCAGAAATGTGTAACTGCATGCAATGTGTGGAAGAACATTTTGTGTTCTCGCTTCGGACCCTTTCGCTGAGCAGATGAATCTAATGATCGCAAGCATGTTGAAAGAGTTGCAAGGGTGTTCAAAGAGAGTCAAACCTCAGTAAATGATGTGTCTTCTGAGAATGTTAGTAAGTTATCTATTACCTGAAAGCAGCAGAACAGGAACACAAGTCAAATCTTTTTAAAGCCAGGTGGCAGACTGTGATAGGCTGAAGTTATGAAAGGATGAGTGATTTAGCATTGGCGTCTTACTGGCAAAACTTGCACTAAAGCTTTCATTTACCATTTCAGGCTGTACAGGGTGACTTGCAGCAGCATGCACAAACTTCCTGCCTCATTAATGACATTTTTAATGCCAATTGTGCATAGTACTGCTTTAAATACACCATAAGAGACCATGCATTACTGTGATTGCTGTAACAGGGTTAAGGGGTGTTGAGCTGATTGTTTCCCAGTTGCATGGCTTTAAGCAAATGTACAAATCATGACAATATTATTGGACAGCTTTTGTTCTCTCAAGCATTCTACTTAATCCTTACCTCTCTATTATCAGTATGATAGATTATGCAGACAAATTAATGCCAAATTGAAATACAATCACGACAGCGGAAAAGGTCAAATTCAATACACACATGGCATTGCTTTTCAATAGTAACATGCTGAATGTGTGCCAAAATGAAAAAGAACATTACATTATTTTCACATCACTTTACCTCTTTACTGAAAAACAATACACAAAGATTTGCGCTTAAAATGCTAAATTGGTGTGAATTAAATTAAAGCACATTAAAGCACCTCTGTATTGCTTTCCACTGGATGGTGCTTCAGTAGTAGTAGTAGTAGTTTTTTATTGTCATTTCAACCATATACAGTGGTGTACAGTACACAGTGAAACGAAACAGCGTTCCTCCAGGACCAAGGTGCTACATAGAACAATAAATACAATAGATTTACAAGACAATTTACAATATACAAAACAGCAGACAATAAATACAGGGAGGGAGCAGATAGCCCACTGGTAGTGGGAGCAGTAAAGTGCAGTTATGTCCATTTTTTTAAGATGAACATTGAACATTGTTTTTAGCAGCAGTTATGTCAATATTGGTATAAGTGTAAACATTTTACTCCTTAAGTTTATGTGTAGACAGATTTAAAGGATGAGATTGTGCTGCAGGGACTTGCGATCCGATACAGTGCAGTTCCCGAACCAGGCAGTGATGCAGCTGCTCAGGATGCTCTCGATGGTTCCTCTGTAAAATGTGGTGAGGATGGGAGGTGGGAGATTTGCCTTCCTCAGCTTTCGCAGGAAGTAGAGACGCTGCTGGGCTTTCTTGGTTATGGTGCTGGTGTTGAGGGACCAGGTGACATCCTCTGCCAGGTGAACTCCAAGGAACTTGGTGCTCTTGACGATCTCCACAGTGGAGCCGTCGATGTGTAGTGGAGAGTGGTTACACCTTGTCCTTCTGAAGTCAACAACCATCTCTTTCGTTTTGTCTACGTTCAGAGACAGGTTGTTGGTTCTACACCAGTCCGTTAACCATTGCACTTCTTCTCTGTATGCTGACTGGTCATTCTTGCTGATGAGACCCACTACCGTCGTATCATCCGCAAACTTGATGATGTGGTTCGAGCTGTGCATCAGACACATATACCTCTTAAAATACAATCATTACAGTGAAAATGTTAAATGGAATGCGCATGAGATTGTGTTTGAACAGGTGGCACATGCTGAAACTGTGCCAAAACCAAAAGTAAAATATCTATTGCATTGATTTAACAGTTGAACAGGTTATTGATTTAACCTCTTAACAGAAAAACAATACATGTAAAAATTAAATCAGCTTGGGCCAAACTAAAAGCAGGTTTTCCTTGCAGTGGGAGCCTGGTTCTGTATTTGGGAAATGTTATTTGTCTGGACTGTGAAAGACTATGCCATTAGTGTTACTTCATGTGAATAAATCTCTATGTTATTTCAGCTTCTTATTCATTTACTTTTATTCGTTTATGGAAGTTTGTCAAAACTGTCGAGCAAAAATACCAAAATGATCACGCCCTTTAGTTACGAATAAGGAGCAACTTCAGCTGGAAAATTAGACATTGCAAATAGGGAGCCAAACAAATCAGATGCTGTGAATGGGTAGCTACTTCAGTCTGTTGGCACTGTTATTCTTAGGTTCATATAGCAAATTATATTGGGACAGGTGCTTTTAAGATTGTGGCTGTACTGCTGGAGCCTAGAGTTCTAAGTTCTAAAGTGGACCCCAGCCCACCAGGCCATCACGAAAGGACATTTTTTTCTGAATTAAGATAGAGCTAGGAATGATTCCTTCTGACTTATTTATCAGCCACAACCCAAATTTATTTATCTATGTGTAATGAACAGAGATTACACAAATTCCACACTGCTTGGGCTTAAGTACTATGATTGTCTTGTGCATTAAGCACATTTGGGACATTTAAAATACATTTTTACACAGGTTTATTGGCCAAGTATGTTGACACACACAAGGAAATTGGTTTCGGCAGTTCGTGTCACTCTAGTACAGTACCAGTATACACATAACTTACTGACAGTCCACAATATACACATAACTTACTGACAGTCCGCAATATACACAATGACTCCACATATACACAATAAATACAGACACTGTACAATATACAATATACACAGTATACAAGCAATAAACAGTAGAGACAGCAGTGTTGAGGTAGAGGCAGTAGTGTTGGGGTAGAGGCAGTAGTGCTGAGGTAGAGGCAGTAGTGTTGAGGTAGTGCAACAGCATTAGTATACATGTATGAGGAAGAAGCTGGCATGTGAGTGAACGCTATGGAGGAACAGGAGTAACTATGGTTCAGCAGATGATGTGATTGGTCAACTGTTCATGAAAGTGATGGCCTGAGGAAAGAAGCTGTTTCTGTGTCTGGTTGTCTTGGTGTACAGGGTCCTGTACCACCTGCCGGATGGAAGGAGTTGGAATATGTTGTGTCCAGGGCGAGATAGATCTGTGATGATTTTTCCGGCCCGTTTCCTGGTTCTTGAACAGTCCTGGACGGTGGGATGTGGAGCACCAATGATCTTTGCAGCTGTCGTTACAGTCCTTTGCAGTCTGTTCCTGTCTTGTACTGTGGCCACTCCAAACCAGACTATGATGGCTGTGCACAGATTTGATGACTGCAGTGTAGAACTGGATTAGCAGCTCCTGTGGCAGACCCAACTTCCTCAGCTGTCACAGAAAGTAAATCCTCTGCTGAGCCTTTTTGACAATGGAGTTGATGTTGGTCTCCCACTTCAGATCTTGGGAAATGATAGTTCCCAGAATCTTGAAGGTGTCCACTGTTGACACAGGGCTGTTGGAAAAGGGGTAGCAGTGTTAAGGGGTGTCTTCTAAAGTCTACATTCATCTCCTACGTCTTCAGCGTGTTCAGTTCTAGGTTGTTCTGACTGCACCAGAGAACCAACCGTTCAACCTCCCTCCGATATTCAGACTCATCTCTGTCTTGGATGAGTAAACTTCAGGAGTTTAACAGGTGGGTCTTTAGAGGTGCAGTCATTAGTGTAGAGTGAATAAAGCAGTGGTGAATTGTAGTACAGCTGATTGCTTTTGAAAGTGATTTGTATTCAATTCTGACANTTTATGTGTAGACAGATTTAAAGGATGAGATTGTGCTGCAGGGACTTGCGATCCGATACAGTGCAGTTCCCGAACCAGGCAGTGATGCAGCTGCTCAGGATGCTCTCGATGGTTCCTCTGTAAAATGTGGTGAGGATGGGAGGTGGGAGATTTGCCTTCCTCAGCTTTCGCAGGAAGTAGAGACGCTGCTGGGCTTTCTTGGTTATGGTGCTGGTGTTGAGTGACCAGGTGACATCCTCTGCCAGGTGAACTCCAAGGAACTTGGTGCTCTTGACGATCTCCACAGTGGAGCCGTCGATGTGTAGTGGAGAGTGGTTACACCTTGTCCTTCTGAAGTCAACAACCATCTCTTTCGTTTTGTCTACGTTCAGAGACAGGTTGTTGGTTCTACACCAGTCCGTTAACCATTGCACTTCTTCTCTGTATGCTGACTGGTCATTCTTGCTGATGAGACCCACTACCGTCGTATCATCCGCAAACTTGATGATGTGGTTCGAGCTGTGCATCAGACACATATACCTCTTCAAATACAATCATTACAGTGAAAATGTTAAATGGAATGCGCATGAGATTGTGTTTGAACAGGTGGCACATGCTGAAACTGTGCCAAAACCAAAAGTAAAATATCTATTGCATTGATTTAACAGTTGAACAGGTTATTGATTTAACCTCTTAACAGAAAAACAATACATGTAAAAATTAAATCAGCTTGGGCCAAACTAAAAGCAGGTTTTCCTTGCAGTGGGAGCCTGGTTCTGTATTTGGGATATGTTATTTGTCTGGACTGTGAAAGACTATGCCATTAGTGTTACTTCATGTGAATAAATCTCTATGTTATTTCAGCTTCTTATTCATTTACTTTTATTCGTTTATGGAAGTTTGTCAAAACTGTTGAGCAAAAATACCAAAATGATCACGCCCTTTAGTTACGAATAAGGAGCAACTTCAGCTGGAAAATTAGACATTGCAAATAGGGAGCCAAACAAATCAGATGCTGTGAATGGGTAGCTACTTCAGTCTGTTGGCACTGTTATTCTTAGGTTCATATAGCAAATTGTATTGGGACAGGTGCTTTTAAGCTTGTGGCTGTACTGCTGGAGCCTAGAGTTCTAAGTTCTAAAGTGGACCCTAGCCCACCAGGCTGTCACGAAAGGACATTTTTTTCTGAATCAAGACAGAGTTAGGAATGATTCCTTCTGACTTGTTTATCAGCCACAACCCAAATTTATTTATTTATGTGTAATGAACAGAGATTACACACATTCCACACTGCTTGGGCTTAAGTACTATGATTGTCTTGTGCATTAAGCACATTTGGGACATTTAAAATACATTTTTACACAGGTTTATTGGCCAAGTATGTTGACACACACAAGGAAATTGGTTTCGGCAGTTCGTGTCACTCTAGTACAGTACCAGTATACACATAACTTACTGACAGTCCACAATATACACATAACTTACTGACAGTCCGCAATATACACAATGACTCCACATATACACAATAAATACAGACACTGTACAATATACAATATACACAGTATACAAGCAATAAACAGTAGAGGCAGTAGTGTTGAGGTAGAGGCAGTAGTGTTGGGGTAGTGCAACAGCATTAGTATACATGTATGAGGAAGAAGCTGGCATGTGAGTGAACGCTATGGAGGAACAGGAGTAACTATGGTCCAGCAGATGATGTGATTGGTCAACTGTTTATGAAAGTGATGGCCTGAGGAAAGAAGCTGTTTCTGTGTCTGGTTGTCTTGGTGTACAGGGTCCTGTACCACCTGCCGGATGGAAGGAGTTGGAATATGTTGTGTCCAGGGCGAGATAGATCTGTGATGATTTTTCCGGCCCGTTTCCTGGTTCTTGAACAGTCCTGGACGGTGGGATGTGGAGCACCAATGATCTTTGCAGCTGTCGTTACAGTCCTTTGCAGTCTGTTCCTGTCTTGTACTGTGGCCACTCCAAACCAGACTATGATGGCTGTGCACAGATTTGATGACTGCAGTGTAGAACTGGATTAGCAGCTCCTGTGGCAGACCCAACTTCCTCAGCTGTCACAGAAAGTAAATCCTCTGCTGAGCCTTTTTGACAATGGAGTTGATGTTGGTCTCCCACTTCAGATCTTGGGAAATGATAGTTCCCAGAATCTTGAAGGTGTCCACTGTTGACACAGGGCTGTTGGAAAAGGGGTAGCAGTGTTAAGGGGTGTCTTCTAAAGTCTACATTCATCTCCTACGTCTTCAGCGTGTTCAGTTCTAGGTTGTTCTGACTGCACCAGAGAACCAACCGTTCAACCTCCCTCCGATATTCAGACTCATCTCTGTCTTGGATGAGTAAACTTCAGGAGTTTAACAGATGGGTCTTTAGAGGTGCAGTCATTAGTGTAGAGTGAATAAAGCAGTGGTGAATTGTAGTACAGCTGATTGCTTTTGAAAGTGATTTGTATTCAATTCTGACATGAAATCAATGTTTCATTCCCTTACATGTAAACCTACATGTATTGTCAAATCAAGGCAATGGATCTTTTATTTTTCCTTTTTGCATATGTTCCACATGCATCCATTTAAACATGTGTGCACTGCATTTCATTTTTCACTGTAATGACTGCATTTGACCTGTTCTGAACAATCTGAAGGGGAGATAGTTTGATACCAGTCCCAGTCTGATATTGTATGATATTTTCCATGTATTATTTGTTAACTTCTGTATAACTTTTATATATTCGACAGCCTTCTGTATGTGTTTTTTTTTTTTTTTTTGAGATGCTTATCTTTTAGTTTCTATTTCCTAGGGTACTGTGTTACCCGTTGGTGTGTTTTATGTTTTATCCTGTTAAAATAAATGAATAAAGTATTGAAAAAAAAGATTGCATTTTAGTGAGGCATACATATTAGTGAAGCACCACACCGTGGAAAGTAATATAGCTGTGACTTGTATTCAGTTCTGACACAAATTTAAATCTAATGCAAATTCAGTAGAAATTTCTGTAAAATTGCTTCACATTTTTATAAGGGTATAATGGAGTAATGATAGCTAATAGATGCATATCTGGCTAATAGTTGTAAATGGCTATGTATCTTTTTACCCCATCTAAAATAAGGGATTTGCACTCTTTAATTCCTCACTATTAATAATACTTACAGAAAAGAAATACTGCTGGATAACTTTAGACAGTTTAAAGGGTTCAGTTTCAATTCTTTTGACAAAGGGAATTACTAGGGTACTATGTAGGCTGCTTTTAGCTGCAACGGCAAATGAAAAAGAACAAAACAAAACAAAAAAAGATTATTAAAATGGTTTCTGACTGCCTGTCTCATTTCGTATGTACCACAAATAATAATGCATTCAGACTTCAGTAGTTTTTCTGTATCCTTAAGATGACATATATTTTCCAAGAAATATAACGCTAGGTTTTTTTTTAGCTGGAGCTCAAAAGTGTACACTCCTGTCTTATACATTTAGTATATGATCCGTTGCATGTGATTTAGTATTCAATCATCAACCGCAGAGAGGATTATGAATATTGGCTAAATCCTTCCAAAGTGACGTCACAGTTAAAAAAACATGTATTGATCTAATGATGTTGCATGATTTGCTACTTTAATGATTCAGTTGCCAAAACACAACAGCTGCTGCTTCAGCAATTATACATGCTTTATCCCCACAGCTGCCTCCCTAAAGTGGAACACCCTGAAACCCAGAGAGGTTGAGATAGAGCATGAATTCCACACAATATGTAGATATGTAGAGCTACAAACCTCATACACAAACACACACTGTACTCTGTTCTGTATGTTATCTCACTCACATGAACTCAAAGCTCTCCATTGAAAAGGTGCACTGGTCAGGGATGTTGAGTTTATATACAAAGTGAATTTGTGAGCTTGTGTGCATCTGGAAGGGCAAAATCATTTCTTTTGGTTACTGAGGTTAGAGTTACGCTTGCACGTATTGCATACAGAACTGTGCAAATAATAGGGACCCAAGCAAAAAATGTTTCTGCTTGTTTACCACAATATAAGCTTAGAAGAAAAATTATAGCTGATATTACTGGTTAGAAGAATGCAGGTTTGGTCCAGATATCTCCCCTACCCATCACATACCTTTGTTAAATTCTGTCACCAGCAGTCCCGATTTCATTTAATGAAGTATCGATTTGCCAAACCAATGTAATGATATGGGCACCTTCAAAAAGAGGTTTGGAACACATTAGCATTAACAAATAAAATCATTACTTACTATGTTGATGTCATTTGTATTTATTCTAAAATGTGTGTTTTAAGCAACTAAATGATTACTGCTCAACAACTGCTCAATAGCTTCTCCAAGGTGTCTAAAAGCATTATTTAAAAAACATAAAGAAC
Organism: Semaprochilodus insignis; assembly: GCA_034552555.1. Classification (NCBI taxonomy): domain Eukaryota; kingdom Metazoa; phylum Chordata; class Actinopteri; order Characiformes; family Prochilodontidae; genus Semaprochilodus; species Semaprochilodus insignis. The sequence continues at coordinate 40,470,880 of CM067474.1, read as the reverse complement.
ATGCTTATTTTACATGTAGATAAATATTTATACTGTATAATACATTCAGAGCACATTATTACTATGCAGAGCTACTTACATACAGTATTGTACAAAAGTCAGATAGTAGCATTTTGATTATTTAATTTTTAATCAAAACAGTCATTAACTACAAATTATTCATTTCAACATGAGAGAAAAAAAACAGGTAAATTACACAACAACTATTAAGTATAACATCAAATCAAGCAATATTTAATTTTCCCACTCTTTACTTTTGTGCACTCTATTCCCAAGTTAACTCTTCCATCCTTCCAGTATTAAAGCCAGTTACAGGTGTATCCTCCTGACAAACATGGATTTTTAGCCCATCCATGTTTTTATACGGCCCTGATGAAAAATTAAAGACGACCTTTTTATTTGTCTAATTTCCATTAAAAACAGTAAATTAAATACAAATAATGTTTTACCATCAACATCACAAACAACAGGATTTGTAAATAAAATATAAGCTTAAATATAAATGAAGTATAACCTCAACTAAGTACTAAGTATAACCTCACTTCTATCAGTCCACTCTTTACTTTTGTGCTCTCTACTGTCACGTTGACGTATCCATCCCTCCAGTCTTAAAACCAGCAAGTTTTAAAGCCTTCATTTGTGAGATCCACAGCTGTTTCTGTTCATCCTTGCCACGCTATGAGTCTGAAAGGATGTGAAGCTATCAGGAAGCCTTTACTGAGAAAAGGATAGAAAAGATGAAACTGGACCTCTGTGACTCTAGAGTGTGATTTCATGTACCTATAAATCTAAATTTGCAAACAACATTTAGGACTGAAAGTTTAAAGCTTTTTTTATTGTTTTCCCAAGGAATATGGAACTATATCCCTGAAGATATCTCCTCATCTGAGGGCTTGGTGTAGTTTTGTTCATTATGTTTTCTGCATTGTTGTAACAACAAACATCTGAATAACTTAATGACTGTTTTAACTGGAAATTAAATACATGAAAAGATGGTTTCTGACTTTTCCACAGTTTCAGTATGATTCATATGGAACGTATGTATGACCTCACATCCTGACATTGCATTGAGACAATCCTCAGTGTGTATGAGTGACAGACAGAAACATACCCTTATTTTGTATGTATATTCCACATTGCTGCCCACTACCTATATACGTTAATAGATAAAAGCAAATGCAAAGAAAGAAAAACAAAAGCCCACAGGTGCAGGAACAGATGGTATTCCAATGTAATTTCTTCAGTATAAATTGATTTGCTTTCACTTTCCTCTCTATTCCAATTTCCCCTAGATCCCAATGTGGACATCATAAGTGAACGCAATATGATGGTGCATTAGATAGCCGGGTTCATACGTAATGCATTAGCTGGCCAGTGGGTGATGTGAAAGAACCCCCCTGGTGTTGGCTTGGTGGAGTGTTGTGTTCAAGCTGGAAAGACAAAGAATGTGTGTGCATGGAGTTTTACAACAACTGCACTCTTTTGTTTAGGACATAGCTCACTCCTGTGTTGTCCATCACGGCTTCTGTTACAGAGGGACCAAATTTAGCCATACAGAGACCAGCGTACACAAACACACACATATAGCTTGCTTATCTCATTCTTTCTGGAAATCAATCCAGAATCCTCCTACAGGGACCAGCAAGGCCCAGCTAACAGCCGCAGGCTACAGCGTTCCCCTACCTACCCACTCGCGCTCTATATATAAAACCTGCCAGAGACATAATGAAAAATATCACCGTCCATAAACGTACACAAGTGCTGCCAGGAGCGCTCTCAGAGACTCGTAAATATACAGAAAATATTCCAATTATCAGCGCCAAATATTGATCAGCCTATCTTTTAGAGTTAGTTCTAATGCTAAAATAGACTGCGTAGGATGTATTGTCGGAAAGGACAATAGATGAACAAAGGATAATTAATTCCTTACAGGTGATTTTACTTTGTCGTCAGTATGGAGATATTTACACAGCTTCATGGCGAGTCCGCAAAAGTACACTGCATGGAGAGTCGGCTCAAATATGTACTTCAGGAATTAATGTTGACCGTCCGAAGCCTTAATAGTTCTGAGAAAGAGACGAGGGGGAGTCACAAAGAGAATGATGTGAGGGCAGAAAGTATTACTTGCTTGAGAGAGAGTGAAATGAAGAGATGCTCTGCAGTATCTGGCTGCAGATATCCTCTGTGGAGCCTGTCTTCATTCTGATGCCAATTACACCCCATGACCTGGAAAGAGCTTCACAATGCACCTAGAAGTTACAAGTGAAGGTGCGCATTAGCAGTCCATGCTTTGCCCGAGTCTTATAAACATAAGGCATTGGAAAATGAGCAAACATGCTACTACATGCACCCTGGAATGAGAAAACACAAAAAATGCACAATAATGTGAATTTTTCAAAGAAATAATGCATGTTAATAGTTTAGCTTAGGAATAGTTTAGGAATGCTCAGCTCCATATAAAAACAAGACATAAGACTTTATTTTGATGATCCGTTCTTTATAAACACTTGCCTTGTCTTTAACTGACATTCGACTCAAAGATTAAGACTAATTAAGTCTAGAATTATATCCATCATGCTTGTAACTATAATTAATGTTACTGTAAATATATAGCAAAATGATGAAAGTATTTCTATGATATAATTATATTATAGTTGAAAGTAAAAGTTAATAATGTTAATAATGACACAATTATGTACACTATATTGCCAAAAGTATTCGCTCGTCTGCCTTCACATGCATATGAACTTGAGTGACATTCCATTCATAGGGTTTATTATGTTATTATGTCGGCCCACCCTTTGCAGCTATAACAACTTCAGTTCATCTGGAAAGGCTTTCCACAAGGTTTAGGAATGTGTTTATGGGAATTTTTGACCATTCTTCCAGAAGTGCCTTTGTGAAGTCAGACACTGATATGGGACGAGAAGGCCTGGCTCACAGTCTCCACTCTAATTCATCTCAAAGGTGTTTTATCGGTTGAGGTCAGGCCTGTATGCAGGCCAGTCAAGTTCTTCCACACCAAACTCGCCCATGTCTTTATTGACCTTGCTTTTGGGCACTGGTGCGCAGTCATGCGGGAACAGGAAGGGGCCATCCCCAAACTGTTCCCACAAAGTTGGGAGCATGAAACGGTCCAAAATCTCTTGGTCTGCTGAAGCATTAAGAGTTCCTTTCACTCAAACTAAGGGGCCGAGCCCAACTCCTGAAAAACAGCCCCTCACCATAATCCCCCCTCCACCAAACTTTACACTTGGCACAATGCAGTCAGACAAGTACCGTTCTCCTGGCAACCACCAAACCCAGACTCGTTCATCAGATTGCCAGATGGAGAAGCGTGATTCGTCGCTCCAGAGAACACATCTCCACTGCTCTAGAGTCCAGTGGCAGTGTGCTTTACACCACTGCATTCGACGCGTTGCATTGCTCTTGGTGATGTAAGGCTTGGATGCACCTGCTCGGCCATGGAAACCCATTCAATGAAGCTCTCTACGCACTGTTCTTGAGCTAATCTGAAGGCCACATGAAGTTTGGAGGTCTGTATCGATTGACTCGAAAGTTGAGAAAGTTGGTGACATCCGCTGACCCCGCTCTGTCATTTACGTGGCCTGCCACTTCGTGGCTGAGTTGCTGTAATTCCCAATCGCTTCCACTTTGTTACAGTACCACTGACAGGTGACTGTGGAATATTTAGTAGTGAGGAAATTTCATGACTGGACTTGTTGCACAGGTGGCATCCTAGCACAGTACCATGCTGGAATTCACCATGGAAGTGATTGGAACACCTGAATTCAGTGATTTGGATGGGTGAGTGAATCCTTTTGGCAAAATAGTGTATGTAATTAAGAACATTTATGGTTGTTTTATATTACTATCAGTGCTCATAGTGTGCTGGTTCTCACTGGTATGCAGTTCCTCCACTTCTACATGTTACTCTTTAGCATACTGGGACTTTTCTGAAGAGCTGCCTACCGATGTTGTATCTGATTCAGTACCCCTCATATTCACGTTCCATTTTGCAAATCAGGTGCTTGGACGCACGCATTGACTGACCCAACACCGTGCAAGATTGGAACTAAGCAAAAACATTTCAAAAAGGTTGTACGGCTCTGTGTATTCACCGTATCGGCACAGAACAGCACACAAGGTAATTATCAGCATGATTGTTCACTGTTTGCAGACTGAAAGTAATGTATTTTACAAAATCTTGATTATTTCGTGTTTATCTCGTGTTTGTCATGCAAAATAAATAAATACATAAATAAATAATCAAATAAGCATGATTGCTTTCTGATTAAAAATGACTATGTTCATTCAAGATAACATATTGTGTATGCAGTGACTACTTAATGATTTAGAGATCTTGGCAGATACACACACCAACATGTGTATAATTTCACTTCAAGTGCTGACTACCATTTAAAAGTTGAATCAGAGTTTCAGTTGAACACCTTGAAATCACCATCTAATATAAAAACAAATATGAAATTGTGATGTTAAATGTCTCCAGAATGTTAAACACACCATTTTAAAATGAAAGTTTTATATCAGAGTTATATCATATTTATATATCATATTTATATCATATTTAGAGTTATATCATATTAATATCCATCTTTCAAAAGTGTTGCTCAAATCTCAAGGTGGATAACTTGTTAAAATTAAGATATTTACAATATACTGTATGTTTATCATTTAATAACTTAAAAACATGTCATTTGACCAGGTGTGTCAAGCGTACCATTTTCCATTTAGTTTCATGTACTAAAAATGACAGAAATCATTGTAATAATAATATCATTGTAATTCCAACAGTAGTATCTAATCAAACTCTATAGTTACAACTACACAGTCTCTTCTACTTCTTCAACAAGATTTGATGTCAATTGAAGATATAGAATCTTCAACTGGAACAAATACGATGAATTCACATGATGGTGAATGATGATTTATTTCTGGGTAAGTGGTATAAATATATAGGTAACTGACCAGCTATCAGCTATAAAAGCCTCAGTAAATGTTAGTCTGGATGGTTCTGTGAGGAAAAACCTCAAAGGGCAAGGTTGTCCCCCTTGAGCCATTTAAACTAAAAGAGGACCATTTAACCAATTCCAATTAGAAAGTAAGGTTTTGATCCTAATGGCTATGATGGTCTTTTTTTGGCAGAGTGTGATTACTGCTAAATAACTTTCCAAGCAATTTTGCATTTTTACCTTATTCGTTTATTACTCGTTAGTTGAAAGTTGTTAGATAGCTAGTTAAGTTGGCATATCTCACTTGCTTGGACATGTCCTCATGAGGGGCATTGGGTGGCATGTATAGATCCGGAGCACAGTTCACTGTATGTCTGTTTTGCGGTTGCATCGCCAAAACTTCTAAACATTTATAATTAATATGATAATCTGGACATAAACAAAATCCAGTTGGGTTTTGGGCTGATTTACCATGTGCATTATTAGGCTTCAGTGGGAATTTATGCAGTATATTGGAATTTCATCTGCCTGCTCATTTTCTCTCTTGCATTCACAATAACACCAGCGTTTGAAGAGTGGAATGTTCTCATGGCCAGGCTGTAGTTTCGTGGCTGGTTAAAAATTATTTGGGGCTATAACTGCATAACCTCAGGCCCTGGCCCTCATACTCCTTAAGTAGCTTTTTTCATTCTGGTCTTCTCGCTCTCTTGTTTCTTTTTGCTGTCCTGGCTGCTGAACTCATGATTCACATATGAATATTGCAGTAATGGAAAAAAATCAGTAATGAACTTTGTAGAGCTCTACCTGCTGTGTCAGCCAATACTCGATTCACACCATCGCTCTGAATTTGATACACTGATCTCTGGAGGCTGATGTTTACTTCTCATTTGAATTTCCATTCCACCTTAAATAGTGCAGCAGTTACACGCTAGCACACAAACAAGCATCTAAATCTAAATGCTTCAACTTTTAAGGTGGAACGGGAAATACAAATAGGAATCTTCTTTAACTTCATCTAATCTTGGACCACTGTGCTCAGTTACTCAGTTCTAAACAGCTTCTAGTAACCAGGCCAAAACACTACTGGCACACTGGGAATTCTCCCCACTCAGGCATTGCCTTGGGACGAAGAGGTACAACAACTAGGGTGACTCTGCTGAGACAACCAGAGTACCACTCTGATGGCTGTCTCACTAGATCACAGCTTGCTGCTGGTGCTGCCTTCAGGGAAAGTTCACTGTATGGAGTCTGGCATGGTCTGAGGCAATGCTCCGAGGCTGTAGATGCTGTCTGCTCTATGTTCCACTATGTCTCACTCCGTGCTCTCTCAGTGAGCCTGTAACGCAAGCAGCTAAAAGATGTCAGATATCAGATAGTCAGGCAGTTCCTACATGTCAAATACTGTCAGAGATCTGGACCTACTGGAGCTGATCCTGTACACTCTTCAGGTCAGGTCAGGGGTCCAGTTTAGCCGAGCCAATAAATCAGATGAGGTGGCTGCGGTGAGCTGTCCCTGTGGTGAAAGGAGAGGACCATGGATTGAGGGATGAGGTGAGGGATTCTTGGGCAGTGCTCCAACATTTTATTTTACTATGGGCTAAAGAATGTTCACTGGTCTCTTGCTGTATAAATTCCAGACCAATCCCGTACGGACATTCTTGGAATGCATTTACAAACCCCTAAAACTAAAAAAAAAAAATGTAAGAGTAGGAACATTAGGAAGCTTTCAAAACACATCTAAAATAGGTGATGCAATCACACTTTGGAGTAAAGATCTGGGAAATGAGCCATACAGGGTCATGGCTCAGGTCAGCAAATCATCTACTTTAAAGGGGACCTATTATTATGCTTATTGATTCAGAGGTTCTAGGCAAAAGACAGGAATGGGGCCACCTGCATGCATATTTTAAATTTAGTTTGGAGTCTGGACCCCTGAGTGGTGCAGCTAAAATGACATCTTAGCAAGTGATGTCATATTAAATCTAGTCGACTTATCTAATATAATGTCACTGTCCAAAGAAAAAAACAGTACCTCCAAAATGGTAACTTCACAGAAGAGGGCAAAAACCTATTTTAATTCTAATGTAAGTCAATGGAACCAGACTTTTTTCCAAACGTTTTTGGCTTTTCTGCTGGCCCATTCATCATGAAATTCTCGCACGATGTAAATTGTAGCTGCTGTGTTCAAATGATGCATAAATGTAAAAATCAACAAAAATGGAGATACATGTGTTTCATTGGACAGTGATGATAAGTAAGATTCAATTATTTCTAGACATTTTTTACTTACATCTCAGGTCAACCAGAACTGACTAATAATTGCTTTCTGTTTTTATTGCCATTTCAATGTTAATGTTTAATGTCCCACCTATTTTGTTGCATTAAAAACATCTAGACATCTAGCATAAAGAGCTCCGGGGCTGATCTGTCTGTGTCACAATCAATGCAATAAAACTGACAGATTGGTTTAATTCTGTGCCTCTGTGATTTAAATAAACCCGCAGTGTTATGCAGTGTTCTGTGGTGCAGTTTATTGGAATTTGTAATTGTATATCACTTTCAAGTGTGTGTACATCAATAATACCCGGCATGCACTACATAAATATGCATACGACTTTTGGGAATCCCTGTGGTGTCAACCAGTTCCGGCAGACTTGTCAATGATATAACCTAATAAATACCTTCGAGCTAGCTTCAAAGTAAGTCTTACCTCAGTGGTCAAACAAATTGTGTTTAATCAGCACAAAATAGACAGCAGAGATAGGTTTCTACTGTTTCTACTGTTCTCTCTACCCAGAGAAATGAAATCATTTGAACTGTAGCTTTTAGCTAGTTCTTCTACTGATCTAACGAGGCGTTTCTGTTGTTGGAGCAGCCTATTAAAGTTATGATTTAAAAATGACTGGAATAAGACATTCAACTTCCCACCAGTAACTTTATTTAGCAGCAATAACATTTCAGATAACCCCTGAAAATTCACTGCACCTTCATGTTACATCAAGGGTTTGATCCTAGCCCATAAACCTGAAAATCTCACTCTACAGCAGGGGTCATCAATTTCAGTCACGGAGGACCGGTTTAATGATTTTGATGAAATAGGCCTGATTTAACTCTTCAGTTGATTAGCAGGTTTAGCAGGTGTGCTTGTGCAGGGAAATCAGTGCCGGAAACCGCCCCTCCAGGACTGGAACTGATGAACCCTGTTCTAGAGATTACCTTGCCACACCTGTATGTCTGCAACAGATGCAGCAATGCTTCATTACATTTTTATATTGGCTGGAGTGTCAGGCAACTTTCAGTTACAAATTATCCCTGACTGCAGATTAAATACACTGTGTTTTGTCTTGATTGCAACCTATGCTACAGCGGGTGACTGCAATGTCTAGCACCACCCATCACAAATACATTCGGTGTTTCATGAAGAGGACATTCTATAGAATGCAACTCAAGCATACGTGGTGGAGGAGGAAGGCAGTTGTTCAGGGAGGTGAGCATAGAGTGGGAGTTTGGGTTTACTAAAGTTGACAAGAGCTCTTCATCAGCACGGCTGTAAAAACAGATCTGAGACATGACACAGCTGACGCAGCAACAAGAACTTATGCAGAAAGGCCTGATTTTGTTCTCTTGAATGCTTCTGCACAATTCTCATAGAACCCTCCATAATACTGCCACTTTGTGCAAAACATTAAATACCTTCTCTGTGTTTAATACATTTCCTAAATAGTTCTCTATGTGCAGCTACAGCACTGGAAAAATTTAGGAGACCACCTCAAAATGATCAGTTTCTCTAGTTTTACAGTTTATGGGTTTGTGTTTGACCAAAATGAGCAGTTCTGTTTTATTCTATACACTACTGGAAACATTGTCTCCCAAATTCCAGATCAAATACTGTATTTTAGATCTGTTTATTTAAAAAATGGCTAATGATGCCTCCAGAAACCTGTTTTTTGATCCATGCTCGCTGTGCATTTCACCCCAGCCACCAGTTGCCAGTCTTTCTGTAGGTCACTTGAGGTCATCTTACGGTGGTTAAGTGACATTCGAATGAGGTGGCGCTCATCACGGTCAGTAGAGAGTGGTTTTCCAGTCTGTAGCTGTGTTGTTCTGTGTTTGCTGCTTGACCTTGTTCCTATGAACCAGACGCTCACTGTATCTGCCAGTAAACCTAGAACTGACCTTCTGTTCCTCACTAAGAACCTGCTGTATATGTGGACATGCTGATTTAAGAAGAAACTGAAGTGGTCTCTTATTTATTTCCAGAGCTGTATTTGCAAAGAATATGAAAGTTAGCAGGTGCTTTTAAAGTGCTGCTTTTGAAACTTGTATAAAGCACTGCGGGTGACTTAAAAACTAAATGTGTTATTTGAGTGTAAAAAGATTTTGGAGATTCACTGCACTGACAATATAATCTGTGTTTCAAGAGTTCACACGGCTGACAAAAGAAAAAAAACGTTAATCACCACACATATATCTGAAATACAATGGAAGTAGGACTTGGCAGTGGTAAAATAGTGGAGGAGGAGGAGAAGGAGGAGGAGGATCAGCACAAGAGGAACAAAAAAAAATGAAAGTTCTGATAAAATTTGGGTGACCATGTGTTCAGCTATAGTTTTTTTCTGGGCAAAGAATCCAGTCCACACGTTTCACAGTGTGAAAAGACGGGTGCAGTTTTACAATACGACATTCATTAAAAGTAGCAGTACATAGTGCCACAGTGAATGTACACTAAGTACAGTATACTATAAGTGATGGGAAATTCTCAGAGCGTTTAAGCTTTCAGAGAAGATCTATAACGATTTGTGGGAGCTAAAAAGTATGTTTCTGTATGTGTATTTTATCATCATAGTGGTTTCCTATTTCATTTTCAGGTTTTGGATAAAATGTTATATTGATAAAATTCGAAATAAACATAATGCTAATATCTGTTACAACCTTTAGTAAGAATGACGAATCTCTTTTACAAGCTTCACTGCAAGCTACATGTGATAAAACACAATGGTTTCATTCCATCTTAGACCAAAAGTAATGCTGTTTTCCAATGATCTTCAGTGTATATAAAATTACTGACTAGCATCAATCATTTGACAGCATGTTTTTATTTAGATGCAATGCCTCTGTGTGAACAAGAAAATACCTCAAGCCACACGGCTGCGCTACACTGCTGAAACACAAAGCTGGCAGGAGGTTGCTCTAGGTCTGCAGACAGGTGCTACTGACACCAAGAGCAGATTGGAGACGCCCACGTCTACCGTGCCTGGGGCAGGGATGAGGACCCCGTGTCTTACAAAGAGACATTATTAAGGTGGTGACAGCTTTGGGTGTTGCAAATTGTTCATAGTAATAATCTGTTTTAACTGTGAGGCGGGGAGCTCCTCAGGGATGCAGGAAATCATATTTTTCAGCTTCAGTCTCTATCTAGTATCATCTGATTATTAGGGCCAACATGTACCTGAAATCTGAAGTCTTATAGATCCTTATTATCTGAAATTTTCCTTTTGACTGTTTTCAATAGAATAAAGCCAATTATGGCCTCCAGAAAAATGTGAAAAATTCTAACATGCTATTTTTGCGCAATTTCACAGGTTTCTACTGTGTTTCTACAGGTTTCAACATTACTAGGACATTAGGAAGCTGGGAATAAAATTGAGTAAATGTTGTATTTGTGCACAATGGTGTATGGAGCCACAGATGATTCAAATGAATCATTGGGAATTCATTTATAATCAAATAAATTTCCATTTCGAAAGCAAACAAATAAGTAAATAGATTATCATAGTATATCATCTCTTCCTGAACAAAAACTCATCTCTAAAATGGTCAGTTTCCAAGAGATGAAAAATTGTACAAATTTATAATGGAAGTTTATGGAACAATCAAACAAGTTATTTGTGTATATAAAATAACAACAATTGTTTAGACGCAAGTGATTCCAACAAGTTTCACAGTAGTGTAGGTGTTTTAGAGCTGTGATTTCAATAGCTTGTAACAGCACCTTTTCTGTTATCAATTTTATGCTAAAACAATGTATAGTAAAGGCTTTAATTTGTGTGAAAACTTCATGGATCAACATGCTCTGAAATGACCAGGGAAAAAATCTCAGTATCTGCATTACAGTTAAGAACAACTTAACCTGCAGGTAACCTAAATTTACCATTTCAGACATATGAGTTTTTGTTGAGACATTTCATACATGAATGCAACAAAGCTAAATATTCTGAAGTGCATATCTGAGTATCTGTTCATAACACTGAAGACTTGTCACATTACTTAGCCTCTCCACTCTCTCAAGTTAAACTAAGTTGTTCTTCCCTCTGGCGGTGAGGAATTAGTCTCTACAGGGCCTGCAGGTAAGGACTGCACCACTGAGAGAAGTGAGGGGGGGTTGATTAACTCTCACTCCGTGTGATCTCTGATGGATGGGTCGGTGTGTTTTTGCCAAATGAACACACCTAAGCATGCTGCTGCTGACTCAGCAGTCTGACACTGCCTATTCATCTGCCCAGGAGTAAACGTGTTCTGCTACTGGACATGATGGACTCAGAGAAGCATCTGTCCATACAGAGTACACCACAAAATACACTCTTACAAATACAGGTTTCAGAACAGGTTCTTTGGCGCAATCCTGTAGAGGAACTGTTTTTAGTCTACTGAGAAGATTTTCCCGCGGATGGATTTGCAATCAGTGAGTGCGTTTACGTGCACACCAATAATTCAATAATTCAATAATAAGTCTAGCATATGATTATTCTAATGGTCATGTAAGTAGCAAACTCTGATTTCTTACATCAGATTAAGGCTGTTATCAGATTGGGAGAAATCAAACTTTCTGCAGTTATCAGAAGTCCTTCTTAATAATCACACTTGTTGGAAAAGATATGCATGAGTGTAAAGAACCTTTTAAACTATCTACACATAATACAAAAGTTCTATAGCAATAGACAAGATGTAGCTTTTGTCAAGTAATCTCATTTTACCTTATAGCTACAGCAAACATCTGATGCTGAATCATCCAAATTTAAAGAGACTTTGCATTGGTCTCTTTTTGGTGCAGTCAAATAGTGAATATACTTTCATTGTAGCTATACCACATCATATTTGTCAAACTAAAAAATTCCCTTAGAGGGAATCTATGCAAAATAGATATCAAATTATTGAATGTGACCCACCATCAAGTCCTAACTAATTCCTAACCGCGCACCCTCGCACAATATGAGACTAAAACACAGTTTTAGACTTTAAATATATCATTACCGTCTGAATTTTAAGTTTTTTTAGAAACAAAATATAGTTTAATGTTTTAAAATTGATGTTTAAAATCTATAGTCCACCAACCAAAACTATCCAGTGTCCTGTGACCACTGATGAAGGACTAGAGGATGACCAACACAAACTCTGCAGCAGCAGATAAGCTACTGTCTCTGACTTTACATCTACAAGGTGGACCAGCAAAATAGGAGTATCTAATATATTGGACAGTAAGTGTACTCAGTGTTTAAACACTCCAGCAGCACTGCTGTGTCTGATCCACTCACACCAGCACAACACTCACTAACACACCACCACCACATCAGTGTCACTGCAGTGCTGAATATGATCCACCTCCCAAATAATACCTGCTGTCCTGTGGGGGACCTGATCATTGAAGAACAGGGTGAAATGGGACTAACAAAGTATGCAGTAAATCAGATGAATGACACTCTGTAATTGTAGAACTATAAGCTATAACTCTTATATGATAAGTGGAGTTGATATAATGAACAATGAGTGTAGATACCAGGAGGTGTTTTTAATGTCATGGCTGAACAGTGTATGTAGTTGTTCAGTATCTGACCTGTAAAATAAAGCAATCTTTCTTACCAGGCTTTTACTGAATCTTTCCCATGTTACTTTGAGTTTTTCTATTTACCTTTCCTCCTAAAATGATACTTTAGTGAAATTTAGTATGTGTAAGGTCGTACTTGCTGCTGTAGCATCCCACTCCCGGCTTATTGTGTGGTACTGGCTTGAGGCACCACGAATAGGGCTGGGACTGATATCTGACAGATGTGCTGCTTGTGCTATTCTGTGCTGGGTTTTGGGGGCAGTAGTGCAGTGTTGTAGTGCCTAGCGTCAAGGAGAGGTATACAGCTGTTAGTGGCCTGTCTGCTATCCCAGCTGTCCAGTAGCGCTGGGCGGTCTTCACTGCTGCATGGGTTAACAACAGAGCACTTGTTTGAAAGTGCACTGTTTACAATGTTTCCTTCTACGCCAAGTCATCACACAGCTTTTGGCTTCAAATAATTATTTGATTATGATGTATTTCCCTATGCCCTTTTTCAGCTTAAGAGCCAGAACTTGTTTAGTTTGGACTTGTTTACTTACTGCCTTATTCAATGGATTTTGTACCACATACGTACCTGGTTGGTATCTACAACATACAAGATGGTAAAAGTAAGTCAAACAGTGTTTTTGCAGAACCAACAAGAGTGTGCAGTGTGGGTACAATGGAGTGGAACAGCGTGTTGGAACTTTTGCTTGTAACAGATGAAGGTGAGTAAAAGTTGGCAGATAGAGAGTATGTAAACAAATAAATAATGCAATAAATAAAGTTTAGTAGACACCATGAACCCCAGATAAACAAAAACACACAGCTCTAAAGCCTCAGGCGCCGAGGACCAACACATGCAGATCAAAGTGTACATCTTTCTCTCACCTTCTCCCTCTCCATCGCTCTCTCTTGCGCCTCAGGTAAATTTACGTTAATGTAGAGTTCCTCACCTGTCAGTGCTGCTGCAGGAGCAGACGTGGAGATAAAGCAAATTGTGCGAGTGTGTCTGCACTGCTCTGTCGCCTGTGGGCAACAAGCATAAACCCACCGACCTGACACGACCTCCGCACTAAGGATACCTCCTCTCTTTCGCTCTCTTTCTGTCTTCTGCTTGACGCAGTGTCGAATCAGAGATAGAGAGTGTGTAATTTGCTGATAAACAGAATGGACAGAAGGATCAGGGTGAGCATACAAACGCACACACACACACACACACACAAATGCACACACATATGTGGCACTCTCAGCTCAGTTGAAACCATGTTTAAGTAAACATCCTTCAAATAAATAGCCTTCTACCCAAATCCACCGAGAATATGGCCTGGAAACATATAAGGAGATTTTGGTGCAATAAAAAGGAAATAAGAAATGTCTAAAATGCAAATCCCAAACTGCAGTTCTTATCATTCCAAAGCACTGTAGGTCATTTCATCACACGTTATGATTTCTCATAATCCACAAACACTCAACTGCAACTGGGAAATCCTTCCTCTCTGATAGTTCTAACGACTGCAGTGAGAGCTCCCTGCACGGCAGTACAGAATGTTGATCTGCACATGTGAGTCCGTCAGCACACCTTTTGTTTAAGTTCTTCACATACTTCACAAGTTCTGGTAATGCCTGGTTTTACAGTCCCTTACGTTTTAGATATTTACCAGAAAATGTGTGGTGCAAGCTTCAAAATGCTAGGTGAGTTTCTAGGTTACACTGAAATACCACACAGTATTAACTCCACAGAGCTGTTATAATTTTGGGTAAAGAATCTGATCTGGTAGTTATATGATGTAAAAACTGTACATACATAAAGTATAAAGAGTCTTAAATAGTATGTACCTGGTTTTTTTTTTATCTAGAAACTAAACTGAATCTAGGCTGCAAGAGAGAGAGAGAGAGAGAGAGAGAGAGAGTGTGTGTGTGTGTGTGTGTGTGTGTGTGAGTGAGAGAGAGAGAGAGAGAGAGAGAGAGAAGTTGTAATTTACTTTCCTGCCTAAATGTGAACATTACAGTGCAATTTAGTGTTTGATGTTTAGATGTTAGATGTTTGTACTGATCACTGTAGATGTATGTGGTATTTTACAATCAAAATTTTTACAATTCCTAAAAATTTGTGATGCTGTGCAAAATATAAATACATGTAAATAACAGAATGCAATGATTTGCAAATTCACAGTAGAATGTATTCTCAATAGAACATAAAAATGAGACATTTTACCATTTAATTAAATGATTAACTCATTTAGAACTTGATGGCAGCAGCGCATCCATCATTAAAAAAGTTGGGACAGGGCCATGTCTAACATTGTACAGCATCCCCTCTTCTTTTAACAACAGTCTGTGAACATCTGGAAAGTAAGAAGACCAATTGCTGGAGTTTTGGAAGAGGAATGTTGTGGTTCAGCATTGTCTTGCTGAAATATGCAAGGTCTTCACTGAAAGAGATGTTGTTCGGATAGGCGCATATGTTGTTCTGAAACCTCTATATATGTCATTGATAGAACCTTTCAGATGTATAAGCTGTCCACGCCATAAGCACTAATGCAACCCCATAACTTTGGCTTTGTGGACTGAAGCTGGATGGTCCCTCTCCTCTTGAGTAAAGACAAATAGCCATGGTCATTTTGATTCCTAAACTCAAACATTCTCTGTTGTCTGGTCTAACAGCCAGTATTGAGTGTATTAAGTATTGATCGATATGTTCACAAGAACATTCCATGCAGAATTCTGATTGGTTAACCATGTTGTCATATATATGCACTTCCAAATTAGTCTGACCTGAGTTTCTGGCTTTATCATGATTATTCTCAAAAAAAAAAAAAAAAAATTTAGTACAAATACCTAATAGTCATTTACCATGGCCACTGAAACAAAAGCATCACTCCAGTCATACAATTCCAGTCCCACAACACTTGTACAGCATCATGACTTCATCTGTTTGACTCTTGTGGAAGATGTGAGGCTTCCTAATGCCTGTCTTCTGGTGTCGTTCTCTTTGTGCAGAGTAAGAGAGGCAGTGTTTGATGCTCTGCGGCAGCTTGAAGTCTCATGGCTCCACTGAGGAAGTCCCGGCCAGCACATTTTTCCTTTTAGTGAGACCCTTAATAAACCCTGTCTCCGCTTTGAAACTTTGCCTCCTCCCCTGATAAGCCTCAGTCTGTGTTTGAGGGAGATAGTGGAATGGCAGGTGTGAAATACTGCTCCTAGGACTATTCTACCTCTCTGAGCAGCGGCTGATCAAATACGACACATAAACCTGTCCACATCATCACGGGGGAGTGAGTAAATAGAGATAGAGAGAGAGAGAGAGAGACTGAGACAGGTAGAGAGAGAGAGGGAAGGAGACAGACAGATTGACAGAAAGAAACAGAGAGAATGAGATGAATGTTCACATTACAAGCAGTTAAATCATGAAGAAGGTTTATACTTCAGTTAATTTGCACAACAGAGTAATACCAAGCAATATGACTATAATTATTACTATTAATACAGAAGCAAACCATCAATATCTACTCCAAATAAAACTTTACAGGCAGTCAATGCTCGTAAAACTGTATCACTGTTCTCCCTCCACCATTGTCTCACTTTACTATCCTTCTTTATCCAGAAGATGCTGTACTGTTGTGTACTTTCACTTTTATCATGTGGTGATTCTCCAAACAGCAACAAACAGTCTCATTCTGCTGAATAACACCTTCATCTGAAGGAAAGATCTCATCATTCTTAGAAATGACTGTACCTCAACTTCCAGGTTAAATCTACCACCCCCTCCTCCCACCAACATTCTGTCTGTCTCTTGTTCGCTCACTCTTTCTTTGTGTCTTTCTTTCTCTTCTCTCTCGCTCTCTCTTTTCTTTCACTTCAGTTTAAACCTAATTGGTGTGACAAAACAAAAGTAACTTAAAAACAATGGTGTATTGATATGTTATTGATATATATAATGTACTGATATATACAGTATATATATCATCGCTGTCCAAAGAAAAACAAGTATCTCCAAAATGGCAACTTTACAGGAGAGGCCTAAAACCTCATGCAATTTTAATGTAAGTCAATGGAACCAGACATCTTTCCAAGCACTTTGGGCCATTTCTGTTGGTCCATTCATCATGCAATTCTCACACATTGTAAACGGCAGCTGCTGTTTTCAAATGATGCATAAAAGTCAAAATGGACAAAAATGGAGATACATGTTTTTCATTGGACAGCGACGATATATAAACTCATCATCAAAAGCATAGTTGCATCCAGAAGGCCAGAAGAGATGGAATCAAGCATCAGGAATGAAACTTGGTGGGTGGGTTTGACATTGTGAGACATGTGAATGATTCGGGTTTCACGCTCGGCTGCACATGTGATGTAAGCAAGAACAAGCCTTATTGCTGTACCTGACTGAACAGCCTCGATTGCAGACATTCAGCGAGCCGTGATACCCTCTATGCATCATCCTGTTAGTGCCAGCACCATTGGCAGACAACTGCACAATGCAGGACTACATCCACGCAGACGGTTACGATGACTCTCCTAAACTCCATGTCAGTGTCACCAGAGACTGCAATGGTGTCGAGCCAGACTGTCATGGAGTGACTCAGAATGGCAACAGGTCATCTTAAATGACGAGTCCCGCTTTTGTCTTGGTGGAGACCAACAATCAAAAATTATATACTGGATCATTTTATCAGTTTTTAGGCTTTTGCTTTGAGGGATCCTATACTTAAATAATGTTTATTTTATTACAATAAATTATTAAACTTTCCATCATCACAACCAAACCAATAACAAGGCTACCAAAACTTTACTAAATATTTTGGTAGTGACAATTTCTGCTAATTTACCCTACCTGTAGGGCTCCTGATAGGACTTGTATACCCTAAAACAGTGCACATGTCCAATACTATAAAAATGTAACATGTAAACCAAATGGGAAGGTTTGGTTTATTGTAAAAGACATGCCAAATAGGCAAAATTCTGTAATTATCAGATTGGTGATATTACTCATGATGAGAATGTGTGAAGGGGGCAGAGTTGAACAGGTTTTCTGCAGGTCCCCAATTGCCAATCACCAATCGCTAATTGGCTCTCTTCTCACAATGAGAATGTCCATCGTAGGGATGGGGTGGGGTTGGGTGGTGAACATGCGAGTGATGGGGGGCAGCGAGCCCACAGCGAAAAATCGCAAAATCAGTGCTATTACTACTACTACTACTGCTAGGAATAATAATAATATGAAAAAAAGAAGAAACAAAAAGAAAAGAAAAGAAAAGAAAAGAAAAGAAAAGAAAAGAAAAGAAAAGAAGAAACACAATAAAGAAGCCAGTGACAAACACAGTTTTTGGGCATATACTGGTGAAAGCCTGTGAGGTAGGACTGAGAATGTGTGATTACAGAACCTTACATTTAGTTTTGTTCTCATAGTATGGTACGAGCTCTCTCTCTCTTTCTCTTTCTCTGTTTCTCTTTCTCTCTCTACAGGACACTGGGTGTGAATTGAAGGACTTATCTCTGAAACATGCGCTGTGTTGCTCTGTTTTTCAGGGACCTGTAAAGAATTCATAAGAAAATTAATCAGAAAGGAAAAACAGATGATTCCTCTCTGGTTCAGGAAATAGAGGTGGGCGCAACGTGTGTGTATGTGTTTCCCCTCTGTGTTCCTGTCATAAATCAGTCTGAGCTGGGACACAATTCAGGTCGCCACCACATAATTACGGACCCTCCTCCACCCCCGCAACAGCAGATAAACCCACCAAAACACAACCTCATTAAAACCACTAAAACACGGCGAATGTTCGGCTCAATAATCACACTCCATAAACAAAGGCCTGTCCATGCCGGCCTGTATGCTGATGAAGTGCTGCATAACTACATTTTTTTCTGTCAGAATGATTAATGGGGGAATTAAACAAATAATAAATAAAGACTCCTCTTCGTGGCTGAGCAGAGAGAGCCTCTCTTGCCTTCATGTTGCCCTCAAATACCCGATTATCACTAACTTGAAAAATAGCCCAAATTACTCAGCCATTGTTCTGCTGGTGTCGAGTCACTGTAGACTGCTGAAGAAATTAGAATTCACTCAGCGGGCATGAAGGCAGAGTGAATTCACGCTAAGGAACCAGACAGCTCAACAAAAGCACATGCATTGCCTTCAGCCTGCTCTCAGAGGAACTCTGTTAATTTGGGCGCCCCCGCACTACCCGGCCAACATCAGCTGCTCAACAATGGCTGCAAACGCACTCTGCAGACTCTAGGTGATAGTTTCCGCTTAGTTTTTGCTTTAACAACCCTAAATGCTTAGTGTCTGATGTTTGGAGCTATAAAGCTAACTGGCTAACAAGTAATGGAAGCTTGTACAGCACTAAGGAGAACTATGGAAACTGCATGCCTT
The DNA here is from genome assembly GCA_034552555.1 of Semaprochilodus insignis. Taxonomy (NCBI): domain Eukaryota; kingdom Metazoa; phylum Chordata; class Actinopteri; order Characiformes; family Prochilodontidae; genus Semaprochilodus; species Semaprochilodus insignis. The sequence goes on along the minus strand of CM067474.1, from coordinate 40,451,724 downwards.
CAAAATCACAAAATCACCTGATACTGAATGAAATTGTTAAGCAATCTCTACAGACTTGCTTAAGCGGCTTCTGACATGTTTTCTTAAACACATCATGTATTACCTGTCTGTGAGGGAGCTTTATCATAAACTCCTCAGACATGTGGTTCCTATCATTACCACTGTGAGTAATTGTAGATAAGTTTGTCTAGAATGGCATGGGTCACACTTAACCACTCTGAATGTTTATATCTTTATGACTTTGGAATTGGAAAAAATGTGAATTTTACTTTAGGAGTTATCTGTCCCTTTAATCCCATCACTTATCCTTAATGGTGACTTTGAAGTAATAGTGTAACTGAAGTAACCGTTAACACAGAGTGTGTTTGCATGCACATAATATTTCATTTTGGCAGATATCTGATTATTTAAGTGGTCATGTAATCAGCACGCTCAGAGTAAAGTCTAGAAATCCGATAAAGAAATCTGACAGCAGGAACGAGAGCTGGATTTTAGCTTCCCAGCTACAAATGATTTGTTCTAAAGGCATTCTGAGAATATGCAGTGTAATGTCCATTAATGTTTTCAGCGGGAAGTTTTCTTTCGTTCCCAGAATGTTCTTTCTAAAGGTAGGAGAACATTCTGGTCTCAGTAGGAGGTACGAGAACACACCTCAGGTCTCAGTAACATTCATAAAACCGAATGTTGCGCTGAGAATGTTCTTCTATTGGCTATTATAAAACATCCTCTGAATGTTGCAGTTATAGCATTTTGTCTTAGTTAACATTTAACCTTATAGGAACATTGTATTATATTATAAACGTTGTTTGAACACCAGAAAAACTTTAAAGCTATTTTTTAAAAGCTAACACTTTTGTAGTTACGCTGAAATCAAATGAGACTTAAATATTCTGCATCCTCTACATACAGAATATTTAAGCTGCATCATGAAGTTTCAATTCATTAAAAACACTGAAGTTATTAAGGTTGTTTTATGAAGCCAATCAGAACAGAGCTCAATTATCATATATCAGTCTTAAAGACACTACAGCGAAACAACCTGGAACCTTAGGATGGAATTCTTGCATGTGAAAGCAAACCAGGGATAATGAGCCCCTCCTCCAAACGAGCCCAGAATCTCACAGTCATCAGTTGCACAGGAGACCCTGGGCTACACAGATATGTCATTATTTGACATGTAAACGCTGAGTTGTGACATCTTTTTTAATTAGACTAATGTTTGATCTAAAATCTACCAAGTGCCTGCAAAATATTATACATGTTTGCTTATGTGGATCTTAAAAACAAATGCCAGCTTAGATTACACCCTTTTGGCTCAGATGGAATTCTTGTTTATAAAAGCAGATTAGAGATAATAAGCCCCTCCCACAGACAAGCCCAGAACTGGTCCTGAGTGTGGAGTCAAGTATTCAGGACAAATGTGAAAGTACCCTTAATAACACTGTGCTCTGTTGAAACAGGGACGTCAAGTGGTACTCTTTACCATTCCTGTTTGGAGATAATAGCGCTTCTAAAGCTCTCAGACAGCTATCTTGTCTCCACAGTTGTGAAAAGGGATCAGGGAAAGAAAAGTATTTTTAAGCATTAAAGCTGTCATTCGTTGGTTAGTTCAAGTCATGTGAGCCCTCGTTTATCACAGGAGAGTCTAATCTAGTCTAACCTGATTGGAATTCTAATATGCTTATAATTGTGCTGTGTCCATGTTTCTGTTTTTATACATTTTGCTCCTTAGGTCTTGTTTGCTCTTAGCTGTTGTGTGCTGAATGTGAGTGTATATAGACCAAATATGTTTTACTGAACACCTTTTTAGGGGATACTGTAGATGTTATTGGTTTTCAGGAGTGGGTTACATTTTACATAAAGTGTTGACTAACTACCATGAAGTAATGCATTAGTTAACATGAAGTAATAAATTAACAATGATTAACTCATTTTAAGTAAACATGTAACTGTAACTGTTACATGTTAATTAACATGTGAACATGTACTTGTTGAATGTTTAGTTAAGCATTAGTTACATTACATTAGTACATTAGTTAAGCAATGCAATCATTGTTAAGGTATTACTTCACATAAACAAACATATTACTTCATATCAGTTAATGTAAAGTGTTACCCGGGGTTGTATCTCACAATGCAGAAAATTAATAGACTGCCTTTCAATTCCTGCCACAAATGACATTTTCTGATTAAACAAAACAGTAATGACCTAAAATGTGCACAGAAAGAGCTAATGTGTCATAAAAAATCACAGTGTAATCCAACAATAAATGTAAGGCTCATGCATCATTTGTGCAGTGATAAAACATGGTGGAACACAAAAAGCTCAGATTCTACAGTCTGATACATTTCAATCTTGGCAGTGTGGGCATGCATGCCAAGAAACCCCTCTGGCAGCACAGTTAAAGGAGCCATACGCCAATTCTCAGAATGAAACGCTGCAGGACACTTTATTTATTTGGGTTAATTTAGGAATTTGCAGGAGTGGCACGCGTGTGAATGACTAAAGGTGATGTGGAAGTCTCTCTAAACTGTTCATATCCATTGCAGCTGTGGAAGATGCTGTAGGTGAATGTAGAGCTATTCAGAGTCTCACCACAGATGCCATTCCTAATACTGATAATGAGTGCTGTTCACTAATGAGCTGATGTCACCCTCCCTGCTAATAAATCTTACCCTAATTAGAGTGTTAATAATGTCCCTAACACCTAAAACACGCTGCATCTGCAATAAACTAACGACAGAAAACATGAAGGCAGAGAACAGAAACACTGCTTTATCCCTCACATACACCGCAAAGAAACCCACAAGAGACCCCATTCAGCTCCAACCGTACTACGTCACCTCCTCCTACTTTTAATTATAGCCATCAGGGCCCAGATGTGCAGGCAATTACGCATTCAATTTCCTCTCAATTTAGGCACTATGCAAACAATTCAGTGGAAGTCAAACGGCATGGCTTATCTATTCTTCATTTCTATTGGGATGCTGGCTCACTGAGTGGTTGCCCATGAAAAAGAAGCATACCTAAATACATAAATAGTACAGGTACAGTATAGACAGAATACTAAATGTGCAATAATGTTATGCATTTTAAAGAAAAACATGCAAAATATGCTTTTCTGTATTTTCTAAAAAGTATATCTTAAAAATAAGACATTTGAAATCATAAATCATTATGCTGTAAGGAAACAGCATAAATATATTTCCTAACATACTGAAGCATACTTAACTGTCATCAATGTACACCCAAATCTATACATATGTTTCAAGTGTAGTAGAATTTGTGTCCTTAAAAATGTCCTAAAAAGTTAACTTCACTGTAAAATAAGTTATTTTTTCCAACTTAGAACTGAAGCGTACTTTAAGTATGTATTTCAATATCACTTGAATAGAATTTAATTAATTAAACATTGTGGTTACTTATTCCTAATAATCCATTTGAATGTATATTTAAGTCTTAGAGCTCTAGGATATATTTGCATAATTGTTCTGGTATTCTAGTCAATTACAATTACATTAAATTACAATGAATTAATCACAAACTTACATGAGACAACCAAAGCATATGCTTATTTTCAGGAGCCCCTGGGCTACTCAGATATGTCAGTGTTTAACAAGTAAATGTTAAGAGAATTTTTTATATGTTCAAACATTTCAATCAGACATTTACTTTACTTAATTCTGCAAAATGTAGCAGATTTTTGCCTTTACATACCTTGAAAACACTTGTACAATCAGACCCCTTATTTTTACAATTGTTTGGAATGTCTGTGGACTGAAAAGGCAACCATTTTGATAGAGGTTCATTCTATTGGTTATTACTGAGTGAAAATATGAGATTGCGATAAGGTCACAATGTTTTTATTGATTTTCTCCCCTTGATTCCTGCTGAAGACTTTATTATATTTAATATCAGCTGTTTTTTTTTTTTTTTTTTTAATCAATGAACATTAAAATACAGAGCTAAAAAGTATTAATTGAGTTAAATTTGTTTTGCTGTCTGCTTTCTTCATTTTGACTGGATTTCCTGTTTTGTGGATTGAAACCCTGCCACCATGCCTTTATTCTGCCCTTTTTCCAGAACAGAATCTGAGTTGAGAGCACATGGACTCTCTATGCCTCAGTCTGACTGGTTTGTGGTTAATAACTATTTTAGCAGTACATTTCTGAACATCAGTCAGAGTTAACCAGAGCACACGGACACACACAAAGGTTCATGGTAGGTACACGTACTCCAACAAAGCATCTGTGTTGTTTAGTGTTGTTACCTGATAGTTATGTGAATGTGTTTTATGTATTAATCTGTGTCAGGATGTGTGGTGTTTGTATGTGAAGGGGAGTTACTGGTAGTGTGAACAATGTGGCTCTATATGTGCCTTGCCTACTGTGTATGTAGATGCATAAGTTGTATTAAAATTCTATATTTAGTGTGTATTAAAGGATACACTTTTGAAAAAGATACACTTTTGAAAAGTGCACTTAAATGCTCTTTTCTTTCACAAGTGTAGAGAGAGTTCCAGGTAAGAAAATACCACCCTGGAAGGCCCGGAGGGCAAACCATTCCCAAACCATATGAGATGATTCAACCTGAAGTGAGACAGGCGTGTTTCACAAGAGCACTGTATTGCATACTTATACCCTGAGCTGCCATCCAAAACGCAAACAGTGCCTATGGAACATCTGCAGACTCATAAAAACAGATGGTCTTTTGCTGTTTTACATATTTTAGCTCTTTTTATTTTTTTTAATAAACAACAATAACTTGACTGAAGGCCAAGAGCAGCAGCACTGTCTTATAACGAAAAAGGAAACAACAAAAGAACGAAAGTTCTAGGTGCTTTGAATAAACCCTCACTACCTGATAAAAGCAATTGTAAATCATCTTAGGTATGGCAAATTGCTAATTAGCATTAAATTAGCCTTTGCGTTCTCATGATTGTGCTGTTCCTGTAGATTCCTCTCCCTGAGTAAAAGTAATAAGCAAAGGTAAAAGCCAACTTTGAGCAAGAATCAGCTTTCAGGAAACTTGCAGAATAACACTGTCAAAAAGCACTAGTCATTAACTGGATGTATAATTACTATAATTACTGTAACTGGATGCCTTAAATATGTCTTGGAATAAATATCCAGCACTTGAGGAAATTTGAAAGACTGCATGGACTTTCTATAGTTATTAAATGTCATTCAATAAGAGTAGATAACAGATAAATACCATCCATATATCATTCATAGTATGCTTTAGAAGCTGAGATTTAAAGGCAGCAATAGACAATACCTTTATTTCCTCTTCCCTTTTTGTCTTGTCCACTTCAGCAAAACACACGAAGAATATTAATCCTGAAAAACTACAGAACTGGCACTGACACTAAAAAATATCATTCCATCTGTCTGGCTGTGTGCGTATATCGACTTTTCACAAAACAGAAAATGATCAATAATGCAGCCTATTTAAGACACTGCAGGAAGCAGTGGATATACTGTGCACCCACAGTGAGTCCAAAAAAAGGAATACTGATATATATCCAAACATTAACTTTCTGGTGTTAAACTTCGTTGCTGTCTTTCAGCAACTAAACCAGAGGTTCCTAAGTGGTGTCTCAGATGTGAAATGACTGTTGAGGTTGAAGGCAAAATTGTGTTCATTCGGCAGAGGCTGCATGTCAAATATTGATCTGGGTGCCAGGGAGGAAAGGCCACAAGTGCAGAGTGGGTTTCTTTAAGTTTCTCCAGTAATCACAGTCATTGTTCATAGCGGGGGTCACAGCACAGGCAGACAGGGGCAACATAGGATAATTCATAATCAGTCGCTGAAAAAACAAACAGGCAAGTTCAAACCCAGACACTGTTAAACTGACCTGGATATTAGAAAACAATAAGGAAATCCAGGAGAAGCTCTGAAACGGGGCTCTCATCAATGTTCCCTAAACTAGAAAGTAAGGGTGCTATAGGAACAGAATTCTTACAAAAGCAAAGAAATAATTAGTTTTGCTGACACGTTGTCTTATGGGTGTTCTGTGTTGGGTGGATGATTTGTAAACTCCCTATTGTAGTGCATTGTGGGATTATAAGCAGTGGTGGACAAAGTACTCTGTATTGCATAGAAATACCCTTTGTAGCTAAATGCTTTTTGAGTAAAGGCAATTTTATTGAATATGTCATTTTTATTTTTATTTTTATTAAAAAAGACTTTTTCACTGTGCAAAGAAAGGATCTCCTAAATAGCAACTTTACAGGAGAAGGCAGCAACATTCTTTACTTTTACTATTACGTTACTTGCACAGATATGAGTAATATCTGTATGACTGTAGCTCGATTTCTATATGATGCAGTGGTTTAAACAGGCGAGCAACTGCCTCAGCAAAAAAATGGGCACTGTGTTCTGATTAGTTTGATTCAGTCTGAAAGTGCAACATATGTTAGCACAGTAAAGAAAGATGATTCCTGAAGGATTCTAGAGCCATGAGTTCATGTATAAAACCATTTCACGCTTAAATTGTTCTTTGCATGGTGAAATGGATCTTCATATTGGTGGAGAATGTGTTGTATATGGTTCTATATAGCTGTGAAAATGACCCTTCTATTTTTACAAACTTAATATTGTATTATACACTATTTATACTCAGACATATTAAGGCAAAAACAGTGACGAGAGGATGGAGTTAGAATGGCGACTGAAAGGTCAAGACGAGTTTCTAAATATACTATGCTAAAGTGTTGTAATCTTTGCTTATTTAAGATCTACAAGAAGACTAATAACTATTGTTATTCGACATTCTACTGTTATTTACAGCAAAATCCTCTTCCTCTCGCTCTCTCTCTCAGACACACAAAAGCACCCTTGTTCTGGCTTGTTTAATGAGAGATGCAATATAAATCTCCTCCGTGTATAAAAGTACAGAAAGATAGCTACCCATGTCTGTGTGAATTACACCCACTGGTGCCCTTTCCTGGTAGTAAACCATTATAGAAGTGGCTTTGCAGAGGAGTTAATTGTTCTTCTGCACAGCAGCAGTGCATGTCTGCTTTAGCACACACGCACACACACACACACACACACACACACGCACACACACACACACACACACACACACACACAGTTCGGTGAGCTGTGGGTGTGTGGGGGGTTGCTACTGTGCCTCCTGGGTAGACAGCTCTGCTCTTAATAGCTGTGCTGGCTATAAATGGATGGAGAAGCAGGGTGATCTCTCCATTAGCAGATAAGGACAGAGACTGAGGGTGCTGGTGGACAGGGGTTAACACCCTCCCGCTTCTAATCTGGACAACACCACCAGGAATGGCCTCATTCTCACAGTATTAGTTGCCTTAGGTTTAAAATCAACTGTCATTTCACACACAAACACACATGCACACATTTTGAGAGATTTCCATTGAACTAAATTAACCTACTGAAAGTACTGATACACCCAGTGGCGGTATAGTGGTCTCTGAATAGGTAGTATGATGGTGTATACTGTGCCTTCCTATTGTCTCCCACCCAACAACATGAACACACACCATTTCTCTATGTACTCTACAATTAATGGACCTACATCTGGGCTAGAAGGCTTGTGTGAAATAAAAGATGTCAGTATTAAACTACAGATGCACATTTCCTGAAGATTGTGCAACTTGTACTATAAGGGTGTTGATAGATGTTTGCTAGGCTTTTGTTAGATGGTTTGCGTAGTATTCCAGGTGGTTGCTTGGGCGGTGCTCATTGGTAGCTCTGATAGCTCTAGTGGTCGCTAGCTCTTTGTTGGTTAAATGACTTAAATTCTAGCAGTAGACTAGCTGGGAAATGTTCATATCAGTACATAAGAAAATGCTGTGAGCTGGTGGGCTTCCAAAAGGGATGACTGTAGGGAGCAAATCCATGACAATTTTCAGTAAGGTCCAGTGCAGTACAACTGAATATTTCAAAAGCAAATCATAAAGAAAAGAACGACTGAAAGTGACCGAGAATGGCACGTATCAAGACATTCATTGATGCATTATTAAAGGAGGGTAAAATAGATAACCCTATTTTAAATCCAACCCTCAAGCTATCTAAAAGCGGCAGGAGCCACAGGCAAAAGTGAACCTAGAAGAAATTCAATTTTGAACTCACTATGTGTTGCTTGATGCTTGAAAACCAACTTGAAACCAATAGTTCTTATTCTTGTAACTGAGGGAGAGAGAGAGAGAGAGAGAGAGAGAGAGAAAGAGCACCACAGTGTGAGAGCAAAACTAAATGTAAAACTATATAATCCTGCTCAGGGAGAGCATCTGTATGTCATTGCCAACTCTCATATCCTTCTCCAGCTGCTGCCAAATGAGTGTTAAACCAAAACTCTGCAAATATTCCCATTCATATTGAACTCGAAATGGATATTGCTAAATTTAGGGAGCCTCTGCTGCTGGAATGTTAGTTCAGCTTTAATGGCCTGTCAGATTCCTCAGTTGTGTCTTCAACCCTGATCTCAGACTGTCTCTTCCTTTTCCTGCAGTGTCTGTCTTCTTCTGGCCATCAAAATCTATCGCTTCATCTGGTGATAGTTGATGTGATTATCCTATCTTACAATGATTAAAAAAAGGATAATTACAGTTTATTATTTATTATTGAGACTCCAGGTGTAGCTTATTGTTATTCAGTAACTATGTTATTTTTTATGTTATATTCTTAGGTTATAAGTGTGTAATCAAAGTTTGGACCCATAGGTTCTGGTCCCAAAAACCTGAAATATAAGATTCAATCCCTAAAATTAGCTTCTGGTATTTACATCTACACTTCTATATTTTTTAATAAAATAACATAATTTATTTGACAAGTCATTCTGACAAGTCATTGGAATTATATATGGTTTTGTCTCTTATTCATGGAAGAGGGTGTGATGACCTTAATCCTCAAAGGAAAGAGTAGTGAAGAGTACTGAAAATCTTCAAGCAGTATTATTGAAATTTATAAGCAATCTCAATTAAGAAAGAAATTCTTTATGAAGGAATCAAGTAAAAGCTCATTTGGCTTGAAATGCAAAATGTATTTCCCCCCTAATGATATGTTTAAACAGGCTGGCAAATTCAGGGGACTTCTGTTTGACTAAACTTTTATACCAGCTCATTTGGCTAAATGTGTGACCATAACCTGATTACCTTGCTAATGTTAGTCAAGCTATCAGTGAACTCAACTAAAGAGTGAAGAGATGACATTACTACCTTGTGATCTAATAGTTCACTTTGCAATCACTGGTATGATTACATTCCTGGACTTTTAAAGCTGCAAGTCTTCAGAAGAATTCCCCATTTAACCAGAGTACAGCATAACGTTTCTCAATCAAATGTAATTTATGTAGAAATTAAGTTAAGTTTAGGCTCTGAGGAAAATGCAGTAATTACAGTAATTTACTTTTTACCACTGAAGGCAAAATTACAGGTGACCTAATCAACCAAAATAGCAGACAGATAACACGGGGAAAATGTAAATTCAGGTGAACTGTTGCTTCTTCTTGCAAAAACTGATGAAAATAACAGCAGGGTAGAGAAATGTAGCTAAATATGTTTAAGTTAGAACAGCTTCAAAATAATCATGCAAACTAAAGCCTAAAATTAAACACATACTGGTGCTATTCAGCAACTATAGCTCAGCTAATGTTCAAAAGCTGTTGTGAGATAAGATAAGCCATTTTATTTGAGCTTGAATCAGAATGTTCTTACTTGTAATGATATTACACACATTTAAAGACCTTTCCTGCTCAAGTGAGGGTTTATTAAAGAACAACCTCTAAATCTACATTTCTGGGAATGGAATACAAAAACTCTGGCCTCTGGGACATCAAGATGTAACAATGTTTTATTTTCATGCCAGTATCCAGGTTGGGTTCTGTTTTTGAGTCTCCTTCAAGTTTTTCTGACTTTTTACTCTCATAAGGGGTCTGGACCCCAATCCCTTCAAAGTTGCTTTGTTTTGGAGGGCTCATAATGAGTGCCTTTATGTGCACTTATGTCACGCTTCCGGGTTTCCCTGACTCCACCGATCTCCTGAACTCCACTTCCCAGAGTGCATCACCCGATGACATCACACTCACATGTCCCCATTCAACCAATCACTCACGGTCTAGCTCGCCTGAGTACTGATAGGTCCCACCTGTCACTCATTACACAGTCCCCCCCCCCCCCCCACACACACCGCATACACACTCTTTGCGAAGGAAAAGCCGATCCTGTTAGGACTACCGAGCGGTTCCCTACTGTTATCTTCACTCTGGCTTTGACTTCCACTTTTGCCTTATCCCTTGTACTGATTAGTCATTTCCTCGACTCTCTGGCTTTCGACCTTCTTCCGTTCTCCTGATTCTGTCTTTGTCTGCTCCTTCTATTTTGGTTGCCTCATTGCCTGACTCACCTGGTTCTGACCTTTGCCTGTCTCTTGACTCTGATCTTGCATTCTCCCTTGGTTATGTTTGGTCGTGTTTTGTTGCTGCATTTAACTACCCGATTATTAAATAAAGCTCATCTGACTTTTAGCTCTGCACGCTTCAAGCCAAGTTCTTTGTTCCTGACAACTTAGTAATCCAAATACAGCAGAAAATCAGATTTTGCTAGTTCTGTGCATTTCCAAGCACTTATGACTTATTGGACTCTAGGTCAGTAATCAGTTATCAGTTATGAAGTCATTTAGGAAGGTCAGACCACACCAAACCCCCTGTAATTCACACTCTGCTTTTTGAGACAGGTGAGGTAAAGGATGTGGCATATTAGCTTGGTGTGTTCGAGACTCAGGTTGGGGTGCATGATGGAGTGAGAGACGAGACGGTGGCAGAGCTCTGTATGAATGACACACATATCACTCTGTGCATAATCACACTTTGCCACATGGGTAATTAGTCAGGGCCACTGGCACCACAGGTAATTAATTAGAAGCTCATCAGGGTCTACCAGGCAGCAAAACTCTTCCTCTATAAGCCTGTTTCATTTTAGAGAGGAGGAGGCCAGGCAGAGGTGAAGGCCCCTATTGTTCCGTATTCTCCTCAGTATGGCAGCTTCTACTGCTGCTGCTGCGTGGCTTGGAAACTTCATCTCTCCTGTTTGGCTCATAAACACTTTTTAATTACTCAGGACTGATATACAGTCCATCAACTGACAAGCAGCACTGTGACAACAGGCTTCTCCACTGTAGCCTAAAAGAAGTTGTGTCGGTATTGTAGGCCCAAGTGTGCATTCTTATGGGTTTCATTCTTCCTACCCTGCCAAACATAGGCCATATATCACTGTGACAAATGACACTTGTGTTTGTTTGTGTTGTACTAAGTAGTTTTAATTACTTTAGGAAAGAAAGAAAGAAAGAAGGAAAGAAAGAAAACGCCAGAAGTTGAAGTATACAACATATTAGTTCTGAATGGCCAAGTTACTTAAACATGTTTGATAGCAGCAGTGGACATGCATACAGAATGGATTTCAGTACTGATGTCCCTGTCTCACGTTCTCCAGCCTTTCAACCAGAAAATCTCAGAAGTCTTCTTCATCACAGGGCAAGGCATAGGTCTGTGGTGCAATTTCTCCATCCCTCCCTCTTCCCCACCTCTTTAAATTTGTACTGGAAGATTACAGTTAACGAGATTGTACTGTTAGTACTGGTTCTGGGTACAGCAGCAGATAAAGTGTGGTGTATGTCTGAACTGTGTTGCACAGGTTACAATGCTCTAAACACTGGATGTCTTAGAGCCCATAACTCTGGATCCCAGATAGGGCTGGTCTTGGTGTTGTTGGAAAGAAGGTTCAAGTAATACCTAGCCCTATAGTTTATTTCTTTGGACAGGTTATAGAGCTCTTATCTCTTCAATGTTTGTCTTGCTTCCTCTGTTCAGCTGGCTGGGGATTACTAGTAGTACCCAAGACCAGGCTTCCTTCTATGGGAGACAGAGCTTTCACTTCTACTGCTCTATGCTTGTGGAATCAACTTCCTGATAGCATCTGTGAGGCAGACACAGTCACGTGAAGAAGAAATGCTTCACTAATTAGTGTTGGCTGTTTCGGCAAAAACAACTTTATGTAAGCATTGCCTACCAGTTTCTGGCATGTACTAGGAATTATTTCAACTGTGCAATGTTTGAGGGATGTCTTGCATGTACAGCCCATTTCAAATCCCTCCACAGCATTTTGATGGGATTCAGAGGCTTTGACTAGGCCATTCCACAACCCTCTGTTTCTTCCTTTGCCATTCAGTAGTGATTCATTGGTAGATGTACTTGTATGTTTGGGATTGTTATTCCGTTCGAAGGTCCACTTTTTCACAGTCAACGTTTTGGCAGTTGGCCTCACATTCTCCTCATCAACTGTCTGCTATGAAAGAGAATTAATAGTCGAATGCAGGCTGGTCAGGCCTTGAGAAAACAAAACGGCCCCAAACCATAACATTTTCACCTTCATGCTTTATAACTGGTATGACGTTCATCTGATCAAATGTTGTCTTTGGTTTTCACCAAACATGGCATCTCTTTGACTTGTCTGTACAGAAAAATATGTCCTGGCCACGACATTCAATACCAAACTTGAGTCTTTCTCTGTTTTTAAACAACAAATGTTTCCCTCTGCTGCACCTCCTATGTAGGCCAAGTTTTGCTTTGGCTGCTAGGCCTGGACAAGTTGGCAGTGGTTTTAAATCTTCTCCACTTGTAGATGATCTTCCTGGACAGTGAAGTATTGATTTCCAGTATTTTGGGTATCTTCTAAAACCCCTTTCCAGACTCATAGGCCTCTACAACTTTCTTCTGGAAGCCTCAGAGAGATCTTTCGATCTTGGCATGGTGATACCACTCACTTCAACAAAGAGCAAACTAGATATACCTCAGATATCTGAGGTTCAAATAAGACCTCCAGGATGTTCTCCAATAGGGTTCAAATCATTAGCACCTGATTGTGTGCATCTAATTTTAAAGTGACACATTTGATGTAGTGTTATATGTAGGGGTATAGTTTTCCACATACCTTTTCCACATATTCTGAATATAAAAAATGTATCTCTAAATAAAGACACAACATTCATATATATATATATATATATATACACACACACACACACAATACCTTACATACCTGTAAACTTTTATTTATATTAAAGTGCTCAGTCTGGAAGTAGAGGCAGGTAAAGTTAAGGCATATAAAGTAAAGTATAAGAAGAAGCACTAGTCTGAGATATTAAGTACAGAGGGTGTTGTGTGATACTATTATCAAGATGAATAAGAAGTGCAATACAGAATAAAAAGAACAAAGTGAGAAACAAAGCAATTTGTTCTAGGTTCATAAATCATTATATGCCACAGTTCAACAGTATCAGTTGTTGCTGCTTAGGTACATAAGTTACATGAGTTACATAAAGAGACTGTGTCTTTTACACAAACCATGAATACCAGCAAGAAATGAATATATAGGAATAGTTACAAAGAAAGCAAAATTCTGATTATATTAAGCTACTGGGATGCAGCTGTTTTTAACTAATTAACTTCAAAAGTCTCGGACACCAATGCTAGTTTACTCTGCCCAGATATGGAGAGAGTGAAATGCTAAAGATATACCAGCAAACTGACTTCAGTGTTGCAGACTTTTGTTCTAAATGTTCCTTTAACACACGCTATTAACTTAAGGCAGATCATAATGAAACTCTGAGCCTGAATCTATTGACAGCTAGTCAAGTAGCTCACTTTAAATAAGAGAATTACCTTGTTTACTCATGTCCACTGCCTCATTTGTTGTGCAGAAGATCTATTAAAGTGCAAGACTTTAAAAAAGGAGTATTGAGGAGAGATATAAATGACTCTCTTACAGTGCACTGCTGCTGTGAGTGTACAGATCTGGTGTGTGAGAGATTTAATCAATAGTTGTATAAATTTGATAATTACAATATTGATGGCTGACTTTACAAATCTAATACTGAGAGCAGTCCACTGCACTATGCACACACACTCACACTCACACGCAGTTCAGAGGAATAAAGCAGAATTATTACTACACAGCAAAATCAAATAACTCAGAACACACACACACACAAACACCCAAACACCCAAACACCATACATTTAGATATACACTCACAGCACAGCTGAGTAGGAGCTCTACAAGAAAAATACATAGAAAATTAGATCCTGCACCCTCTGTTTTTATTTCTCCTATAGCTGTCTTTTTGTTTCTCTCTCTCCATCTCTCCTTCTGTATCACTTCTCTCCTTCTGTCTTTATTTCTGTCTATGTTTCTTTTATTCACAGTAGCTTTACTGGCATGACTGTTTCAAATACAAAGCATAACATCAACCAAGACAATAACAACAATAATAACAGCCATCATGTATGAAGGTGGTGCAGTGGGTAGCGCTGTCGCCTCACAGCACAAAGCAGTGGCGTGATGATGTCCAGGTTATTGGGCTAGTTTTTATTTTTTTCAATAGCCCAGGATTGAAATTAAAGAGTCATATGGTACACATAATGAAAGAGACAAGTCCAAGGATCTGGACACTCAGAGCTGACCCTGAGACATGTTTGAGTCAAGAATCAACACCTGTGACTCTTCATCAGTAGCAGGGTGACAATGTTGGAGCTAAGGGGATGATGGAGCAGTAGTATGAGTGCTTTGCTATTTGAGTTTGAAAAGAAATGAGAAAAATATGCCAAATAAGCTGGTTAGGTAGGCAGCCACACTAACAGTAGGCAGGCTAATTTGTTCACCTGAATGTGTTTAAATGTTAGGCCAGCTAATATGCTTGTTACCAACACTAACGTTAATGTTTTACCCACAGCATCGCTACCTACTAATTTTAATACACCATTATCACACAATCGCTGGTCATACGATATACTGCTTATAATTCACATACTGCATAGCTGATAGCGAACGTATTTGGCAGGGCTGATGATTGAAATTTTATTCCACCTTAAATGATGCTTGAATGTAACAGCTGCACCATTTTAGGTAAAATGGAAAATTCAAACATAGAGTAAATGAGAGAAGAGCTCAAGAGCAGCTGAGAGAGAGAACAGTAACGTTTGTGTACCGATATAAAATTGGCATGCAAAATATCACAATACTATGCTGTATTGATTTCCCCCTAACCATAGACAATGAGTGAAAGTGGGAATCTGCCCAGAAAGGCTGAGTGTGTATATGTGCGTGTCCCTGTGTGTTGTTAGTAAATGGCTCTCAGTGTGGAGTGTTTGATGCAAATTGCTGTTTTAACCCAGTTTAGCCTAATGCTTCAGATGTGCTTGCTGCATAATTGCAGCATCTTATCAATGTGTGTATGTAGTTTATTTTGGGAGGGGGGGAGGTCATCAAAGAGGCTGATATCGACTCTTACATCAGCAGCGGAAGAGTGGGCCGCTGAGCTGTTAGATGTGCTTCCGTATCACATGTGTATGAGTGTGTGTGTGATTTCAGAAGCCTGATTGAAGCTGTGTGTGGTTGTGAAACAGTGATGTGGATGGAAGGAGGTGCAGCTCACCCTCTCTCTCACACACACGGCTGATGAAGTAATGGGGATGAAAGGGAGGGAAGAGGAGGAGAGAAATGGGGAGCTCCTTAAGCAGAGTGAGCTTTGATGTATGTTCCTCCTCCCTACTTCATTCCTTTCACTGTGAACCCGAGGAAGAGGAGTATAAAAACAGGACAGCTAACTTAGTCCTGCAAAAGAGAGAGGGAGAGAGAGAGATGGAGGGCGAGAGATGCTAGACATGGTTTACCTCTGCAGATGCTTCTTGTGAATAGCAAACTCAGAATGTTTTATACTTTAGTGGTTTTTCAAAGTAGCTTTAAGCAACACCTCTGACGTCAGTTCATTGATTTGACCTTAGCTGGACAATTCTTGACTTCAAATTAGCAGTTGCTGAACTCATCAGCCTTGGTGGTTCACTTGGTGGTTTTTCTAGCCTGCACTATGAATGTTTGAATGATGCATTCAATATTATGTCAATAAATGGCAGGATGTCGACTTGCTCGTTCAGTCTATCTGTGTCACATACTGCCAGTGTATGCGTGTGGCGGGGAAGACATCAGGCAGATGTCCGTCTGGATGTCTGTTGATGAGTAAGAAAGACTGGAAGCTCTTGCCTCCTTAAAGCACCACCTTGAAAAGCTCCATTTCAGCTGAAGAGTAGAGAAACAGCTAAGACATGGTAGGGGCTGCATGTAATTTAGATAAAACAACATTTAAGACAACTTCATACATACGTGCATTTCATTTTAAAAAGTTCACAAACTTTTTTCCTGCCACTGTGACTCCAGATTGTCTTTAGCTGATATGGGCACGGCAAATTCATTCAAATGCAAATCTCCTCCTTCAAATAACAAACCCCGCATTTACAAAAGAGGCTGGTTTAACAGTGAGATTCCAAAGTCCTAGACTGAATGTAACAATCTGGAGGACATTTTCATATGACAACAGAGCAACAGCCATGAAAATGGCAGACTAAGTGCATGGAATCACTTGGAATACCATTCCAGAACCTGAAAGGGATGTCCGCCCTTTTCATATCCTTTCCAAGTAATTAAACTGTCTATGGGTATTGGAAATGTTCATCTTTAAACAAGGATGAAGTCGGCTTCCTATTCAGCAGCTTCTTAATCGAATGTTCCGTTCCACCTTAAAAACTACAGCAGGTGCCAGAATATAACTGTGACACCATTTAAGGTGGAATAGAAAATTAGCAAAACAAGCTAGTAAACAGGAAGCCAATTTCAGCTCACACATCTTTAAAAAGATCTTGACATCTCAAACCCAACAGCAACCTGTAAGTAGCAGCCATGCTGTGTGAGTTTACCACTTTGCACTGGTTGAAGCAGATCATCCTAAACTGAAAGTTTACAGTGAGTAACAGCTGTAATTTTGTGTTGATGTTGAGATCAAAAGCAAATAGCTAGTATAGATAACGTTAACTACTAGCAAGCCTCAAGTAACTAGCATAGCTAACTAAACAACATGGCCGAGCTCATATATATATACATATACATATACTAGACAATCAGAGCAGAGCTCATAAAAATATTCATTAGCTCACCAAAAAAGGGAAAACAGGTCATTTCTTTTAAAAGGCAGATCTTAGGCTTGCAAATGGTTGTGTAAAACGACATCTGGGCACTTTTCGCTCTGACCTTCCATGCAGATATCAGACAAACAATTTAAACGCATACTGTGCCACCTTTAACATCTAAAGAGAACGGAAAGAAAAGGAAAAGTTTGTGAATTTCTAAGAATGCTGCAAATACAACAAGGTTTAATAGTAATCTCCAGTCTAAATGGTGCCTCTGCTTCCATCTTTCCTTCCACCTCTTTCTCTACCCCTTCATCCATCATTAAGAGCTGAGTCTCTGAACAGACTGGCAGCGTGGGATTCCATTTTCTGCTGTCAGCATCACTTCCTGTGAGTGTTAATACCTCTCTCTGTTCCTCCTTTCCCTGCTGTCTCCTCTCATTCTCTCGGAGCACTGTGCCCCATCCTGCATGCGCCATTACGGCCTGTTAAAAGCTTTTTGTAAGGATGATTTGTGCATGGGGCTCAGCATTCTGTGGGAAACCTCTTGAAAGCTGACCTTGACTCCATTAACATTCAGTATTCTGATAAAGCTGATAAAGCAGTGTTGTCTTATCATTCCTTTACCAGAGTCCTGACTTTGTGTGTGAAACAGAGAGACGGAGATAGGACGAGAGAGAGAGAGAGAGAGAGAGAGAGAGAGAGAGATAATGTGTGTACGAGGAAGGTGACGTTGAGACTTTTTAAATAGAGCTGCTTGTCCAGAGGGCAGGATGTTGTCTTGCTCATTCAGTCTATCTGTGTCACCCACCACCAGTGTATGCGTGTGGCGGGGAAGACATCAGGCAGATGTCTGTCTGGAAAGCACCACCTTGAAAAGCTCTAAAGCAGCCAAAGAGCAGAGAAACAGCTATGTCATGGTAGGGGCTGCATGGTGGGGTCACATGAAAGATTAGGGTTAAGGATGGTGCCTGAGGCAGATCCGTTTCTAGGTCAAACACTTCAGTTCCTACAGCTTTGGAGGTTTTGAAAAACCTTTAAGGTATAGCGACTCCAAAGCGTAGTTAACCAACCAAGTTTGCTTCTTTGTATACACTGTTACACTGGAGCTACAGGGTGATGTTGCATACATGTAATGGGAGTTTGTACACACCAATTATATATCCCTGACCCACCTCTGTGGGTACTAATATGCACAGATACATGGCCAGAGATGCATTTGTGGTCATGTATTTTGTTTGATCATGACCACAAAAGGGGTGTAGCCATAGGTAGGCTTGATCACAGGTCCACTCAAACAAACAGGGACAGAATATTTATTAAGATAATGAAATTTGATTTGTTTTCTATGAATGCTGTCACTGTATTAAGCAGTTGTGGACAGTAACAAGGTAAATGAAACCAGCACACACTTTGTTTTGAGCTTGTTTTGAGCTGTTGGACAGAGCTTGGTTCTACCTAATGGAAACTGTTCTCTTTCAGTGTTTTGTGCTTATGATAATTTTAATAGACATCAGTGTCAGATTAATAATGACATTCTATTAAAGGATTGGTGGACCGAGAGTAACACTAGAGTCTTTCCACCTAAAACAAGATGATTAAGCAAGAGTCTTATTACAGAAATGATAATAGCACATTAGAGCCATAATAAATCATGTGAATGTTACTTTTACTCTCCATACTTAAGTACATTTGAAGGTAAATACTTTTGTACTTTTACTCAAGTGGAGATCTAAAAGGAGAAACTCCTACTTTTACAACAGAAATATAGGGGTATCTCTACTCTAGACCAGTTTGTGGGTTTGTGTACTTCGTCTGTCTCTGGTAATAAGACTAGTCAAATCATTATATCCTCTGCCTTCTCACCCTCCAGTAACTGCTTAGCAGCCAATTCTATCTGCTACTGCCTCAAGCATTCAGTTCAGGAAACATGTAAAAGTGAGATCCCAGTAGACATTTCCAAAGCCAAAAACTAATTTTAATAACTGTTAAAATTACTGTCAACAGTGGTCTGTGGTCTTGGTTCTTTCTTGCACCGAAGGGAGAACCAGGTGAGGGCTGATGGGTTGAGTTTGCTTATTTCAAGGTGATCGCAGCACTCTAAGAAATGAAGCACTGGTATTGTTTGCATTACATAATTGTTTTATGGTGAAATTACTTTTACTATTTAATTTTCACAGTAAAAAATAAGCATGTTTCATTGCATTAAAATAATAATATGAGATTTCAAGGCTACAAAATACCACAGATTAAAACTAACATAACTAGCTCGCTTTAAACACAAGTATAATATTGCTAAGTAGAACTGTCTTTCCCATTGGCTCTTGTCATCGTCTATTTGCATATTGTTTGACTTTTTTACTCACCGTCTTTGTGTTGTCTCTTCCCCTGGCCTGCCTTCCACTGTGTATGCTACTTTCTATATTCCACAGTTAGCCACCTAGCCACATTGATGTTGGCTGTTAGTGCAAGTTACCGTGCACCCTACTGCTGAGTATAAGTTTATGGCAGCTCAATAGCACAGTCTAGCACAGAAACCTACCAAAATAACATAGATCTAACTTAAAATGAACTTGATTGATGATTAATACATAAAAATTATCTGTCCAGTCAAAACAGAGTATGAGTACATGTTACTCAAAAGAGCATCTTAAAAGCTACTTAACACAACTGCATGGATCCACTTGGCATGAGATTTTTTATTAAATCCTGTTAAAAAGCACTTAGTCAAATCACTTTAGTGTGACTTAGTTGAATCCGGTATGTATGCTTTACTCAGTCAAATATCTTAAAAGCTACTTAACACAGTTGTGTGGGACCGGTTGACATAACATTTTTAAGTAAATCCAACATTTCATTTTTTAGAGTGAGTTGAGTCTCAGCTCTTGTCTGAAAACAGTATCTGGACACACAGTTTTTATAGCCCGTTTCACCCCGCCTTAATGTACAAAGAGGGTGTATTCTTGTGTTGTTTTTTGGATGGTCAACTCTCCCAACCGATTATTGCCTACAAGTATTTGACCTTTAACCTATAGGTTTACAACCCTGATGATAACCCTGTTCCAAAGGTCAGACCCTGTCGTACACATACACACTTAAACACATATGCTCTTATACACAAACATTGACACCCGACAGCTCTTTAGAATAGATTGTGTCAAAATGTCATAACAAGTTTCTGCTTCCATGCATTGAGCTGAGGTAAGAACTGAATGGTCTATAAACATTCTTTCTGCCTGCCTAGGATGATTTGCTTTGGGGTTTAGGGGTACTGTGTTCTTTTTCTTTGCCTTCGTACATCAGATTTTCACTCTGTTATAAAACTTTTACCAAATGCAAGTTTTATAACAGAGTGAAAATCTGATGTGAGCGGATGGATGCTTTAGAATCGCTGCAATAAGTAGCCTGATGTTATGACAATGGGGGACGTAGCACACTGGTAAATTGTATCTATTAAGTTGGCCTACTTTCTCACAAGCCTACCCAATAATTTATTTCTGCCTACACCCCACTGGACCATGCAGAGCAAACACAGCATCACTCTTTCAGTCCTGAGTCATGCAATCAGGACATGCCATGTTTTGTGCAGACATCCCTTGCTACCGTGCTCTAAATTTACTAATAAAAATACTGTAAAACACATCGAAGCACAATATTTGAATTGGTCAAATAAGGAAGAGAGTAACACCAACAACCACAATCTTGTCCAGCATGTTTTCAATTTCATTATATCATTTTATTTTGCTGTGCTTTATTTCTTTTCTCAGTGAGTTCTCCCCTCTCCCAAACATCTCTCATGTTATTTTCATACCTTGACTTAAAGATTGCTGTATTAGGTTTTGCACATGGTTTGTAGTCAATAAAGTTTCATATAGTGGCAGAACAACATCTGAGGTTTGAAGTAGGTGTGTGATTATTCAGACAGTCTTTCTGCTAACTGGCAGTGTATACTGCCTGTATATTGCTCATTGGACACATCAGCCTTGTTAATCTGGTACAAATCTAAAAAAGGTTACTTCAGGCACCAAACATGTCTTGCATGATCAGCTATATTTTTCTTGTTAAACTTGAAAATTGTTAATTAAACACTGTAATCTACACTGTAATGGACTATTAATGATAGGAAACAGATTGTAGCTTGAGAATTGTATGAGCCTCTGAATGCTTTATGAGTGGGGGGTTTGAATAGCTTGTATTAACACAGCTGATGTTTAATAATGACTGTTTTATTAATGGGTGGATGATTTGGGTTTTTAATAAGCCAAAGCAAAGCAGTAATGGATTTGGTTATTAATAACAGCTTGTGCGCTGGTTTTACTGAATGTCAGATTTTGTTTTTGCTTCTAACGATCCTGTGATACAATTATCCAAATCTAGCCAGTCTAGACTGACATTATAAACAGCTTTCTGAACTTTCATAAGCTGTTTTTTATAATGAACACTGAGTTCATATATATATATATATATATATATATATATATATTGTCTCTTAGTACTTGGGGTCTCTAAAGGGTGGTCCTTGACTTTTGTACAGTACCATAGATATATCATCGCCTTAGAAGCAAGACCTTGAATTGCTGAAGGTTTTGTCCGGACAGTGATGTTCATATATTTACAGATATATATATATATATGTCCACATAGTTTCATTCAGATTATAGCTGCGATATCATATCAGACTGTTGTAGGTTCAATGTCTTTTCTTTCACCACCGCTGTTTTGTACTTTAACAAGGCATTTAAGTCTACGTTCTACTGGACAACAAAGCTCTGCTACAAATGGGATCTCAATCTGCCCTTGTACAGTAGCAATGGGAAACTAGAGCAACTAGTATAAACATGGAAAAATTAAGTAGGTGTACAGCAAATGTCAGCCTGCTGGTTGTTGTTGCGAGTCCTTGCAACTGTTGCCAGATTGTTGCCAGATTAGATTAAGCAGCGTCCATCCAGACAAGCGTATAATTATGCTTAGTTGTACAAGAGAGGGAAAAAGATGGTCTCAGATTGGTATGCAGTATCAGTATCAGTATCGAACATGGAAAAGTGGTATCGAGCCCCTAAAAGCATACAGAACTCTCCAACAACCTGTGCAAAACCTGGTAGACCATCAGAACTGTCAACATAAGATGAACAGTACTTTCAGGTTTCATTTTTTCAGAGAGAGGGGAAAATTAAGCCTTACCCTTGCTTCATACCTGAAAAACACAGTGTACCTCAGAGTCCAGACCTCAACATCACTTTAAGTGTTAAAAAATCACTGCAGGTTTGAAAATGTAAAATCAAGTCTCCTGTAAAGAATAAAAGCTTTGATAAGGCAAAAGTGGACACATTAAATACTAAAAAAATAGATTTTCCAATTGCTGAGGCTTCTGTGTGATTTTGTGTTAAATACTAACAATATAATTCTAACAATAATTTTAATATTTAATAGCCTATGTGATCTCTGACTTGCACAACATTGTATGTGAGTGTATGTGTGAGAGTGTGTGCGATCTGCTCTCATTTCAGCACTCAAACACTCAGATCATACTAACAGTAATTATTGTGATATAACTTTCCTTCAGAGAAATATAAAGGTTCAATAAATGTTCCATATATTAGATGATTCTCACTCTTCTGATGTCTAGCAGCAGCCCACTCAAAAAAAGGCAATACTACTGTGTTGTCACCACCAGAGGACAAGCTTTTTGACACGATTTGACAAAAAAGGGAGACAGCGAGAGAGAGCGAGGACTAAAATGTGGTTTGAGCGGACTAATTGACAGTTTATTCTCCTGCGACCAAATGTGAGTGACAAGATGAATGGTGTGTAACTGTACTGGTCTAAAGCAAACAGATTTTAGTACCATTAATATACTGCTCGACACAACTACAGCACTGTGTGTTGAAATAGTCATAGTTTATTAAGTATTTTAGTATTAGTAGTAGTAATAGTTTAAGTATTATTGCATTCATATGCAGCAAATGTGAAAGTGGCTCATGCAGGTAAATCACTGATTTAAACAAAAGTAAACTGAGTTTCTGTGGAATGCGAGAGAGAGAGAGAGAAAGCTAGGTAGCCAACAGCCATGACTGCGGACAATCAGCGAGCAGTGATGCCCTTCATGATGCCCTCATCCTGTTAGTGCCAGCACCATTGGCAGATGGCTGCACGATGCAGGACTACATGTGCACAGACCGTTATGACCACTGCCCTTAACACCACGTCAACATCGCCAGAGACTGCAATGACTGCAATGACTGCAGACTGACTCAGAATGGCAGCGGCTCATTTTCAGTGACGAGTCCCACTTTTGTCTTGATTTGACATTTATTGTAATATTATTATTAATATTGATATATATGAATAATGAATAATTCATTCATTACAATAACATTTTTGACCATATTGCTCAGCCCTACCTGCATCACACTGGAATGCTGGCACAAAAACGTGTATAACAGTATTTTTCACACTTCATTTTAATTGAATGTTTTTAAATATAGTTTTAAATCATTATAAATCACTCCCAGCTCCATGCATCCCTAAGCAAATATGTGCATGACAAACTTCTCTTGCAGGTTAGTAAGTATATCTACCTAATACAGATCCTTCATTTTATCTATCCACAATCTTAGTACTTAATCTTTAGCCACCACTGATTATCTTTGCTCAATTATTTATCAGTTTGGAGTAAGTCAGACTACTGAGGATACAACGCCCGGCAAACATCCCATAGGCTACACAGTGAACCAAAATAGAGTACAAATAGGCTGGCCGCGAACTGAATAGCAATTACAATTTGCAATTCAAATCGGGGCTCGTTCGTTCAATTTCCATTCAGCCCTTGAGGTGAGTTTAACTGTAGAGCAGAGCAAGTCAGCGTTACCTGATGAACAACTGCAGCTCCATTGTAGTCATCATTATTCATTTAACGTAGATAAGTTACCCACACGCTCAATATTCACTCACTCAACTGCCCTCACTTTCTTGCCCTCTTGCTACTGAACCAGCACTCCATCAGCTGCACTTTCCCTCCAATCTTCTCTCAAGGCCAACCTCTTCTTTGCGTGCTGATTCAGGCTCCTCCAGTCACGGTTTATCATCTCCTCCCCTCCACCACTTCCAGCCTCATCATTATTGTCATGCTAATGCCATGTCAATAGCAATGAACCTCTACTTTACTAAAGCACAGCCCCCTTGTCTGTCACATGCGGAGCTGCTAAATGAAGCGTGGGTAATGAATGTGGGGATGAATCTCGGCGCGTTGCTGCTTGGCTCTGCCTTCGCAGCTCATGAAGGCTGGACTCAGCCATTTCCTTCCACCATATGCTCCCACCTGCCGTCTACCGCCTGCCATTACCTTCACCGCCTCTCACTCTCTCTGTTTCTCTCTCTTCCTCTCTCTCTCTCATGCTGTCTCTGTCTGCTCTCATTGCCTCTAGCTTTGTGACAGACACGCCACAAAACAAGCTCATTTTTACAGCCTCAGCATCTCATTCAGGTGCATTTGTTTGTATTTATTATGTATTTATTACTCTGCCATCTCTTGTTTGAGTGTTTTGCTATTAGCCTCGTGCCTTCTCCATAGCCGCAGGGAAGGGAAAAGAAGTGTCTTTCTCCAGCGGCTTCAGAACGCAAGCCAGTGATTTTTCTCTTATCTACAAATTCCACTGCCTTTCTGATGAAACCGTATATGAAATACAACACTGAGAAACGCCACATTTTATTGTGTTTATTTCCCGCTAACAGCTGATTGTATCTGCCTGCTAAAAGCAGAGTGAGAGTAATCATTTTACGGCAGCTGTCACTGACTGTAGTCTGATAGCAGACCTCTGCAGAGCTAATAAACTGTGGAGTTACAGTGGCAGTTTAGCATTTGGGTGCTATTAGCTCCACAGCCACAGCAAGACCAGAGGGAATGTAACAGACACTGATCACTGCTATACTGGCATTAATCTAAGCCCAAATAGCCAGGATAGAAATAGACAAACGGAGCAGGACAGATGGAAGCTTGCTAGAAGCAGCAGAAACAGAACTTGGCTAGCTAACTAACTGACGGTTGACTTAACTAGCAAGCTTAAGGCCAAATTCATAGCTAATGCTTTTGATGCCCAATTTTTTGTTTTTTTCCTGGCAAAAGAAAACGAGCATTCAATAGGGCATATCATTTATTGAAACTGAACATGCATGGGACAGTTACTCAGCTATGCCACAACTTTTTCTAAGGCTTATTGAGCCAAGTATTAGCCACTGGTCCCCATTCACAATTATTTTTCCCAATCTAACCAATGCAGTTCAGATCAGTTGTTAATTGTTAGGCTCACCTGCAACAGGAACACAACAAATGACTGGGGTGTAAACAGTAACTAAAACAACTATAAATAATAACTAAAACAATGATATACCAAGGTCCTAATAGGAAAGATTACTTGGCAATGCCCCCGGCAGTCATTATTTTCCCAGTCACCGGACCAGTCTCCTGTCTTTTTGAATATGGACTTAAAACTTAGAATAAGACGTAGAATCTCACAGTTACATTAAGGTAAACCAAATTCCTGTTCTGGCTACTGCACATGCATCTTGGGGGCAGATTTAGGATAGCAATTGGACCCCATTGGGTTCATCTTTGCAAATCAGTTAAAGCGCAAACATCTACACTACAAAAAAAAAAAAAAAGATATCTTGGTAAGTAAAAACAACTTAAAGAATTCTCATTTTGATATTGCTGACGACTATCACAGGATTATTTAAAAATCTCATTTATTTGGCAGATCCTTTGGCTTGTTTTAAGAAATATGCTTGTCTGTCAGTGTAGTGAGATAGTTTGGGACAAAGTAGCACAGAAGGAAAGGAATAAGCAATGGATAATGGATAAAGTTGCCCACTTCTCTGGGCAAGTGTGTTCACTAGTGTGCGTATTTACTGAGTGTGTGTATGTGGGTGTTTTGCTGCATGTATGTGTTAAAAGTGTCTGTCAAATTTCTCTGTGTGTAAGTATAATTGGTCAAAAGTTTTAAACTCTAAAGTGGATTACATTTTTGAGTGTCTACTCCAGCAAAGATATCTGTACTAACTTCAGTGCTGGTATTTGGTATTTTGAGCATGTGCTGATCACAAAACCGTTGGGAGTATCAATTAAGGACAAACTTTTTGTTTTCCCTCTGTTTACATTTCTTTTGCACTTACAGGGGTTGGACAATGAAACTGAAACACCTGTCATTTTAGTGTGGGAGGTTTCATGGCTAAATTGGACCAGCCTGGTGGCCAATCTTCATTAATTGCACATTGCACCAGTAAGAGCAGAGTGTGAAGGTTCAATTAGCAGGTAAGAGCACAGTTTTGCTCAAAATATTGCAATGCACACAACATTATGGGTGACATACCAGAGTTCAAAAGAGGACAAATTGTTGGTGCACGTCTTGCTGGCGCATCTGTGACCGAGACAGCAAGTCTTTGTGATGTATCAAGAGCCACGGTATCCAGGGTAATGTCAGCATACCACCAAGAAGGACGTTTTCCTCCACCAGCATCACGTAGTGACCTGGCCACTATCCTGCAAGAAGAATGGCTTAAAATCCCTCTGACCACTGTGCAGGACTTGTATATGTCATTCCCAAGACGAACTGACGCTGTATTGGCCGCAAAAGGAGGCCCTACACCATACTAATAAATGATTGTGGTCTAAAACCAGGTGTTTCAGTTTCATTGTCCAACCCCTGTATATCACTTATAACTTGAATTGCTTTTCTCAACACCCAGACAATTACACCAAAAGATCTCCTCTCCAAAATGTATACTGTTGATGAATTGTTCATTCTAGTCTGACTTCATGCACTGTCATAATGGATATGGAAAAGGCCTTTTTTATTCAATGTACTTGAGTAGAAGTAAAGAATCAATAAAGTTAACTACTTGAATTAAAGTAAGTGTAGATGAGTAGTTTGAAAACATAGTTTCAAAGTAGTTTAGAATTCCTGAAAGGCTCTGCAGAGCTTAATGAAGTCTGCATTTAAAAAGAATATAACTTGAATAAAAGTCAAAACAACAGGTATATTACTCAATTCATAATGTCATTTTAATGACAGCCTTACTGCCCATTAGCTTCATGAACATTAGCTTACATTAAGACATAAGTATGAACCTCTAGAGACAATAAACATGATATTCATAGCTTTCATCCTGTATTAATTCCCTGATACCTGTTTAGCACATTTCTACCATTAAAATAATTAACAACAACATCAGTTTATCCAGCTTTGATTTTCTTTACTGTGATATATTCCTCTGATAATCAGACTAATTACTTCATACAGAATTACAAATGTACTTTTACTATATTTGACTGTTAAAGCTAAACAGCTTCTCACACTGTTTTGGATAGACACAGAGAAGGAGAGAGAACTGAATGAAGTCATTGTAGTATTATCTGTAAATGTAAATGCAGTTTTACAATGTGTTTTAAGTAGGTGACAGTCCAAGGGCAGCGAGTGTACAGGTTTACAACGCAACCAAACAATGACGTCAATATTACAGCACTGTTTGAACTCTAAGCGATGCCCTGATGTCTGTGATGGCTTGTTATTAATGTGAGGAGATGTCTGTTTGTCTGTGTACAGCTTGCACATGACCAATGGAAATTCGTACTCCACCCACAGTCTGATCAGATTACTGTTTAGACCAGTGAGATTAAAGACCAGAGAATAAAAAACAAACCTGAACGCCACAGAATTATTGTCCAGAGTTTACGGTGTAACTGTATTAGACAGAATTTTCTCCCAGCCTTATAGGATCATTTAACTGGAAACCGCAACAAAACCGTAATATAACCAAGCACACCATGGATTTGACTACAGTAGCTAACAGGCACTACCAATAAAACATATGCAACAGGTTTTCAATGTGATCAATAGCTGCCAATTTCTTCTTAAATAGCAGAATGAGAAGAAGACACTGAACACAGTAACCTATCTGTTCAGCAGGGATTAGCTAGCTAGGCAGCTGCTCCCTCAGGAGTTGTGAGAAGTGGAGCTCTCAGCAGTTTCTCTAGCTCATTTGAGTGTGTGGGTAAAGTTTCTTGTGTGTGTTGCTGCAGTTCTCCTCTTTCTGTCTCCAGTAACCTTACCGTCTCTGTAGTCTTTCTATGGCTAGGAGCTGCTCAGGTTATTGGTTGTGAATCTTTTAAATGTAGCATTTAACATTACATATCCTCTGATTGGTTGTCTCAAAATGTATATATATATTTTAACCTCAGCACATGCATTATGTCTCATTTGTATATTGAGGGTGCCTTTGGCACATGAGGGCCCTGAGCGGCTGCCTAGCTTTGCCTAGTGCAGAGAACACCCCTGCACATCTCCACAAAGAGGGAGGGCTTTTTCGGTTTGTGGCTTTACATTCAAGCCAAGTGGCTCCTGTTATTGAGGGGCAGGATTTTTCCTGTAAACAGATGCCATGTTGAGTTTTTAAAGTTTCTTATTCATGTTTGAACCAGTGAACTGCTCTTCAACAGTGTTTCCGGAAATCCTCATATGGTCCATTATATAGAATAATCCACTGCCCATGTAATTTGTGGTCAGCGCTCAACCTATGGTGGTTCCCGAGCCCTATTAGATAGTCTGGAGTGCTTCTTGTAAAAATACCATCAGCTTTTCAAAAGGTCCTCAGATGTGAGCAGAAATCTCAGGCAAATTCTTCTGTTGTTACAGAAATTATGTTATAATAATTTTACCAGTCTAAAGAAAACTGTTCCTCTATGTTGCTCTCACAGTTCTGCTATGCTTAGCTACGCATTTACTGTTTAAGTTTGTTTGATGCTGTTGTGTTTCAAAATACGCTTCTGCTGTCAATTACACACTGCCCAAACAACATGCCAGTGAGGGTAATGGTATCATATCAGAACAACTTAGTATTTTAAACATTTAGTTTGGTATCATTGCAGGGAGGTGCGTATGCGCTATCAGTGTAAATCTATCAATCACGTCAATATCCCATTTTCTTTGGAACGAGACTGCAGAGAAATACAGGTTGACAACCGTGCACCAAGCTGTGCAAAAATATGGACTTTTATATCTTATTCTCTTCATTCGGCATGAAACGATCTCTTCCTAGCTAGAGCTCCTGTGGACGGCAAAAAGAGGTGACCGTTCATTGTGGACTGTGTGCAATGAGTTTACTTCTGTGTTGTGTAGAGTTGAATGACAACTGAAGTGATGACACCAACACTAACATGAGGCAGCATTTATTTTCTCTGCCTGCCTGAAAAAAAAAAAAGAGCACACGAAAAAATAAGCAGGCTTCATTAGGTTTTTGTCTCGCTCTCAGCTGTGCCTTCTCTCTCTCTCTCTATGGTGTTTTTCCAAAGAGGACACATTTATGAATTATGCATTAAAATGTAACAATAAAATTAATAAAATATACATACATATCAAGTAATATGACGTGCATGCTCCCCATTTACTGAACAATATGAAGTTCATACATATTCATATATATTTGCCAGCTCAACATACCCAAATAAAGAGCACACTGGACAGATTTCATTAGGCTGGCTTTCTCTCTGTCTCTCTCTCTTTCTCTCTCTCGTGCCTGTAAACTCTCATTACAACAGAACTATTACACTACATAAGCTATTAAAAACAAACAGACTTATCAAATCATGGAGGAAAGTTCCAGCACTTGTCTAAAAACAACAAAATAGATAATAGACCGTTGGTCAATCTAACTTAATGATTAGCATTCCACTATATACACTACTGGGTAAAAATGGGCCAATAATAGAAAAACAATAGTAACAAAGTTTTAGCACAAATAAAGTGCCTAAAGTATGGCAAGCTTTTCCCTTTAATGTATTTAAATAGTGAAGTTTTATGGAAAACTTGCAGAAAATATTTTGCAGAAACAAAAGTCAATACTGTTCCATTAAGCCCTGATGGCTTCAAATAGTTACACACTGCCAAGTTAATGTATTTAATGTGAGAAAAAAAATCTAAATCTAATTCGACCAGTAAAATCCATTGTACTTTACATTGTCTCATTACAACAAATACAACATTTTAATTGCATAAAAACATAACAAGTATGTGATTAAAATCTTATATGACATACTGAAGTAGTTTTGTGTTGTAAACTGGAACATATAAATACATCTTTTCAGAAAAAATGACAAAACTGAGCAGGCGCATACTTCCTCTAGCAGTTTTACAAAGAGGACAAAAAGTGGGACTGCATTCCTTTGTACTTCAATTTATGTAAAGACTGCTTATACTCTGCCCAAGATAGACCTCACTCCGCTAAATGAGACTGCTCTTTTAATAGCTTATAGCAGCTGAATACATGGTAATGGTTGGCATGGTGGTGCAGTGGGTAGCACTGTCACCTCACAGCAAGAAGGACCTGGGTTTAATCCACAGCTAGAGCGTCCAGGGTTCTTTGTGTGTATTCTCCCCATGACTGTGTGAATTTCCTCCCACAGTCCAAAGACATGCAGTCAGGTGAGCCTGTCCAGGGTGTTTCCTACCTTCCACCCAATGAGCACTGGGATAGGCTCCAGTGCACCCCGTGACCTAGAAAGATAAGTGACTCAGAAGATGAATGAATTAATACATTGTAATACATAAAAAAAAAAAAAATTAAAAATGACAAACAAGAAAAAAAGAAATAATAATTACATATAATAATCCGCCCCTTTCTGTCATCCACAGCTTTCTCCAATGAAAACAGCACTTGCTAAATTCAAAATAAAATCCCCGGAAGGAAAACTCTACTTACATTGCTACATGTGCATCATCATGGACACCCTACAGCACTGGAAAACATTTTGATGGGAATACAGACAGACAGTTCATTTCTTAGCCATTACATATTCAGCTGTGTTCCACTGTGAGTTCCTACTGTACATGGCCCTGGAGATGGAGCAGTGCTGTGTGTGACTCACTGCTCTGAAGAATATGCTTTCCAGTGGAAGCTGCCAACTCAAAAAAATAAAATACATTCAAGTCCATATCAAAAAGCTCATACTAGTCTGTGTTATTCCTGTGCTTAGAACAAAGATGTATAGAGAGAGGCTAAGCCCCTAAACAATGCTGCTGGAGGCTAAATCTCATTCTCAATCTCATCGATCCTCATGATCAATTTTGCTTGACCAAACACCAGGGATACCATGAGTGTTTGAGAGAGAGAGAGAGAGAGAGAGAGAGAGAGAGACGGGGAAAAGAAGGGTTGGCATTCTATTGAACTGGAATGCTTGACTGAGCTCATGGACCCTACTTAACAGCTTTTCATTAAGGACATTAGAAGGCAGAAAGACCAAGAGAGAGAGCCCATGGTGTTGTTCATTGGGGAGAAATGGTGGCACTTCATTCACTGCTCCACTGACACCAGCCAATGCTCTGAAGCAGATTACATTCGAGAACAAGGGAAAGAACGACACCTGAGAGCAACAGACCCCGAGACAGGCTGGATTGGTGAACCGGTAGACACAAGCAGCAGCTTCCTTCGAAAAATGAAAGAGAATTGGGAAGGTTTTTTTTT
>CM067474.1:40383969-40420132 GCA_034552555.1 Semaprochilodus insignis | reverse complement strand
TCTCTTCAGCAGGGGGAAGCACTGAGCTCAGAGAAACCAGCCACAGGAGAGGGAGGAAAAAAGAGTGGGATAATATGGAGGGAAGAGATGAGAGTAGAGAAAGGGAGAGAAGAGAGAGTAAAGACTGAAAGAATAGAGGATTGGTTTGGGAGGGGATTTACCAGACAGTACTTACAGTTTTGAGAACGCCATTCAGCCAGAAAAGCATGGATACTTCTGGGCACTCCAAAGGCTGGAACTTTCCACTGAGGCTTCATAAAAGAGTGGACAGATCATTCACACACTTGCACATCCACAAACACATACAGCTGAACCTCTGACACTTCGAACAGTATCTTTGTTGTTCATGCACTAATATTAAAAGAAATAGCAACGATCCACATGATACTCTAATATCTGTCAAGCAAAGGCCTTTTTAATATTTGATATTATATATAATTGTTTATCATATATTAGTTTGCTTATCACGTATAGTAGTTAGGATTTATATGTTCATGCTCTGCCAGGCATAGTATTTGCCATCATTTTCAGACCTAATGTTTGAACATAGCATTTTTATGAGCCTCCATTACTAATGTTTATTAGCCCCTTTTTTAATGCTTTTATTTGAATACCATGAAAAAGTTAATAGGACAAAATAAATTCATTTTCATTGTGTCTGGCTAAATGCCATGCCGCTTTTACTTAGCACTATTGACAATTGATCTTCTGTGCAGGCTTGCAGCTCTAATGCAAAGAATTGTTGTTGCCTTATCATGGCTAATCCAGCTGAACACTTGCATAGTTCTCACAAGTCCTACATTACTTAGCCAATGTTGCTTTGCCTTTGGCAGCAAAGTTTCAGCTTAGGCTTACGGGTAGCATCCCTGGTATTTGAGTGCTAGAATTAATAATAAAGCTATCCTAAGTAGCTTTTCCACTAAATGGTATGGCCCAACTCAACTTTACTGGTACCAGCTACTTTGTTTTCCTTTGCAGATGTAGTAGCTATTAAAGTAGCAGGAGAGTTTGGAAATACTACATGTATTTAATGTCAGAGGGTACATGAACCTGGTAGCTAGCATTAGCGTATGTGTTCAGCGTGGAAAAGGCTCTATACTGACAATACTGCAGTGTTTTTACAGCACCTCTTGGTACTGACTTAGCTCACTTGGAACCTCCACCAACAAAGTGACACCAACAATGGTAACCAGGTTCCAGGTTTGCCTAATATAAAACCAGAAAAGGCCAGTTGGCCAGTATGGGAGCTAGACAGTGCAATAGTAAATGCTGAGGAGGCTTTGTCATGTTGTACACAAGGGCTTTTGGGAAACTTTAATGTAATAAAGCAAATTATATCATGCATATGAGTGCTTCAGTATTCTGATGAACCCAAGGGTGATGAAACCACTTGCATTTCATAAAGAAGGGAGGGAAACTGTAAGGTAAACAACAGCTTTAACACAGCAGAGTAACACCCACCCCCCAACCCTCTCAAAGGTTCATGGGATATGCAGATTAACTAGACAAAACATAAGGCATACAACTGCTACAATATGGATGTTAAAACAGAATGCATTCAATTTGAAATAATATCACTGTACTGTCATGTTTAAGTTCATTTTACAAGTATGTTAATAAAAGTTGGCCTTTATATCATGCTGTAGTATCATTTACTGTTATACATTGTATTAACTGTTAGCAAAGGAACACAGTAACCCAGATAAAGTTTAGCTTATCCTAGAGTTGCATGTTAATAGTTTTGACATTTGCCTTTGTTGTTCATGTATCATGAACAACAAAATGCCTGTGAACCTGCACTAGTAGACTGCTGCGGTAGAACTACAAGCTAGATTGTATATTAAGTGATAATAGTTTGCAGATATAAATGGACCTGCCCAGTGATTATAATACCAACCCCTATCTGTCTCACCAACTGTAAACATTTAGACATGTCTTAAAGGCTACATGGTAATCTTAATGCCTTTTTTTTGAAGGAGAGTTGGGATAGATATTGCTAAAAAGCTTCTACCCACGTTGTTGTGGACAGCTGTCATATAGCACAGCAGCTACATTCTCATGTCATCATAGAGAGAAAAACTTTTCCATTTTGGGCATTACTCATCGCTGATTGTAAACATGAAAGGAAAATGTCAAACAGATCTCTGATGCGGATAAGGGTCCATTCAAACAGATAGGTGTCTGGTCTCACTCGCTTCAAAATAACTGCCTGGGGGCAGCTATTTATGAACATGGCATCAGAAAAGCAAGACCTCTCTGAAACTGACACTGCTGTAAGTGCGGAAGGCTGAAAAGGGAGGGATGCGGTGTGAAGCAGTGTGCATTGCATGCAGCGCGTGGATGGAGAAAGAGTGTGGGAGTGAAGGATGGGGAAGAGCAGTCCAGGTGGCACATCAGCAGAGGAGAGATGAAAGAGTGACCCTCGTGGAGGAGAGGATCTCTATCTCTTTCTCGCCCATTTCCTGCTTTTTTTCCCTTTCTTCTTCTCTCCACTCTGCCTCCGAGCTAGAGGTAGGAGACAGCAGGTTGAGAGAGACAGAGACAGAGAAGGCTAATATAAATGTAAAGTTGAGTTGGAGTGGAGGAAGAGAGGAGGATGAAAGATGAAAGATGGAAGTGAAGGGCCCCTGTTTCACTTTTGCTGACACATCCATATATGTCCTCATCCGAATGTGGTCCCATTCCTCTCCTCTTTGTTTCAGAGTGTCAGAGGGTTTATTGCCATCTTGCGACCTGCAATTCCCCACTTGCAATAACAGGCATGCATTTACATACTCAATCTTATTGTCTCCATCTAATCCAATAGCACTGACAGATGGGCGTGTCACGCTGTGTTCTGTTCCCAGGTGATGAATGTGAGGAGCACATGAATTAGCATAGCTGATGGTCCGCAGGGCATCGAGCTCCATGATTGGTTCTGTTTGGTTGGAAGTGTTGGAACTTCTTTCCTTCCGTACTTTTTCTTCACATAGTTCAAGCAGCTGGGTAACATTTAACCCCCTACATAGGGACTCTATAACACATGCTGTATTTATAAAGCAAACTTTGAATATTATTGAAAAGCTTATGCTAGTAAGTTTCTAAAGTAAATGAAACTGTATTGACATGCTGACAGTGACAGACATGTGCTCCATTTACAACCCTGTTTCCAAATAAGTTGGGACAAAATATGAATAAAAACAATAGTGCAGAAATTATGCAATTATTGCAATTAAGTGCAATTTTTAAAGACTGTATGTAATTGAACAGCATATCAAACATTGAGGCTGAGAAGTGTAATTGTTCTTTAAAAATATATGTCCATTGCCAACACATTTAAAAACAATTGGGACTGTTTACTACCGTGTTCATCACCTCTTCTTCTTAAATAAGCAAGACCTTCCCTGAAAAAGACAAATTAACTTAACTTTAGCTTTGACTTAACTTCACCTTTAACTTGGTTTTCTGTTGCTTTTGTCCCAACTTTTTAAGAACATGTTACTGGCCTCAGATTTAAAATGGGCATATATTGTTCAAATCCTTTTGTTGTCTTTGTACTATTTTCACTTAAATACAGGGTTTAAATGATTTACACATAATTTAATTCTGTTTTTATTTACATTTTGCACAGCATTCCAGCTTGTTTGGGACAGGGATATTGTAACACAGTTCCCAAGCAACATTCCCAAGTAAATGAGCTTTAAAAGGGGGGCTTGTAAAAAAAAAAAAAAACAACAGGCATTATTCATTTTTATATCACATCATGACAAACTTGCTTCTAACAGCTCTCTTTTAGTGACCTGAAGAAGACTATATTATAACCATAGCTGAGATTTGTTTATCTAAAATACTGACTGCCTTTCTCTGGGTACATTTCAAGCCACATGTTATCTACTGGCTTTCTGTGCTCTTGATGTGGCTTTACTTTCACATAGTCACAACAAAATGCTGAATAGTGCTCTGTAAGAAATTGAATGGTGCTCAGAGTTGGTAAGTCCAGAAGTATGTTTCAACATTTACTCAGTCACTCAACTTTACTCTCTCACATATTCTCTAAATGGGTGCCATTTTAGCATTAATTAACTGGAACCAAGCTTGTGCTGTGTGATCTGCTAACTAAAACACCACAGGACAGGGATGGTTTTTCTGCTTCCGTCTCTTGCTCAACTTTTGCCCGCTCAGACATTCATTTTATCATCTAAAATTGTGTCATCAGAACTGACTGTGTGCTTGGTCAGAATCAAACCTGTACTGTGGTGTGTGGCACTCTTTCTGAAGCCTGCTTGTTAAGCTAACTTTAATTTAGCTTAAGTTAGTTCCAAACATCAAAAACAGGTTTAATTTTGCCTTTCTGTCCCTTCAGTGCCAGATGTTTGAGCTCACTCCCTCAAAATGTGTGTATTATCATCAAAACTTGTGTTGATAGTTTAGTTAGACAGAACTGAGAGGGTTGGGGCATTGGGAATAACCGCCAAACCACAGTAAGAAAAAAAATCTATACCATCGCAGCCCTAACAAATATACATTTGTATAAAATGTAAAAACTTTTCTTAACTTTCTGCACTATTGTGTCCCCTTCTTCTTACCTTACAGTCATCTCATTCAATGTAAATCAGAATTTGTTTTCTCCAATGTATCTAGCAAAGTTAGGAAATGAAGATCTAATAAATTGTCTAACTCTGGAAGGCCATACAGTATTCACATTCATACTACTGTATATAAACCCCAAAGTAGACCAACACATAGAGGATAAAAAAATCACATGGGCCTTGTTTTAATAATAGATCCTCTTTGTTAAAGAAGACATTTTGTTGAAGGCTGCAAAGTTGTGGACAACATGAGTTAGGAGAAAAGCTAACACATTGACATGTTTACTTTAAAAGCAGGGCTACACACAACAGTGTGAGTGAGATGGGGAGAAACAGCGAGACCCTGCTGTGACCGCAGCTTATTACCCAGATTTTATGTAGTGATGTCTGAAACTCAATTCTTATTCACTTTGCTGCTAAATGTGTGTGTAGGGAATGCTGGTGTGGGTGGTTGCCTTAGCAAATAGACAAGCTTTGTGCTAGCTCAGTTGTGCACGCAAAGCTAGCTTTTGTACTTTATTAGCTTTCTTGTGGGACAGTTTTCTGTCTTGAACACAAAGAAATACAGTTAATGTATAATGTTAAATCTGTGTTGATGTGACAATACACATCAGCCTTATGATTGGTGAGGACCTTGCTTACATGATCACTACAGTAGATTAGCACATGTAGAGCGTGATGGTGGACGAAGTACACAAACCATGTACTTGAGTTTAAGTAAAGATACCCAAAGTAAAATATTTCTCCAGTAAAAGTAGACATTCCTCCCTTTAGACTTCTACCTGAGTAAAAGAACAAAAGGTTTTTAATTTTAAGTGTACTTAAGTATGGAAAGTAAAACTAGCATGATTTATTATGGCTCCAAAGGCCTTATCATTTTTGGAACAAGACTCTTAATCAACTCATTTTAGGTAAAGAGACTGTCAGTCAACCAGTCTTTTAATAGAAGGTCATTAATTAATCTGACACTGATGTCTATTAACATTATCATAAGCACAAAACACTGAAGGCAAACAGTTTGCATTAGGTAGAACCAAGCTCTGTCCAACAGCTCAAAACAAGCTCAAAACAACATGCACACTGTATCCTGATTGGTTGGCTCGCTTCAAGCTTGTTTTGTTTTGACATGTTACGTTTTTATGCACATATAAGTCAAAAGGAACGACAGATTTGGCCATAATGTAATGGGGTAAAAAGTAAGATAATTGACTGTGAAATGTAGTGGAGTTAAAGTAAGAAGACAGCCAGAAAATACAGGAAATACTTCAGTAAAGATACAGAAAAAAATACTTAAGTACAGTAACCAATTACATTCACTTTATTACTGTCCACCACTGGCAGAGGGAAGACAAATGCCTACACTGGCTTTAATGGACACTGGAAAGATTTTCTTAGCTCTTGCTGACTCACAAGAGCAAGATACTTAACAGGAATCTTAGAAAGCAAGACTTCCATCTTCTTGAAACTGAGCAGACAGTACACGAGTTCTCCTAATATATTTATAAATCAGAGAGCATAACTCACTTAACATGCGTCTTCATCAGAATTTCCAGTAATTTGTTGTGAGGACATGCACACTAGACGACAAAGAGAATGTGGAACACACATAGCAAGTTTCTCAGATTTCCCCAGTTATTAAAGCTAAACTGAACATGATGCATGCACAAGTACCCGAAGCAAAAACACAACCTGGGTATGAATGTGGGGTTAAAATGCAGACGTCACACTAATTTACTAAGAACTGAGGGCTGACTTGAAATTGTAAAGAAAGTGTCTGAAAAAGCAGATACTATGTCTCCGCCTCCCGCTGCTCACATGTTCACCATTTTTTGTAAAAATCAAGCATGTTGAAAATATCACTCTCTGATGCACTCTAACAGATCATCCGTGCCATGAAATGCTTCCGATCGTGCTTAAGATCAGGAAACTCGCTTCAAGCTAAAAGAAAAAAAAAGCTTTTCATAGATAGAAATTTGGGCTAAAAATTGTGTCAGAGCGGCTTTAAAAACCAACACTATATACTACAATGAGTAATTCTAAGAAATATGGTTCAGCCCTGCAAAACATAGGGCACTTGAATCAAGAGCAAATATCTGCCCACATGGTGAGAAAAATGACTTAATAAGTTTACTTAAAATTAGAACAAATATCTTGTGCTGTAAATGATTTAATCCAAAAACCTAATCCAAAACCATATTTTTTGCTTTGATAAATTGTGAATAGATGTAAGTAAAAACGGCCATATGAATCTTGTTTTAAGCATTTTCTTAAACCTAATTTGGTAGTGTTAGATTTCTCAGGAATCTTGTAGGAGGGGACTGTCTGACTCAGATGCTACGGAGCGGAGCTCTCTGCTGATATAGTGAGAAATAAGGCTTTATGCAGAAATAGATCTAACAAAGCCATTGTGGCTAGGTGTGAAGTCGAGCCCCAGTCCATCTAGATGATTCAACAGTGAGTGCGAGTTTAAGGAGCTGTGATGTGAAGACTAATTACAGATTTCTAAATTGGTTGATGGGGCTATTAATATCATGCCTATGCCCCGAAAGAAACTATAACAATACCAAATGTCTTAAACAAGAGAATGCCGAAACAAGCTTCAAGCTTAATACTACAGAAACGTAGCTTTGCTGTTAAATCAATACTGAAATGCTTAAATAAAATTTGCAATGCTGAAATTACTTCTGAAGGCCTGAAATGTTAAAAAGTCAAACACAGGATCATAAACTTCTTTAGCATCTCTAATGAGATTTAAAAACAAAGAATAAATGCATAATAAACACAAACATATAATGCAGCTGCCAGTTCAGATGCTGCAGACACTGAAATGAAATCTTGAAGGTCTTGCTCTTTTTAATTTCGGATTAACAGACTAGACTGGATTTGTATGTTCAAGATTAATCTGTCGGTTTGATCAAGTTTTTAAACTGCACACTATAAAAGTATACATTTCAGGGCAACTTTAGGAAAATGTTTTGGAACGTTTGTAAGATAAAGCTTTCCAATTGTCCAATTAATGCTACAATTTTTGGGGACCTCTCTGGTGGAAATGTGGAAATGCAACAACTTGGGGAAGAACATTGTGTTACATCAGTTTATCTTCAGAGTATTTAAAAAGAGCTCAGCCAAATCTTCAAGGATGTTTTATCTGGGTGTGAGAGAATGATCTACTATTGTTAATATGTCTTCATCAGTATAATGTTGATTTTGCATTTGGGACCTGAACATTGAACAGAACCTTCATGTTAAGTCTGTGTGTCTGATGTTTAAGATGTATGACGTAGTCTGTAAAATCTGACCTGATGCCCCTAACTTAAATATTATTTCAAGCTTTACACGGTGACTCACCAATCTAGTCTACTCTGAAAACCTTCAAATAATAAATAAGAAAGGATATAACGTTCATCTTCAAGACTTTCTGGCCTTGTTAGGATTTAAGTTTTTGCAGTGTGGGGGTGGATATGCCCTCTGTCATCACAAAAGAAGCATGTGCTTGTTGCCCTAACAGAGCTTTGAATGATTGTGGTGTTGTGACTGGGCAAAATGAGAGCAAGAGAGCAAATGACAGAAGGCAAAATGATATGGTTACTGGATTGATTAGTCGACTCTACTGTGTGAACGGCATAGACGATACACGTTCTATATAGACTATGGTCTATAAGGAAACAGCAAAGTGAGTGAGATTGGCTGATTGGGTGCGCAACACAGAAAGAAATACCTCCAACACATAATATAATGGACTGGGGGTTTCTACTGTGTGCTCTGTAAGCAGGGGAGAGAAATATGGGAGTGCCCCTTTAATAACCCTATTTAAACAACGATTAAGTGTGACCACACTACAGACTCATCTTCTTAAGAGAGTCTCTATCTCTGCACACATGCACGTGCTCTCACACACACATGCACACACACACACACACACACACACACACACACACACACACACACAAACACAGACAGTGGAGAGTGGCGATGCTGAGGTGAAGCAGCTGTTGCAGGCTCTCAGAGTGCAGCAGAGAGGCTCTCAGTGCTCTTTATCATCTCTTTTCTTTTATTTACCACCCAGCTGACACTTTTATCCTCCAAAAACACCCGCCAGACACTTGCTGTCCAACACAATGACCTTACATTATGACTGTCGTCTCGCTACCTCCTCTCTCTTTCTCTCTCTCTCTCTCTCTCTCTCTCTCTCTCTTTCTTTTTCACTTGCACACACGCATACTTTTATATTCTCTGTCATCAATGGTAATAAAGGACACTTCTGCAAGGTCATCATGATCCAGAATGTGGTATTAAAGAGGAGCTAGCAGAGATCAGAGCTCTGTACACAGCAGATAAAGCCAGGGAGGTAGTGGGTAGATCTTAGTTTTTATTTTTTCAGCTTGCCAGTGATATGACTATTTGACTCACATGCTTAGGCTATGAGTTAGGCTAAGAGTAAGCTTTAAAGATTATGGCTAGATTTGGTTTAATGGAAGAAAAGGGAAAAATCTGCTTAATACCCCAGTCTTTTCTCATACACAACCATATGATCTGATAGAAAGATATAAGAGACACTGCTCAAGTCCTCTGCTGCACACATAAGAGATTCTTACTTCAACTTCATTAGAAACACAGACATCTATCAGCTTATAGTCCTAACAAGTGCAACACTGGCCTTCTTGTCCTAGTCATTTCAAACATGTGAATAATTGCACAATGAATAAGCATGTTAGAATAAGTTAGTACATTTATCTGGGTTTGAATAGTTTGAACATTTTGGGGATAGCTGACCTTCTAAAATAAGGATGGCATTAGTTGTTTCTGAATTATATATAAAATTATATATAAAATATGCATATAATTCATCTTCCAGTTACCTCAGATGGGGGCATCACATTCGGCTGCCTCCACAATAATCCTTCTTCCCCCAAGTCAAACCAAGTCAAATGAGGTTGAAACCGAGATAGTCCGCTAGTTTATGGTCTCTGTCTGGAGTAGTACAACACTGCTAGTTAGTAATGCAGTTTTTGCTATGCTATGTACTTGCGTCCATTTCCTAGATAACAGTTATAGCAGACATGTCTTAGCTGATTACATGTGTGGTAAATAGTATATTAATATCTTCAAGAGGCAAGTCACAGTTGAAAACATGAAAATGAGCACAGAAACACACAACTATACACATTAAACAGAGCACCATTTTTGCAAGTGAAATGACCTTTAATCGATATATCTAACATTTATCATTTTTGGACTGTTAAAAGTGTATGATAAAATTCAGTTATTTTAAGATGTGGACTGGCGTCTCTAAGGTCTAGCACCCCCCGTGACCCAGAGTAAGAAATTTAAGATGTTTATGTAAGTGATTTTATGAAGTCAAATGATCTAATTATACTGGCAGATAGTTTTGCTTGCTTCAAGCACATTTTAAAGATATCGGTCTGAAATTGATATAAATTTGATGCATTAACCAGATTTAAGATAATTTCATTTGCTGAGATATTATATTTTTGCAGCGTGTCAGTTCAGAATGAGAATGAGACTTGTAGACTCCCCATTAGCATAAAGAAAGACAGTTATGAGAAAGCCAGTCGACTCTGTACATTCATCTGCACAATATACAGTGAGCGGTAGATCTGAAGCAGAAAGTCAAAGAACAGAACAGTGTTGCCCTCAGATATAAGGATTCTAACAGCTCAAAATGAGTCGTCTCCAGGCTGCTCTTCACACTGTGAAAAAACACACCATGAGAAATAAAACAACCAATCGGATCATCTTAAAGGCAAAACAAGAAAC
This sequence comes from Semaprochilodus insignis, assembly GCA_034552555.1. NCBI lineage: Eukaryota > Metazoa > Chordata > Actinopteri > Characiformes > Prochilodontidae > Semaprochilodus > Semaprochilodus insignis. The sequence continues at coordinate 40,409,786 of CM067474.1, read as the reverse complement.
TTGGATGACTCTCATTTCCCACCGGTAGCAGCTGAGATTTAGCTTAGTGTGACTTTTTAAAACCTGATTAGAGGAAGTGGTCTTAAAGACTTATAATTAGAACAAACTCAAGTGTTACACAACTGTGTGGTTCTGACTGATGTCAGATGACAGAGTATTTCATTATTGAGGATTTTTTCCCCTGCTTTCTTCATGAGATCTCCTGCCTTATAAAATTAGCATGGTGCTTGGAACGGAGTAGAGTGGATCAGATGGGAGTAATGGGATTGGGAGTATATGTGCTGTAACACAAAGAAGGATGGGAAAGAGATGAACGCATGAAGCTTGAAGGAGAGAGAAAGAGAGACTGTGTGTGTGTGCTTTCTCCTTTCTCGTTGATCATGCTGTCAGAGTAGGAGCAGAAACGGGTATTCAAGGGCAGTGTGCCTTCGTCTGCCACACTGCTTTCAGTTATTCCCCATTAAAGAAAGTTCCAGCTAGGACTGAGATTAAGTTCTCAGTGCAGTTTCTCTCTGTGTGTGAATAAAGCTAGGGCTTTGACTGTAAAGGGAAAGAAAGGGAAATGTGTTCAATGTTGTTTTACTAGCAGCCAAGGCCTCAGCATAGATTTCTGAGGTTAGCAGGTGGTGATGTCAATCGAAGGGTGACTGTATTTTGTGTGCCGGTTGTAAGTATATCTATAGCTCTTCTTTTGAACCTCTTAGAGAGGTAGTGCTTATTGCTGTTTATTATGAAACATTGTTGAGCAAGAGTGCTAGAAGCTGCGCATTAGCAAGGATGTATTCAGGAAATATTTGTGCATTTTCACTATAAGAAATGTTTCTTTCCAGCTAAATCTAAACTTTAAAGCTACACTACATAAGGTTCAGGGATTTGGAGACCTCTTTGGTGGAAATATGTAATTGGACGCAACATGTATTTAAAAGTATTCAAAGAGAGCTTGGATAATAATTAAATTATTGTCATTGATATGTTATTTTTCCATTTGAGACCTGAACATCAAGCTGGACATTCTTTTTCAGCATTTGCAATGTGACTTTAATATGCTGAGAAGATAGTTACTGTACAAATACTACAAACTTATGCGCAGTCCCATTTCTATTGTATTTTTTCATAATATTGTACCCACCAATCTGGATTCAACGGTACTTTGTGAGTTCTCAGTAGGAGGTACTCTGCAGTTTTTACACTATTATCATCTGTACTATAAATCTGTTCTTCTCTATCCCATAGACATCACATATTTCTCACATTAGTTTCTGTAGTTACACAGTATATTAAACTTACAAATGTAACATATGTAAGAAGTATTTATTACATATTTACAAATTATGAGTACGTACTGATCTGCATGCCTGGCATATACTTTGTACTTACAAAGCAGGTACCAGATGATAACTTTAAAGTACAAAATATTTGCCTATTAAATACTAGTTACTTACTGTACTGTGAAATATGGATGCTGTTTTTTGGTGCTATCAGAAAGTCACAGCTTTGAAGTGTAATGGCTCATTGTAGTGAATCATCCTGAGAATCATTTTCAGTGGTGATAGGAACCAGGGCTCACAATGCAAATATAGCAATTTCATTTGCTAACTATGAATAGTGAACGTACACATGTTCTGAGTTTTATATGTAGTGTTGCCTTACAAGACCTTAAATATGTCTCTTCACCATCATTGACTTACATGCTTTAAAATATACTTTAGGCCAAAACCTTCATAAAACGGTCATAAAACAGAAAAAAATATTAACCGTTTTGTATACAAACTTTCTGTGAGATAACTTTTAGTGGGATTAAGCTCTTCTGGAGTCTGATTTCTACCACCACCACATGAACAATTCTAACTCTGTGAGTTTATCTAAAGGGGTACATTTCACATCAGACCACTCTGGAGGTTTAGATCTCATTGACTGCATTGTGCAGAAGTTTGAGTGCAATTGATGGAATTTCCCTTACATTTGATTTTCTCACTTTTCTTACCTTCCACTCTCGTTATAGTGCTTAATGAGGTCCATTTCTAGATCACTATCTAGGTGTAATTGAGGACTGTAGCCCATCTGTTGTCATACACAATTTGTTACCCCTCTATTTCATTCATCATCAGTCAGTTTCCGACCTGATAACTAATGTAGTCCAGATTTTATTTGGAAATAGATAAGTGTCAGCATGGTAGTGATACTAACATGCTACTGTGTTTGGTGCTAGCATGAGTGAACAGCAGCTTTTTTTTACACCTGTCAGTGTCACTATTGGGTTAAGAGCCATCCACCACCAAGAATATCTCGGCCCTTTCACTCAGAAACTGAACGTTAATGTATGGATAAAGGATTTCTAACACTAGCTGTGCATAAACAGATGTGCTATAGACACCAACATAGTGGAGCTACAAGGTAGTTACAAAGTCAAATCAAGTCAAAGTTTATTTTTATTGCTCTGTATGCAACAGGCATTGCCACAAAGCAGCTTTACAGAAAATCAAAGAAATAGTGGCAAAAAAAAAAAAAAAACCTTGAGAGGAGCCAGGACTCAAAAGGGGAACATATCCTTCTCTGCTTGACATGGGAGAGCAAAACAACAACACAATAAGAGCAGAATAAATAGATGATGAGATTTTACAAGAGAAAGAAAAAGAGAAACCAGTCTGTCATTGCACAGACATATTTAGAATTAATGGATGACAACCGATGACCACTGTTAAAGGCTTTTCATGGTCACAATGAGTCATAGATCTATGAAAATCAGTCACCGTGAGCATGTCTAGCAAATTCTGATGAATTAGAATTAACACCATGAAGCTGTCCATTATGTTACATAGTAATCATGAAGCAGTGGAAGGTGAATGTAATCAGGGACCACTTTCTTTAATTACTCCACAGATCATTGTGTTGGCTATTGGGAGATGGTCCATTCAATGAGTATTAATTGTCTTATGCCCTCAATACATTGTGATAACACCTGATAAGTCATAATACATCTTGCTGGACTGCACAGACACGTCTCTCTGGGATTGTTACTCTCTATAGCTGCACCCTGTAGCTCTGATTCTTAAGAAAATAGGATTTTACGTTAGATGTGATCTTGTAAGAGCTACAGAGAATTATATGATAATACATACTGGAAGGTCAGCTTTTACTCATGCACTGACTGCTATGCTCACTATCTGCACTGTACAATTTGAATTATACATCCACTAGTCTACAACCACTTACTTAAATTGCACACCTGGCTACCTCAACATACTGTACCCTTCCAATATGCACACCGTAATGCTTCATTTCTCTCTACCATATAGCCATGCTAACTGCTGTTTGCACCTCAGTTCTAGCCACATTCTGTCCTACACTGCTCATGCACATCTTTGTATTAACTGTCTATGCTCATATCATCTTTTGTTTCTGTCTTTTTGTCTTTGCGCTATTGCTTATTTATCTGTTTTATATCACTGCACTGGAGAAGCAGCCAGATAGTGTTTTTTCATACTGTACAACTTTGTATTGGTTTAATGACATTAAAGTTAAATTCAACTGAATTTCGATTGAAGTATTCAACCTTTCTTTTTCTGAAATTATATTTTTGAGCATTTGTGTTATTGGACAGACACATGTGTGAGTGTGCAGAACCTTTATAGAAGTGGTTTCTAACTTATTATTATTTTTGCTGTTGTTATTGTTGTTATGTGAGTCTCAGAAAGTCATTTCCATATTTCTTGGTCATAGGTTCTGAAAAATATATAACAGTTTTTTATCCAAAATCGTTGTAAGTATGTGGCAAGTTGACCCCACTGTAACTATTGAATTATTAACTAGTGGTTATTTATGTGACAGTGTAAAGTAAGCAAAATATTAGAACTAATACTTGTTTTTTGTTGGAGATAATTAGAGATGCTAATGTGCCAAAATGTACTGAGCTTTTTAATTACTTCACTATTTGTAGACAAACAATCCTCAGCAACAGCAAATCATCAATGGACCAATCATGTGTGTCATGGCCTCTCCATCAATGTAATTCAATCCTGAGGGAATTCACAAAGAATCAAAATGAGTCATTTGGCTTATAAAAAGTAACCACCGTAGTCCTTGGGTGTTGTAAATAATCAGGTTCCCAGATATGCTATTGACAAAAATGAAATATACAGACATGAAAAACTTTTAAATATCATCCACTGAAGTACAACATCCTGCAAAGAAGCAGATACAGTCAATAGTTCTTAAAAAGGTTTGGCCGCAAAATTATAAAGGCTGCTTCACAAAAAACCTTTCATTATCAATGAACACAAATGGAGTCCACCTTTGTAAACACAGGTTTGAGCCACTAACTGATTCTGATTCATGTTTTCAGGGTGTTATGATGTACAAGAGCACAGACATCTTTTCTGCACTGGGAAATATCAGTGTACACCAAAAGGAGAATGTGAAAATTACTCCACAGGCGAAGAAGCAGTTCATTGCAAAAAAAATTGGAGGTTCTTGTGTGTCCAAGGAAACATGCTAATATTTATCCAATCAAGTCTGTATTTCACTCAGTGAAAAGGCGATGTCAGAAACCCCTCAACAAACAACAAAGGCTCGGCAAAGTACCTCAAAGGATGATGATGTAAAGATGATGTCATCAAAGGAATGCAGGCTTAAAGAAAGACTTCTGCTTCTGTGGATGTGAACAGAGCAAGAATAAGCCCATCTGGTCCAAAGCCATGGTTTCACTCCCAAAAGAGATTTCCAAAGGCTATAGTTAAAAATCCCAAATACCATAATGCTATGATATAGCCAGCTCCTCATAAACAGCCTCAAGGAACACATTTTCCCACACTGGCGCATGATAACTGGCATCACAGGTACAGCAGAACCGTGAGTCTGTTTCTGTAGAACTACAAATATGGAAGGCATGTATCTTTTATTCTGTTTTACATTCTGTATTATGTGCTAGTGTTTACTCCACCTGAGGTATGGCTACAAGTGCTAAAACTCCCAGATGACAGTATAGAGAACGCATAATGAATTCATTAATGAATAATGAATATGAATAAATAGGATTTTTTTTTTACATTATAGTCATTTTTTAAAAAAAATCCATAGTCATAGTGCTTCACTTCAGAGCAAACATAGCCCTTATGGAATGCATTATATACTTGTATAACATATACAGTACGTGGTATATGGTCAATGGGGGGTCATATGGGGGGAAGGAACTTTTATTTCTCTTTCTGTTTCTTTTATTTCTCTCTTAATTATTCTTAAATAAGACTCAATTAATCAATAAAGAGTTTAAAAGAAAATGATATGAAATCCTTGTCTGAAATATAAATGAATGAACACATATACACATAAATAATAAATTGTTCTGTCATGCACTCCCAATCGATTTTACGATACATTACTTGGTGCTATATCTGGCACCATTTTAAGATTAAACTTTGTTTACCCAATAATTGAATTTTATAGCAGAACTATTTTGTTGAGCATTGCATCTTTCATTGGTATAGAGCCATATAGAATTCACTTTATGCTGAGGTTCTTTAACTCTAAGGGACCAAGTGTCTCGCTGGCGATCCATTCCTAAAAGTTGTTCATTCGATGACATCACTCTAAAGAACCTTTTGTAGCACCTTTGTTTTTACAGGAAACCCTGAGTGTATCTTTGACATATATCCCCCAATATGGTGCACATGGAAATGGAAAACTGTATTTACACTGTTGTAGTTAAATAGGGGGTGTTTGGTACATAGAACTGAACTAGAGGTCAGTAAAACAGGCCGATTCCAAAATCCTAGACTGTTACGTAACGGTCCTGACTGTCACTCCCCCCAAATTTACATACAACGACTAAACAACATCGATCAAGCATCAGCAATGAAAACAGCACCCTGTGTAGAAATGTACCTTTCCAGGCTGTGAAGAGGATGCTGGTACTTTTTATAGTTGTTCTAAGGAACTGATCTGTCAGCAGGCCTGGCTGATGTTTAAACGAGGCTGAAGTCAGATTCCTATTCGGCACCTTTTTAATCGGATGTTCCCTTCCATCTTAAATGCTACAGCTTGTACGGGGGCCAGAATGTAACTACGGCACTGAACTGAAACTTAGCAAAACAAGCTGGTGATTAGGAAACCAGTTTCAGGATCCTTTAATTCAGAGTTGGTAGTTTGCTCTGTACATTTCAGTCCGACCAGTTTCTCAAAGCTTGGACAACATTGGGGCTTTGCTCAATGTTTGACCTGGAAGAGACTGAAGAGAAGAACAGTTCCAGCTTTATTAGCATTACAACTCCAGCAGTAACCTGTAAGTAGCAGCCTCTTTGTCATGTAAACGAATAATAATAAAGGAAACATTTCTGTTTGTTAATACGTCACATTTTAATAGTATTGGGCATGTGCATACAAAGCAAGTCTGAACCATCAGGGTTTCCTTTAAGAGTATCTAAATAAAGTAGGCCACCCTCACAATGCATCATGCAATTAACTGTGAAGCTGGTTATCAGTGCAGCTTGGTTGTGTATGTGTCTGTGATTGTGCTTGTGTGTGTGTGTGTGCGTTTTATCAGCTTTGTTCTCTCTCCTACTTAAAATACCTCACTGGTGGTTTGTGTAGCACTGCAGGCTACAGCGCCTCTCTGTCTCCACTGGGCCCAGCATCAGACAGAGAGGAAAAATGAAGAAAGAGAAGAGAGAAGGAGGATTAGAGAAAGAGATGTACCTAACCTCCAAAAACCTTTACTAGTGCACAAATATATATACTCTGAAGTGTACTGTGTGTGTTAGAGAGAGTTATCTGATACAGAGATATTAGATGGGGAGATATAAGTTGTTTTCTGCTGAAACTCTTCTATGTGTTAAGCTACAAGGGAATAGAGACTGCTACTGATCGATGGGTGTACGAAATAAAGTTTGCCATTTATAACATATAACACGTTTCTCCCTACTTTAAAAGATGGGACAACTTCTTCTTATCTGACTTTATTTGCTAGGTTTATTGAGAATGTAGCAAAAATGCTGCAAACAAGCAGCCTGGAGACATGTGTGGAGTAGTGAACCACATCACTGTTAATGGATTTGTTCAGCACGTTCCCTTTCCTAGACTCAGATGAATTCTTGTTTTGACCCAGATAGCACCGTCAATTGGCATCCTCCACAGAAAATCTTTTTCAAGTCTGTAACTAGACTTAATCTATGTCTGAGTTTCCATTTATCCCATCAGTGGCACGTTGCTGTTCGCTACAGACACTTATTCTGATAATTAGCTCCTTATTGAGTAATGTATTGCAATATCCAAAACTGCCTCTGGGAGTAACAGAGAAAGATCTATGGGGAAACCCTGTAGATGCAAAGACAGATTTAGAAACATGGCCTTTTTATTCCCCAACCTCCCAGTTATGCGCAACTGAAATACAAATTTAATAAACAACAAAACACTTTTACTGTCCATTTTATTAGCATGTTTATACACTGCGTGTCACATCGGACTTTCATTGCCTTGTGAGTGGAGGAAAGAAAAGGTCAAGAAAAGGTTCTTTATAAAATATAGCATTGACTAACACAATGCATGTTGCAGTTCATCTCACGAGTATCCAAAAAGACAGAAGACTTGTAGCAGTTTACACTGTTAGTATGGTGTGCTTTGGGTTCATATGGCCAAGAACTGCTGAAAGGTACATTTGGCTGACACGTAACATGACCAGCTACAAAGGGTTGTCTCTATATGACCTGTAGTGACAGGAGATTTTCAAAATAGTGCTACAGGAAAAACCTTCTGGTCAGAAACAAATTGGTATGTTTGGTATGAGGATATATGAGACAGACGTCTTGAATAACTTTTAAAGATGTGATACTTTCAACACTAAACTAAACTAAACTAAACTAAAATATGACCGTGGTGGTGGTAAATAATAGATAATAGACAGAATTGAGGGTGTGGCTGTTTAATAGGAGGAACCGCATTAAACAAAAGAAAATGTGAAAGAAAATGGAAAACTGAGCAAAAGAAACTGAAACTCCCCAGCAGCGAGGCTCTGATAGACAGTTGGTGGGCGCTCTACTATAATGGTACACTGGTATCAGTAGTCGTCTGAACACATACACATATATCAGTTTTAATGACACACTAACAACAAAAGCCTGGTTACTTCTAGTTGATTTAAATAGATCAGAAAATGGTCACGGGTCACATCTACTTTTGGCTCATAAAACAACACCTAATGCTGTAAGTGGTCCTCAAGTTAAATGTAGGAAACGTAGAATGCGGGCCCTTTAAGAGGAGTCCATCACTGAAAAAATGATTTATTGTGTTTACTTGAATTCAGATGTGTACTTAATCTGCACATGAATGAAACATATTACATGAGCACAATTATTGCCAGAAGTAAAGGCACAACTGTGTTGATGCAATAAATTGTATTCATATGGAAATGATATACGCATTTGAATGAAGCTAATTCAAAGCCTTTTTTCCTGAATGTACTACCAACCAACACAGAAAACACCATGTACAATATCAGTGCGTGTCAGTGGTGAATAAGAATGAATGGCTGTCAAACACACACGCATGCACACACATGTGCAAACCCACACACACACACACACACACACACACACATTTATGCTCTCCTCTCTTTGACAGGCTTTTCTATGTAAATGCAAGTTGAAATCGAGGGGGCTAATTTATTTTCCGTTGCTTTTATAAAGCAGAAAGATAATGAGTCTCGGTCTGTGCAGACAGAAAGTGACAGAGCAGAAACTTTATTACGCTGTAGATTAGCCTGCATATGGGTTTTGAAGAGCGTGAGGATGTTCATTTTTTCCCTTTATTTGAGAAGCTGTCATGTTTGATTGAATTTATCTACAGCTCTTTCTCATTTAATTTCTGTTGTGCAAGTCTTACTTCTGGTCTAAATTGTTTGCCCCTAATGAACAGAAGCCGGAGCGCAAAAAACTGCACATTGAGCTATAATGTAAAATAAGGGGGAAAGTCGGGCTTCAAATGGGCCTGATATGAATCTTCTAACTGTTCCATTTCATCACGCGCACACTTTATTAATTACAGAAGATACTTCATAAAGGCCGAGGAGCGAGAGACAGAGCTCTGAGCATCAGACTGTAAAGGTGGACAGAAAGCAGGAGTGGATGTTTAGTAAGGCTGTTTTAATGAGATTGTGGACTGGAGCGTAGCAAAAAATGGTCTCAGTGCAGGTAGTCTCTTTTTTTCCCTGTCCCATGCCTCTCACATTCTCTCTCCCTGTCTCTCTCTCTCACACACTCCTTCACTCTTGCACAGATCTTTGGGTTTGCAAAAAATAAATAAATAAAGGAAAGACAAAGTTTCACCAGCTCAGTCTCTATGGTCTCCGTCAGTTTAAACTGTTAATAATTAATGCTGTACAATCCTTCAACAACTGGTGTCAATCCATGAATCAGAAATAGACAGGAATAATGGCTCAGGTGGGATGGTGAGTGTGCTGTTTGGAGTCTAGAATCACTGACTTTGCAGCTCCAAACACCAGAATGTTGTCAGTTTATTGTACACCCAACCTGTATCTACTCTCATTGGCCATTTTATTAGAAACACCTACCATATAGATGTATTAGGTAGGTTTACAATTAGTGACTGTAGACTATCTGTCTCAGCCACCCACTGCCTATTCCTTCAGTGAAAGGAGACCACCACAGGTTCATTGCTGAGCTGATATTATTTGGAAGGTGAATGTGATGAAAACAGAAACCATCGTAATAAATTAGCATTTCGTGCTAATAATGTCTAATTACAGGGGAATTTCACCAATCTAAATTTCAGAATAATTTGGTCATCTTAGTGGTTGCATAATGGTTAATTGTAGAGAGACTTGCTGACTCTGATATTTTTACAGTGACAGTGATGGGAACCCCAAGTCACAATGCCTGCAACACCAATATAGCCATTTTATTTACTATCCAAATCTTCCAATGAACCTACAGATGTCCATTGAGTTCTGTATTTTATGTTGATGGTGGCAAAATGCTCATAGATTTTCTTTTTTAGGAGACTGTTTTGCCTGTACTTTATGCATGTACATCTCCACCCTTAATATATTTAGCATAGTAATGCATTTTGGGTCAAAAATCCCATCTCAAACTACCATAAATCAATGGTAGTGTATTTGGAAGCATAACAGTTTTCGGTGAGGATGCCTGGTTCCTGGTTCCTATCACTACCACTGTGGACAACTCTGAGTCAACGAGGTTCTCTACAAGTGTTTCACATCAAACCACTGTGACTTTGTTTAGTGGTAATTGTAGCTTTGTAAAATGAGACGTGGTATTAAACTCAGACATGTGTAAATGTTTTGTAAATATTCTAATATGCTAATTAAGGGTGGGGGTTCTGGTATATTAGCACTGGGCTAGAGAGTGTTGGAAGTTCTTTCTGTTGTAGCTGAATGCTTTGCATACTTTGACGACACTGCATGCAGCCAGCAGATACAAAACTGTTTTTAAAGCTGGGAATTATTGGTGACTCCTGGAGATTAGCCACAGGGCAAACAGAGTCCCTTTTTAATGAGAATGGTTATTTCATTCACTGTTCATATGCTGTTGATGTGACGCTGTTCACACAAATAGAAAGAGCACCGGCACTTACCTGGAAATGTGCACACATTATCTATAGTTTTACATTACCTACTAAACCTGACTGGTATGAGCCAGTGAGTTATAACTGCATTTAAGATCTCCACCCAGTCTGGCATAAATACTTTACATAAATATTTTTAAAATATAATTTTAATTTAATTAGTAATGATTTAGGAAATCTACTATATACTGTATAAGGCACTACTACTATATAAGTTATATATAATTGTCATGTAGCCCCCAGACAGGGTAGACATGAAATGGGACAGAAAGTTAAAGGAACACTAACACTAAAAGCCCCGGATGCAGCCCTGCAGCCCTGGGTGCAGATGGGCCTGCTGGCTGGGTAGAGTTCTCAGGAAAAGCAACAGACTCACATGTAGATTCTTTCCCATTATACTCAGATGGGGTTGCAAACCAGAAGGCAGAACAAGGGGTTTCCCTGTTTGGAGAGTAGAGAGTAGATTCCTCGGCTTATGAATTTCTATTGCTTTGACAACAAGTTGACTTGCTACAGCCTTGTCACATTTAAAGTCCGTCTATTATAAATACATAAGAGGCATACCAGAGACTAAAACCAAATAAAGGGGCTTATAAAAGGGAGGAATGAGTCCTGGAATCACATGCATGTTTGAGTGGGCAGAGTCAGGGAGCATCCAGCTGTAGTCTGCCCAGAAGGGAGAGGAGACTACATGACATTAATAGTCATTACGGTCATATATCAGAGCAGAGTGGTTCTCACACCAGTCCCCAGGGCACACCAGATACCCCTCTCCCTATATGAGTTGAGAATTAGGATTGAGTAAAAGGTGTGGGCCATCTGGAGGGCCCTCAGGACATGTTTTTATAACTGGTCTGAGCAAAGCCTATATAGTAAGAGCAGCTAGAAGAGTTTTTCTCTTTTTTTCAATGTATAATTTTTATATGGCAGCTACAACACCGCATGTGACGAGTTGGACATGAGTGCATCCGACAATAATAGCAGTTTTCTTAACTTTAAGAACGTCTTATTTTCTTTAAGTGTGCATGTGAAGATTAGATTAAAGCACAGGTCAAATGCATGTACCTGATTTGTTTTGGTAGGCTTCAAAGAGTAAAGTACACTTTCAAAGGCTTTCATAAGATTTTAATTGCGATGTGCAGTCGCAAATGTGCAAAAGCTTTAACTTCAAAGCAGAGGATCTGAATTTGATTCAAACATGAATCCTGAGGTAACTAGGCAGCTACAAACAGGTATCAGAGTTTAGATAATTAAGCAGGACTTTGATGTTCCTTTTCTATCCAATAAATAAATCATATTCAATTAAAGTCATTGCTGTGAATGAATCCAATTCAATTAAATTCCATGATTGACTCAATCGTTTGCAATATGCTGTGCTAGTCCTACTGCACATACATACACCTGCTCAAGAGAGATGCAAACATAGGACAGCCATTATAATTCATGTTATTTGCCCTGGTAATAACTTTATTTGGTATATTCACATGTGTATTTGAAAGTGATTTATAATATAATAATATGTCTGTAACATTCTTCTGAAAGCCTTTTTAAATTCCTTATCTTAACACATTCTGATGCAAAGTACATGGTTAATATCTCCAAAGGATTCCCCAAGGAAACCTGATAAGCCTGTTGATTCTGACACATGGGAGAGAAGAAGAAATCGAATCAAAATCAGTCTTTTACAGCTTTTCCATCTGTCAGTGTTGTTAAAAAGTGTCCTTGGTTATTACATTGCAGTACATACAGTAATGTCCTGAACAGTGCAATGTGTGAAGTTGCTGAAAGACCGAAAAGATCTAAAGTTGTTTTAACACACAATGCTGAAATTAGTTCTTGGTTTGGCTGTACAGTTCTAGGAAAATGTTTTACCCTTACATTATATGTAGATTAAGAAGGTCTTAGAGAAGCAAATGTGTTTGTACAATGGCATAATTCTAAACCTTCTTTTCTAAATGCTTTTTATCTTATTTGTATTGTAGTTTTCTTGGGTACTGTGTTGTAGTCAAGAGACCTGTCAAAACCAAGACTTTCTAGCAGTCACATCTGAATCAAGACCAAGGCCAGGAATAAGCGCAAGCACTGAATTAGTCAACAGATCACATCTACAGAATTTTTCAGATTTGTTTTTCAGTGACAGACACAAAATCTAAACAAGGCCAGCGAAACGTGGACTGGACTGGAATTAATGTATTTGCTACATTGCATATAGCTATTATATCTGAAATAGAGGTTTGCCTGTCTCTTTGCCATGGAGTGTTGCTTAGATGCGTCATCATTCAAATTCTAGCTTATGTGAAAAGGTGAAATACAGTCCTCAATGTTGATATTTTTGCCATGCAATTAGCAGCTTTCTAAAATTCACTCCAGTTAATTCTACAGTCCTGGAGTGCCATTTCAGCAACTGAGAGACAGATTCTGATCTGCTTTGTGGTGGTGGTGCCTCGTTCCTGCTGCAATTTGGGCTCTGGCTGCAGGAACGATGAGATTGATTATACTGTCAGAGTTGGGCCTCAGGATGGAGTTGTTAGAATCCCATATGTTGCTGTAAATGGTCCAAGAATGTTTCCACCACCGACTGCACATGAGACATTTAAAGGAGCATTCTGATGTAAAACTAATAAATAATAAAAATAATAAAAATAATAATAATAATAATAATAATAATAATAATAATAGGTTACACTTCTATAGCGCCTTTCACATACCCAAGGACGCTTTACAATTTCCAAAAAAAAAAAAAAAATCATGAAGAATGAAAATGTTCTGAAAAAAGAGTTTTAAAAAAGTTTTTAACTAGGCTTTAAAGATGGAAAGGAGGGAGAAGAGCGAATAGTTGAAAGTAAGGAGTTCCAGAGTGTGGGGGCAGCAACACTAAAGGACCTGCCACCCATAGAGGAAAGCATGAACCTAGGAACAGCCAATAGACCAGAGTCAGAGGACCTTAGCTTGCGAGATGGAGCATAAGGATGTAAGAGGGCTGACAGATAGGTGGGTGCTAGTCCGTGCAAGGCTTTAAAGGTCAGTAACAGGATTTTATAGCGGATGCTTTCTGCGATTGGTAGCCAGTGTAGCTGATGAAGTATGGGGGTGATATGCGCTGACTTCTTGGTGCGTACTAAGACTCTGGCTGCGGAGCTTTGAATGTACTGCAGAGGGCGAAGGGTTTTGGAGGGTAAACCGTGGGACAGAGAATTGCAATTATCTAACTTAGATGTAAAGAATGCATGAACCAAAATCTCGGCATCTTTAGAAGTAACCAGAGGGCGGAGTCTTGCAATACTGCGAAGATGAAAAAATGCAGACTTTCTCAGAGATTTAATATGGGAAGCAAAGCTGAGGCAATGGTCAAACAGGACACCAAGGTTTCACACAGAAGTGGATGGGGTGACTGAGATATCATTAACAAGAAGCATGCAGTCTGAGTAAGCAGAGATATCTGACTTGGTACCAACAATCATAAATTCTGTTTTTGGTTTTTTTTTTGCATTAAGCTTCAGAAAGTTATCATTCAACCAGTTTGTTAACTCCTGAATGCAGAGCAACATTGAGGAAGGTGGAAAAGATTCAGTGGGTTTGAGGCCAAGATAAATCTGAATATCATCAGCATAACAATGAAAATTGAGGCCATGAGAACGAATAATATTCCCAAGGGGTAAAATATAGATAATAAAACAGAGGACCAAGGACAGAACCCTGAGGGAGTCCCCGAGAAAACGGAGCAGTGTTCGATCTGTGTTTCCCAAAGGTCACAAATTGAGATCTATCTGCTAAGTATGATGTAAACCAGGATAGTACAACAGAAGAGAGACCAACAGTGGAGAGCTGTGAGATAAGTATATTATGATCGTATCGAAGACCGTATCGAAGGCTCCAGTAAGATCAAGCAAAAGTAAGAAAGAAGCATAACCGGAGTCAGGCGACTGGAGTAGCTCATTAACAACACGGACGAGAGCAGTCTCGGTACTGTAATGACAGCGAAAACTGACTGAAAATTCTCAAAGAGATTATTGGTGTTCAGAAAATCTTGAAGTATCTTGTTTCCCTCTCAAGTATCTTGGAAACAAATGGTAGATTGGAGATTGGTCTGAAGTTTTCCAGAGTTCAGCTGTCAAGGCCTGGCTTTTTAACAATGGGAGTAACAGTGGCCCTTTTCAGGGCACAGGGAACATGACCAGTAGTAAAGACAGATTAATGAGATGGGAGATAGGAGTAGAGATGTCGGAAAGACAGAGCTTCAGGAGTGAGGTTGGAGCAGGATCAAGTTCACAAGATGAAGACTTGAAAGAAATTATATTTGAAATATCTTTAGGGTCAACAGGAGAGAAGTTGGATAGGAACCCTCTACATGAGCTAGGAAATAAGGTGGAGTAATCAGAGAAGACAAAGTTAGGAAAACCCTTATTGATAGAAATAATTTTATCCTGGAAGAAATCTAAAAAAGCAGTAGAAGTTTCAGGAAAGGGTGAAAGCACAAGAGTGGGAGGTTGAAGTAATTTGCTGACTGTGGAAGAAAGTTGTTTAGGATCATGGCCAGATCCATTGATTAATTGCAAGTAGTAGGCAGAGCGAGCAGCATTTAGCATTATTTGAGCATATGATCAGAGTAGGCTTGAGAATGTACATGTAGGCCAGTCTTTTTGTAGAGGCGCTCAAGGCATTTGCCAGTGGTTTTCAAAGTCCGAAGCTCAGAAGTAAACCAGGGAGAGGAGTGAGTGGAAGGGACAGTTCTGGTCTTAAGAGGAGCAAGAATGTCAAGGATGGCAGAGACAGACTCATTACAAAGAAAGACAGCATCATCAGCAGAGGAACGCTCACAGATCATAGAAAGAGGGGAGGACTTGAGAAGGGCAGAGAAAGACACAGGATCTACAGCAGCAAAATTTCCGGAAAGAGACAGAGGTTGAAGAGTGAAACTTAAAATTGGGGAGACAGAGGTCAGCAGTAATAAATTTGTGATCTGAAACACCAACACAAATGCCAGAAACCCCATTTACAGTACAACCAGCAGAGCAGAGCAGATCAGATCGAGAATATGCCCAAGCTTATGGGTAGGAAAATCAACATGTTGGTTTAAACTAAAACAGTTTAGCAATGACAAGAAATCAGCAGATACAGAAGAGACTGAGTCCAAATGAATGTTAAAATGATGGAAAGTTTCGGTGGCCGGTAGATCAGCAACAGTATTACTGTTGTGGATCCAGACATCTTCAGAGTCATATACTCGAATGTGGACACCTCATGTAACGTACAAAATAATTTTCACACATTCAGGAAAATTACAGCTAGCCCACCATCCCTTCCTGTTAGCCTGGGAGCACAGAAGTAACTAAAACCAGGTGGGGCTGCCTCACTAAGAAGCATAAATTCACCTGGTATTTGCCAGATTTCAGTTAGAAAGAGCAAGTCCAGATGGTATTGTCTGATGAGGTCATTAAGGAGTGTGGCTCTGTCAGTAAGAGGACGACAGTCAAACAGCCCTAGATTAAGGAGGCAGGTGTCTAGTGTCCTGCATAACATCTTTAGATCCTATTAGAAACGTAGTCATAGTATCCTTCACTTTAGGATAACACATCAACATAAGCCAAAACACATTACAAAACCACTAGAAACACAGAGTGTTTAAACTAGAGTCTCAAACAGCACATGTTGATGATATTTCTAGCTGTTTTCCCAGAAAAACATAATCAATTTTCAATGTTTTTTTTCAGTGGTTAGTGGACATTGAGATAATGAAATATGCCACCGGAAAAAGAGACATATTTATATATTCAGGAGATTACAAAAGGTTAACCCGGAGGATTGCAAGGGATATTGAAAGCTTTAGTGTGTTTACAAGCATTTAATAATCCCATCATAATTTGATTTCTGCAGTTATCTGATCAATCAAGTGGTCATGTACTCATTTTAAGGCCTAGAAATCCAAAATAAGAAATCTGGTAAAAAGAATGGAATTTTTGCTCAGTAATTTGGTTGCTCAGTGCATGTATACTCTTAGCATGTGCAAAAACAGACCGTAATACTGTAAATAAGCAAACAGTGTTTAACACAGCGCCCGCAAAATGGCAACAAAACTCTGAAATTAACTACATGGTTCACAAGAAGTTATACGTTCTTCATCTTCTACATTTCTATTCAAATGGAGGTAAGATATCTAGATAGTACCAGAATAACTTTTGTCATAGCTTTTAGGTTCTACCTGATATAGACCAGCATTTTTCATTGTAATGAAGATTTAAAGACAGTAACCACAGTTTACAATAAGATATTCAGCTTTTATATAATGCTGGTTCCAAAGCTGTGTATTTATGACTTCTCTGTCTCATAAATATGCTTGCTGAGTTTATATTGCTTGAGTTTCTGTGGACAGAAATACCTCTTTGTAAAGGAAAAGGAAATGAGATCTGATATTTATTTGCTTCAATATCTGTTATAAGATATATGATATATACACTGATATTTCATTTTTCATGTTTTTTGTTTTTGCCTTTTAAGATCTAGTTTTGTACAGCCTTTGTTGTTGTCCTGTTTGGAAAAACACTGTGAGACACTAAGTAAATAGGGGTTTTGTAAAATCTTCATCTCCATCTTGCAATATATCCTGCAGGCTTTGCAAGTGAAGGGGGCATTTGTCTGCCCTTGGCCAATAACATTGTGTTTTAGTCCAAAACCTTCTTTCAGAACTATTGTAAAACAATGTTTCAGGCATGACGTGATTATGTATTTGCTACTGTTTTGTGTTTCTTTCTATGATGAAGCTTTTAGAGACATTAATTGCTTTTGGACATCTGGTTCCTATTAGCACCACTGTGAGCAATTCCGATTAGGTTTTTCTAGAACATAGTGTTTCACAACAAGCCACTTCAAATTACTTTGTCATTAAAGTTCATTAAAAGAGCAGTTATTAAGTCATAGAGTTATTATGTTTTATTTTAACTGATGGAGGCTGCAATATAAAACAGGAAGACCTTTTATACATATCACATATTGTATCAGTGAGAAACATTATTACAATATGGTGGTTGATGTGTAGATGTGATCTGTTGATGTGACTGTCAGTTTTATTCTGATGTACATCTGATGTACAAATGGTCATTGGTGCCTTGGCAGGGGTGTGGACCTAGAATAGAGTTTGGCCAGGCAGTCAGAATAGCTTATTATGGCCCTGAATGTGATGTATCTGTAGCTTTATCACCTGTTACCCTTGATTCTTCACAAACTCTATGGCTTTCCTCAACTTGCTCACTGGAGTAACTGAAACTGACATGACATGTTTATCCAATGCTGCTCTCATTTGGCAGTGAGCTGCTCCACAAAGCCGTTATATGCTATCTGTTTCTACAGCATCATACTAGATTTATTAGTACTTCAGCTACTCCCTCTGTAGAGGCCTTCACTGACTGCTTTAGAAGCCTCTGTAGTGCTTGTGGCTGCTACCTCGAGATCCAGCTACAACGGAATCTTATGTTAGGACATGACTGTGGAGGCAACACAAACATTAATGAAAACTTGACAAGATAATAGATACATGAGGTCTCTTTTAATGTCATACAAGACAGGAGCAAAAGCCAGAGTGTTTAGTTTATTTTACAATAAAAATGTCCAGGCAAATACAAGATCTGGGACAAAATAAAAAGTCATAATTTCTCAAATTCTCTGCACTCACTATGGCTGCAATCATACACTGAGAAGGAGGTGTAGGATTGCAATGTTATTTGAAAGAAAGATAAAGGTTATCGGGAACAATAAATGATGATAAATTTAGACTGATATGGGCAATATTTATTGAACTATACATACAGAAGTATTGTCTCTCAGTAGACACTAATGCAACAAGTCAGTTGTAGAGGTTTCTAATGGTGTCCTGCGGTACTCCATCCCATACAGCCTGAATATTCTCACACAGCTCCTGCAGATTTTGCGTTAGGGGGTTGAGTGTTGATAGGGTGTCCAATAGCATCCCACACATTTTCAATCAGGGATAGGTCTGGCGATGCGGCTGGCCATGGCATAGTATCTGTGTCTTCAAGACAAGCACTTAAGACAACATGAGTATGCGGACATTCCTGTTGGAATAGTGCACCGGAGTGTGCGTTTAGAATGGTAGGGTCACTGGCTGCAAAACCTCATAATGTAACATAACATTGTGCTATCAAAGTGCCTGTAATGAGGACCAAAGGTGATCTGGCATCGTATGTAATTGCACCCCACACCATGACACCAGGCCTTCTGGACATGGGACGTGTGACAACAAACAAATCTTGGCGCTGACCACGGTGCCTCCATACATGGATTCATTGCTTGTCTCCACCAAGACAAAAGCGGGACTCATCACAGAAGGTGACCCGCTGTCACTCCATAACAGTCTGGCATGACACCATAGCAGTCTTTGGCGACGTTGACGTGGTGTTATGGGCAGCCGTCGTAACGGTCTATGTGCATGTAGTCCTGGGTCATACAGCCATCTGCCAGTGGTGCTGGTGTAACAAGGTTAAAATGTATTTTTGTTTTTTTGTTAAAATTCTGCCAAATCCTGATTTTGTTGAAATATTTATGTTCCTGTTATGTGTATTAATCATCTGTATTGGGGAATCATTTATTTTGAAATTTCAGTTTATTGTGTACTGTTGCTTTAAGAGATGCAGTTTTCGGCATCTTTGCTGTAAAGCTCTCAGTCTGCGAAATGCAAACTGAGAGAAGGTACGTGTTATCAGCAGCTCTGGTTAAAACAGTTATATTCATGTTATAAAACTACACAAAATAAGCAGCAAGCAGTTTAATACATCAGCAGTCATGTTGTGAACACGTAGTTATGTTGTTAGCTGAATATGAACTTTGTAAAAGGTCCATTTTCCAAGTTTTGTTCGTAACATGTGCTTCTTGGCTCCACGGGGTCCACCCCGCCACTCGTGCGTTTCAGGGGGGCTGATGACCCGTGTGTGTAAGAGAGAGAGAGAGGGCAGCATGAATGTTCACTCCAGAGCTACTGCAGAGTTTTAACTGCTGCATTTATTTGTGCATACAGACAACACCAGCCAAATTAAAGAAGCAACCAGCAGTTGTCGTGGTCCGAGTCCTTCCTTCACGCATCCCATCGCAGAACTCACAGAACACAACGCAGATAACTAACCTGTTAACGGGTGTACGTTTGTTCAGCGCTAACAACGTTGAAGCACACATCACACCCGTTACACTGGCACTAACAGAATGCATGCTATGGTAGTATCCGCATGACTGTAACGGCACACAATATGTTGATAAGATCATCCCACTTCCCAGAGTCCTACAATGCGACCCCTTTCCAACTCTTCCAACTGCTTGAATTGCTTTCGAGCTCTTCTCTAAGGCATAATTCGCTTGCAAAGGATGCTACCAACACAACAGCATGAGTCAGAATGGAAAGCACGTGCAACAGGATGACCTTATATAGTCAATCAGGTATAGTCCACATTTTTTCATACTGTATTTGTATCATGTATTGTTTTTCTCACTTATTTTTGTTAAAAAGCATAATTAGTTCAGTTAAAAGAAGAGAACTATAACTAACTCACCTCTCCCACCATCACAATGATGCTGCTCTTATTCTTGTTGGCAAGTTACCAGGATGCATCAACTAGTATTTGGCTTGGATCAAGGGTACATCCAAGTGTTTTAACTGTGCTTGGTTCTTGTTTTCTGTGATATTGGAACTAATTTTGAACAGTGGAATGTGATGACACATGAATGCATGAGAACACAGGACCACACAATAACTCTTTCTTGAGAAACACTGAATGTGACTGATAGGGTTGCCACTCATCCCAATTTTCCATTAAATGTCATTGGTTTTTGTTTGCTCTCTCAGGAAACATTTACTAGGACACTAAATATCCTGGATTTGATTAGATTAAGAAAAGTTTATGTCTTAATATAATATCTTATTTTTATTATTTTAAGAACATTAGTTTGTAAGCCTATCCAGTAAGTGCATAAAGCACATTGTTTAGGTCTATAAAT
Organism: Semaprochilodus insignis; assembly: GCA_034552555.1. Taxonomy (NCBI): domain Eukaryota; kingdom Metazoa; phylum Chordata; class Actinopteri; order Characiformes; family Prochilodontidae; genus Semaprochilodus; species Semaprochilodus insignis. The sequence goes on along the minus strand of CM067474.1, from coordinate 40,389,197 downwards.
GCCTCTAGATTAAACATAGAAAGTGCAACTACTACCACCTACTTAGTGAGAGAGAGAGAGAAAACACAGAAAAGTAATACGGATGGCTGATCAGTATATATGTGTGCACCTCAGAATACACATCTCAAGCCTTCAGTCAGATGGGCTACAACAGCAGAAAACCACAATCCCCATCTGTCAGCCAAGAACAGACAGCTGAGGCTGCAGTGGGCACTGGCTCACCAGAATTGGACAGTTGAAGTCTGGAAAATGTAGCCTTGTCTGATGAATCTCAATTTCCGCTGAGCCTATGAACAGTGGAATAAATTTGGTGCCAACAGCATGAATCAATGGACCCAACCTGCTTTCTGCCAATGGTCTAGGCTGGTAAAGGTGGTATAATGGGGTAGAGAATGTTTTCTCGCAAGCTTTGAGCCTGTTCATACCCATCAATCCAGCACTTCCCTTCATAACCACAATATACAACCTTCTAATGGTTACTATTACCAGCATATTAATACACCATCTAACAAATTCATCTCAAACTGGTTTTATGAACGTGAAAATTAGTGTTCTTTAGTGACTTTCCCATTTACCAGATCCGATAGAACATAAGAGAACCCTTTTGCGTTGTGGTGGAACAGAGTTTTGCAGCATGAAAGCACTCACAAACAGTCTGCGTTAATTGCACGATGCAACCATGTTAGAATGGACCAGAATCTCAAAGGAACGTTTCCAACATCTAGTGGAATCCATGCCATAAAGAATTTCTTCTATTTTCAGAGTGTTCCCAGTATGGTTCTTTATCTGTTGTATTGACTTGTAAATTATATATCTGCTCTTTTCATCAGTAGGACCACTTTTAGTTTAACATAGGCTGTCAAAGAAAGAAAGAAAGACAGAAAGAAAGAAATAAATATTTTCAATTTCACACCAATATCAACACAAATTGTGTGTTCAACCAGTCAGACATGCTTCACAGTGAGAGTGCAGGGCTGCAGACACTCCTGAGTTCATCAAGAAGACCTTGTTAATATTCGGGTGGTGACAGTGCGTCTGTGTGGGTATGTGCACATCAGTCTCTCATCTATAACACGCTTTAAAGATTCCAAATAACTAACTGTCTGCCCTGTGGTCTATCCACTACTCACTCACACACTCATAAAACACACGTCTCTCCTTCATTAGCTCTTAGCTGCACTGTGTCAAACGATCCTATTTAGCAATTAGCACCTCATTTTCACAGCTTATCAAAGAGTGACGCAATCAAACTGATACTCATCTCACAGACTTCACCCCCCTCTCTCTCGCTCTCTCTTTCTCCTTCGTACTGTTACTTTTCTCTATGTTCAATCGAAATAGAGCTAGGGCATTAAATAGAAAAGAATCAAACAATAACTTGGAGTGCATGAAAGAGGAACACATTTTCTGCTTCATAAATTATAATTCTTTCCTGATTGATTTTATGAGCACATTTAACAGTAAATTACATGCAGCAGATTCAGACCTAAACAGAAATGTGAACAAACCCTTGGTTATAGTGCATGGTCAAAATATTCAGTATATTCTGTGCAGAACAGCCTAAACATATTTATGCAGAGAACCTAAAGTGAGAAGACAGCCCTGTTTGCAGTTTGACAGTAATAACAATAATAATAACATTAATGATAATGACAATTACATTCCTAATAATAATAATAATAATAATAATAATAATAATAATAATAATAATAATAATAACCTTCCTATATAAACTCATACAATATTTTTTCCTTACTATATTCACATTTATTGGTATGTATTTGAACAGTATACAGAGTTTTTACTGCCATAATACTCAGAGATAATTGTTTTAAACAATTTGCTTAGGTGGCTCAGATTCTTTCAGTATACGTGTTTCTTTTCCAGTCCTGTTGGAAAATCACATCAGGAGCCTCCTAATGAAGCTGCTCGAGAGGTTGATCAAGCTATATCAAAACAAAAGAGGACTATTTTCTAAAAGGACCCAGAATAGAAGATAGTCTTGATTTGAACACGTTTTGTTCTCCGGGTTGTTCCATCTGGGTTATTTCATACTTTTGATGTTTTTTACTATTATTCTGAAATGAGGGAAAAAGATAAAGCCCTTCTATGAGTAGATATTCTCAGGTGAGCAACTGAGGTTAATGTTAAAGATTGATAGGGCATAACTGCTTCACTACTGTACTTACAATACAGTTTATGGAGGTCATTTACTGTGCATATGTGCAGATTTTTAGATGAAATGAGTGAACTGAGACCAAGTCCATTGAGCATTAAGTTTAAATGAATATTTAATATACAGTAGGTCATAGATATAATTATTATATAATTAATTTCATTGGAGATACTGTGAATAAAATATAGCTCTCTCCAGATGTACTTTTTCTTTTTCAGGTTTGTATTGTAGAAATACTTCTTCCACTATATTGCATATTTTATGTGCTTGTATGCTGCTTGTATTAGAAGTCATCTTGCACACTTATGTGTGATGAGGACTGACAGACTGACAGTGTCTGCAGGGCATGACCGCTGTGTGTGTGTGTGTGTGTGTGTGTGTGTGTGTATGTTTTGGGTAATGATATCCCAAAATAGCCTAAATAATTTGCTTTGAATTTATGTACAAGGCTTTTTTATTTGTCTTATGTAACACAACAACTATGCAAACAATAATCTGTACATTTTAATTGATTTATGTTTTACAAGGCTATCTGAGACATTGTTTATAGAGTCCAGAGTTCGATTCTGATGCCAGTTGCTATTTAGAGCCAGAGTACGATTAGCTGTGCTGTCACTGGATGGCACTGGAAGAATGTCAGGGAGTTCATCACTCACAGTAGCAAACGCTAGTTAAGCAAGGCATCTGATAAATCATGTATACAGAGTTGAGCACTCTCCTCCAAGTGTGGATAACAGAACTCAGAAAGATGTATTAGTGTATGTCAGCCAAGAATTGGTGGCACACCACATATGTGGTGATGCGAAAATAGTATCTGCCTTCTCCTGCTTTCCTCTGCTTCTGCATTTTGCCACACATAATGATTTCAAATCCTATTAATTATTGTAGCATAACACATTAGATTAGACATTCTGCAACACCTATATCACCTATGTGACAAAGTAACTACCCTCTAAATCTAATAGCTGGTCATACCACCTTCAGTAGCAACAGCTGCTAACCAAATATCACAGTGTCAATTATAGTAAGTTTTCCTGATCCACGCCATGACACTACCACCACCACTGACTGTTAATATCATGTTCTTATTGTGGAATGTTGTGTTCGTTTCACACCAGCTATGGCAAAACACTATTCTCTTGGTTTGCAGTAGTTTTACTTCTCAACTCTCTCATGGAGCACATTTTCATCCAGGGGTCATTTTTTAATAGTACAATCATAAACACTGACCTTATCTGAGGCAAGTCAGGCCTGCAGTTCCTAAAATGTTCATCTGGGTTCTTTAGCAACTTCCTGAATTAGTCATGCCTGTGCTTTTGGTAGGCCACCCACTTATGGATAGACTCACCACTGTGCCAAGCTTCGTGGATAATGGCTCTGACTGGAGTTCTAGAGGCTAAGAAATGGCTTTGTAACCCTTTATAGACCGATGTCTTTCAGCAAGTTTCTTTCTCATCCTTAGAAAGTTCTGTGACCAAGATCGAATTGAAATATAGTTTCATTCATATATGACCTGTTTAAAGCTGCTCCAGACGTAAATGAGCACATCATTTGGAAGGCTGGCCAGAAAAGAGACTTGCGTAATCCCAGTGGGAAGTACGGTGGTAGATCTGTGATGTTGTTGGACTGTTTATGTCAGGCTGTTAGGACACACAACAACATGGTCTCCACTGAATAAGCAATTTTAGTCATGCCAGAAGACCAAGACTGAGTCATGGTTGGATCATTCAGCATAACAATGGTCTAAAGCATGCTATAAATCCTACATTAAATGTGTCACTGAATCAAAAATCCTGCTTTAGCAGTGGCCATCCCCATCCCCTGACATAAACCCCACTGTAAACCCCACCTGTGAGGTGAGATGAAGTGCCCACAAGCAAGGATATGGGGAGCTTTCAAATGGAGAATGCTCTCAAATCCCTTTGTATGTGTTCCCACTCCTCTCCTCGTATAAGAGGAGATTCAGTGCTGTTATCTTTGCAGTGGAAGGGAGGACAAAGGGTAGACCACATCCCTTTAAATATTACTCAATTAACTTAAAAAAGAATAGAATTAAACATTTAACTCATTAAATTACATATTGACTTAATCACAATGATTTTCTTCCAAAAGAAATGAGTATTGATATTGTGAGAGAAAGGTTTACCCATCAGTCATAACATTAAAACTACCTCCTTGTATCTACACTCACTGTCCATTTTATCTGTCCCACTTACTATATAGGAGCACTTTGTAGTTCTACAATTACAGACTGCATACTCTGTATACTTTGTTAGCCCCCCATCACCTTTTTTCCCCAAAGGTCAGGACCACCAGAGCAGGTATTATGTGGGTGGTCGATCACTCTCAGCACTGCAGTGACACTGATGTGGTGGTGGTGTGGTAGTGTGGGTTGTTCTGGTGTGACAGGATCAGACACAGGTCCTAGTGAAAAAAGGTCATGGGGGGCTAACAGAGTATGCAGAGAAACAGATGGGCTACAGTTTGTAATTGTAGAACTACAAAGTGCACCTGTGTGGTAAGTGGAGCTGATAAAATGGGTAAAGAGTGTAGATACATTGAGGTGGTTTTAATGTTGTGGTTGACTGGTGTGTATTTACCTGCCATATAGTAAAAATGTGACAGCACATCATTGTGATATTGTCATTCTCCAAAGAAGAATGTCTCTGAAATGGCTACTTTACAGGAGAAGGGAAGAACCTAATTTAACCAGTTCCAAGCAGGTTTGGGCCATTTCTGTTGGTTCATTCATCGTGAACTTTTCACACAATGTAAACAGCAGCTGCCTGTGTTGCATACAAGTGATGCATAAAAGTAAAAATCTACAAAAACGGAGATGATGTTTTTCATTGGAAAGTGACGACATGCAAAAAAAATCAATTACACAGTCAATTTTTCAAAGTAGTTATACACACTTGTTTGTTATTCATAGTAAGAGCGGACCATTGTGCTCAAAAAAATTTAAGGAACACTTTTTAATCAGAGCATAGCATCAACTCAGTTCAACTTCTGAGATATTGATCTGGTCAGTTAAGTAGTGGGGGGGGGGGGG
>CM067474.1:40320835-40375327 GCA_034552555.1 Semaprochilodus insignis | reverse complement strand
CGTCTCGTAGGTTCCGTTCTCGTAGGTAGACCAGACAGCAGTCGCCCACTCCAAAGCCCTCCCAGTGAGACAAGAGACCACGAAAGAGATACGAGAGAGGTCTGAGCTGGGAGGAGAGTTAGCGAAATAGACGTTACACTGTAGAAGGAAACCACGGAAAAGATTTGGTGCTCCATCATATTTGTCCGGCTTATTGACAGCAAATGAACCAGCTGAGGGAAGAGGGGGTGCCGCTGGTTCAGGTGCTGCAGCGGCCGGAACACTGAGACGAGCCAATGAAGCAGTGATATCCCGCAGATTGGCGGTTATCTGCGCTAGTTGTTCACGCTGTTCCGTTTGTTGTCAGGCAAGACCGTCCACAGAAGCACGAAGGGCTTCGACATTTTCATGGTGTTGACCCAATAGACGGCCCTGAGTACTCACAGCCTGTTGCAAGTCATTTAGCTCAGCCATCGTAAAATTGCCGAGGTTTTTTGTTAGAAACAAAGAACCCAGGACGACGTAAGCAGAGCTAAATGGCAGGCAGATTTATTACACAGGGAGACAGTCGAGCCAAACAGTAAATCACAACAATGTATAATAGGGAAAGGCAAGAGGCAGAGTCAGGGACAGGCGAGAGGTCAAGAACCAGAAGAAGCAGTCAGCGGAGCAAACTAGTTAAAGGGGCTAGGCAAAGGGAAAGTCCGAAAGACGGAAGCGAAGATCACAAGCCAGAAAGACACAGCAAACCAAGAACAAAGGGGAATAGCCGAAAAGAGTAGTCGGGGACAAAAAGGGTCGAAAACAGAGAATCGGTACACAGAAATAGAACGCTCGGAAGTGCAGTGAAACGGCAAAACCTCGCAATAAGCGAGCGTAAGCGAGGGGTTTAAATATGAGCATAATAAGTCAGCTGACGCTAAAACTCAGGTGACCGAGACCGAGTCAGGCTGGCAGGCTGTGAACACGTGGGTGCAACGCCACTAGGCGAAGCCCTCTGGCAAGTGGAGTCCGGGAGACCAGGGAGCGTGACAGCCATTTACTTAATTTACTTAACATTATGGTTATAAAGTAATTTCATCTTAACGTTTTAATTTTATCAACATTGGATACAGGAATAAAAAAGCAATGCCATTAAGCAATATTTAATGTAGAAATGTTAATGCACTTAAGATTTGTTTAAACCAGGCCTGCAGGAAAAAAAAAACAGTACACACTATCTGGTCACCCCAGTTGCAGCATCCAAAACACAACATATGCTGGTTGTGCAGGTGTCCAGCAATGGTTTTCCTAGCAGGGTGTGTTAAGTTAATTCTCCTTGTATGCTATGTTAGAAGCTGGGGTTAGCTACAGGCCTGCAATTAATATATTCTTTATTTTCTATGTCTCAGTTTTTTTTTAACTCAAAGCCTTTTATTATTGTGTCAGTGACCTGTTATCCAGTTAGTGTTTTGTGAACCTGCTCAAAGAATATAGTCATGTAAAGAAGTAAGCATTCCCCTTGAAATGTTTCTCTTTTTTAACATATGTGCAAGGAGCTAGGATTATTTTGATTTGGGAATGATAATCCCACTCACTTCAGTAACAAACCAGGCCAAACCAGATATCCGAGGTTAAAATAAGACAGGATATCCTGACAGCATAATAGTCAAAAGCACCTGGTCTAAACTGCATGTTGTCCCAGAATGGCATAGAGACAATCAATTGGACAAAAACCAAGACTTTCCTTACACAGTTGTGATTTAATGATGTAAATTCTGATTAAAAATATGAGAATTACAGCAGTACTCTACACCAGTTACATTATAGATTGATCTATAACAACAATTTTTCAGTTTGAACAAAAAGTTTTATACATTTACACATCCATGCTATGATGATTTCTCAAAAATGGATTTATTTACTCAAAAGCCTTTTTGTTTTCATAGTTATTTTATACACCCATGTAAAAAGTTTGGTGTCTTTGATTTTGTTCATGTATTTAAATTTCTTTGAGGATACATGTATAAAATGATTCTACAATGGAATTACAAGTTTTAAACACTTTGTAGGAACCTGTAAAAATGAAGACATATTCAATGGTAAACAGCTGTGTGAGAGATTTCATGACAGTTGAGAAATCTGTACAGCATCGAGAATAAATTATAAAGGAACTGGCGTCCACAATGCCTCATATTTGAAATCCCATAACTTTATGATAAATTCATAGGAGTTTAAGTGAGAACAAATTTTAATAAACAGAAAATTATAGTCAAGTATTTAAAAACACTTTCATATTTTGGAATCATGTCTCAACTTTATGTTGTTCCTAAAATTCTGTAAACTATGAATAAAGTTTTGGTTTATGTTTTGTGTCTAGCTTATAGCATTTCAGTCTACACTGTATAAGTTATTACAGAATAACAATTGTTATGACACGTGTACCCAAACATTTGAGCAGTAGTGTAGATGCTTAACAAACATCTAGCCTAGGTAACCTAATAGTGAGTAAAGAAGAAAATAATGCTGTCCAATATGGGATGGCATAATAAGTCTAGTGTTCAGGGGTTAATGTCATTAGTGCACTGCTACTGCTGAACTGAACTTTGAGACACATTCTTGTAAACATGGGCAGAACAAAGCCAACTATAATGGATCACCAGCAAACTTTTGACTCTGCAAAAATCATAACAGTAAAAAAAATGAACTCAGTGTTTTAAATCCACACTCCGCTTTCAGTCTCCTGCTAACACCGTCTGGGAGTCTAATCTGTCGTTCACTTCATTTTTTAATGAGCAGAGTTTAATCACCAATATGAGAGAGCAGGAGAGAGAGGAAAGGTGTGTGAGGAGACAGGACGGCAGCAGTGTCTACGTACCTCCACTAATGTGACTGATTGGTTGTTGGCAGCAAGCACATTCAGCTTGCTGGAAACATGAGTCACTCATTCAGCCACTTTCTTTTCTTCCACAGCCTTTATTATCACTGCCTGACACTAATTACTGATCTGCACACAGAAACATCTTCATTAGAAGAATTGGAATTAGACAGACAGCAGCCGCAGCAGCAGCAGCAGGGACAGCTGCCTCTGCTAAAGCCTTCATAGAATGAGTTCAGAATGATCTCTCAGGTAATCATGCTGATTTAAATGCACAATATTAAAAACAGTAATGATTGTAGCTGCCTTGCTAGATCAGACAGACAACAGCGTAATGCTGCAGTTCTGTTTAGTAACACTACACTCACACAAACCTGCTCTCTCAAAATAAAGTGTCGCTGTGGCAATGACCACCGTATGTATGCCTTCCATTAATACAGCGTCCTGACTGATCAGTTATAGTCATGGTGTGCTATGTGGTTTGTGGCTGTATAGTAGGGACAGTGACAAAAAACAAAATGGTGTAAACTTTCATAACACCCTGGCTGTCTGATGTCATAAGCAGTGAAGGAGAAATCTTTGGAGAGTAAGGGGAAAACAGGAAAACCTTTTAGTAATCTTCTAGCAAAGTCTGCTCTCATCATTCTGTCACAGGTAAACAGGAATTGTGTAGACATGCTCTATATGATCATTTAGTGCGTTGAGAAATGTTTCTAACTGATCAGTGCAATTGATGATGGACTACCATTGCAGTCTAACTAGATTTCATGTCTTGTGTTAAACTAGTTAAAAGAACGGCAGAATTTGATGAGGGAACACTGATTAAATCCATCAAACGTAGACATACATGTTTGATAATGTATGAGATGCTACAAAAGACATAATACTACTCAGCGCTCAGTTGCTCTTTTGAGTTTTCCAAAGATTTTTCACAAGATGTGAAAAAGTGTGCACATTGTAAAAGAAATTAGGGTTGTAAGTTACTTACTGTGCTGCCTTAAAATTGTGTATTAACTTAACTTTGAATAGCAAGTTAACAGAACAAGAAACTGTGGTTCACGCCCTGTCAACTTATTTTGCGAAGTTCTCACTCATCCTCTAAACTATTTTATCCTTCTGGGCCGCATGGGGTGCTGGAGCCTCTCCCAGCGTTTTCAATGAGTGGAAGACAGGAAACACCCTGGACACACAGACATTCACTTACGCCTAGGGGGCAATTTAACATCTTCAGTTCACCTGACCGCATTGCATTTAAACTCCATACAGAAAGGACCCTGGATTCCCCGGCTGGGACTCAAACCCAGGCCCTTCTTGCTGTGAGGAGACAGCGCTATCTGTGCTGTCCTTTATGTGAAATTCAAACAGCTCAAAATTTAAAGGTAGCCCAGTAATAACCAATTCTTTGTTGAAGTGAAATAAGTGGCTGCATGATGCAAGGCACATGGGAGTAGCGGTTCACAAACTCCATTCTACATTTTTTGTGGGATTGTGGCTCAAAAAGGAGAGGTGAGCCAAGTTTTCAGGTACGTGTGTATAATCTTCATGATGCCAGAGCAGCAGATATGAGTATGAGGGAAAAAAACTGCGTATAATCAATAGAGCACCAACCAGCCCATCATTTTCATTCATTAAGGAGGTTCTTCACCTTTTCTAGAAAATTAGAAAACCCTGAGAGGTTCTTCAACTACATTTAAGAATATGTGGGAACCTTTTTTCACATATATGTGGCTTACAATGCCTTATTATTCTTACTATTCTTATTATTTTCATTTGCAATTGTAGTAATTTAAATAGCTATTGAATTACAGGCTGTGATACGTATTACACTGTCTGTGCTGTATTTATTTATGTAGTTTGAATATTTCTGTATACCTGTATGTAATTGTGCTCATATAATGTATACTGTAACTTTCATGTGAACCACAGATTGTATTGTAAGATATACAAAATTCAGAAACCAGTATACAAAACTGAGGGAAAAAACAGAGCACCAAACAGGAAAAAACATCAGCCAGACTCTCTCTCTCTGTACGTGTGTGTGTTTAAGAGCTACTAATGAAAGCGCCCCTGTCTGACTTACCATCATGAAAGCAAATGATTACCACAGACACACTCACTCTCACAGATTCATCCCATTCAGAGCTAATGGCAACAGAAAGGAAAGAGTGGGTGAGGGAGGGGATAAGATGAAAGTATTGCTGGTTTAATGGGTCAGTCTCTGCTCTGTCTCTAACGGCCTGGGTGCACTTAGGATGCATATATCATTCTGTTTTTATGAGTCTTTTGACAATATGCTTGTCTCAGTTTCACCTGTCGTATCCTTCGTTTCCTTGTTGTTGCTCTTTGCCATGTGCCTTTGTTTTGTTTTCTCTGCCATGTGCACTTGTTTTGGTTGTTAGCACCTCCCTGCTTCGCCCTCATGTACGCCGCTCACCTGATGTCGGATTATTGCCCCTTTCCCTTCGTTCTGGGTTCTAGCTGTGTGCGGTTCCTCCTGTTTGCAGTCCTGTCTGTGTCGTGCATTGTTGCTGTTCCTGTTATGTGTTTAGAATTCATGTGGTTCTTGTGTTTTTAGTGGTGGACGAAGTACACAAACCATGCACTAGAATTAAAGTAGAGATACCCAAGGTAAAATATTCCTCCAGTAAAAGTAGAAGTTCCTCTCTTTAGACCTCCACTTCAATAAAAGCACAAAAGTATTTCGCTTTAAATGTACTTAAGTATGGAAAGTAAAAGTAGCATGATTTATTATGGCTCCAATGTCCTACTATCATTTCTGTAATAAGATTCTTACTTAATCAGCTTATTATAGGTGGAAAGACTCTAGTGTCACTCTCCGTCCTCCAGTCTTTTAACTGAAGGTCATTAATTAGTCTGACACTGACGTCTATTAACATTATCATAAGTACAGGACACTTTAGAAGAACAGTTTCCATTAGGTAGAACCAAGATCTGTCCAACAGGTCAAATCAAGGTAACAAAGTGCACACTGTATCCTGATTGGTGGGTTTGCTTCACGCTTCTTTTCTGACATGTTACGTTTTTTAAGCACACATAAGCCAAAAGGACCGTGAAAGTAAAAGTAAAAATCACTTTAAAATGGAAATACTTCAGTAAAGGTACATGGAAAAACTACTTACGTACAGTAACCAATTACATTTACTTCATTACTGTCCACTGCTCTGTGTTTTACTCCTAGCCCTGCTCCGTGTCTGCTGCCCTTCCTATTATCAAGATTCTGCGTTTAGTTCCTACTCCAGATCCTCTGCGCATGGTTTGATTTCATCTGTTTTTCAGCTAGTTTCTAGTCCCTCGAGTTTTTCCTTTTTCTTCGTCTGGTGGTTTTTTATGGGCTCTGTTTTCATGGACTTTAATAAAAACTGCAGCTACATCCTCTGTTCCAGTGCTAAAAACTAAAAACCTGTTTAATGCCTCCTATACAAACACATTTCAAAATCATACAGCAGCAATGTGCATGCTTGCACTCCTTTGCTTTCAATAAAAGAAGTAATATGTTTGAGGTTAGATTCTTTAGGAATAGTCAGTTTCATAATTAACTTTTTTATTTGCATTTACAGCACTAAGCATTTCGCATTAGGCATTAAGGACACATCACAGCAAAAAGACATTTTTTGTTGCTTTTGAGTATACATACTAAATACCATTGTCTGTTCCATTAGCCTGGGCAGACAGGTTTGAATATGTTTAAAATTAACATGAAAATGAAATAGTTTTAAAAGTCTACTTCAGCATTCATTTGCTGCAAGCTGACCAGTAAGAACATACTGAATATGGAAACATGATTCATTCCAGGGACAGTGTCAGGATAAGAACACACAAACGTATCACAGACAGAAAGAAAAAAAGAATAATCGGCTGATCAATAACAGTATTTATGCAAATGTTTTCATTTAACATTAATGAAATAATGCTCAAGTTCTTTGAAAGGTATAACTTTGTAATTCTGTACCTTTTCTATGCATTGATTGATATCAGAGGTGTGGGGCATGAAGAAAACTGAAATTGATATTTTGACCCAAATCTTTTTATTTGTATTGGCTCACTGAATTTAGAAACAGTATGTGTTGACAATCTAACACAATAATTCCTCATTTTAAAGCTAAAAATGTGAATATGTGAAATGTGGAAAAGTGTTTAAGGAGCAGGGGATGTTTTTTAAGCATTTCTATCTTGATTAGAGGTGGTCATTCACTTCCAGGATGACAATGGCACCGCTTTAAAGGTTTAGAGGTTACTGAACAATTTGTTCAAAACTCTTCAAAACTCAGCTCAGCTGAAAGAGAGGGTGCATTCATCTCTGACTGCCATCATGAACAAAACACCAAATGATGGATTGCCTTTAGAAAAATAATACTGTCCAGTAAACAGAGGATGTTATGAGGAATTTCATCATTTGGACCAATGCAGTATTGTAATCTGATTATTATGGGCCCCTCAGTGGTAGAGACTAATGTTTTACCTAACAGTAAACATTTCCCGTCTAAATGTGCATAAAAGCTACAGTTTTTCTTCGCCTGTGGTAATATGTTGTCTGCTGTTATTTGATGGATTGGGATGCTGCTGTTTCAGATTTAGCTTGCAGTCTGCTCTAGTTACAGACTCATGAGGAGGTATAAAAAGTTTGGTAACATGTTTGGTAACAGTTGTATTTAAGTCCTTCCTCTTAGCATCATACAGATTATACAAAATCACTACAAGTGTATTTATTTACTTTCAAACACAATGATCTACTAATGTTTGCAAAAGCAGTTGTCAGTTACTCATGACAGGATGTATGAGCTTGGTTCCAAATGAAATATGACCATTTACTACCAAAACTGTTAATTTTCAGTTAAGATAAATATTCCATGTTCATATTCTTTGACCAAGAAAGAGTCCAATGCTATGTCACTCATTCATTCATTACTCTGGCCAATCGCAATGTGCGACCTGTCTTTAAAAAGATTCAACTTACGCTCCTGTTCTGCTGATTTCAGGTGCTGACGTTTCTACGTCCTCCTCCTTCCTCCCCGCCACCACCAGTTCTGGTCCCGTTGTTCAAGGAGTAGGCTCTGTCCCTGCCGTCCATATCCGGCAGGATCTGTGAGTGTCCTAACGCTTCAAGACCTGGGCCCAGGACGAGGCCTACTCCAAAGACTCCTTAGTTTTTTTAAAAAAAAATCATCATCCTTCAAATTATACACCTTTTAGAAGATTAAATATTGTTTTCCAACATTTTTTGCCTTTTGTGTCTTTCCGGCAGAACTAATTTACAGAGATCTTATTGACATATCTTATGAATTTATTTATACTGAATTATATGAATTTATTTACCTTTATACAACAGTTGTAGACGACAAGTTTTATTATTAATAGTTTAGTAATGGTTAAGAAGCAAACCTGACCAGAAATAATACTTTGACATTTTCATTGTCAAGATTTGTAAACCAAAAAAAAAAAAAAACATTTAAAGAACAAAAAGAACACTTAAAGATCACATTTCTACATTAGCTTGAGAATATGTAACACCATATTCATAAAAATCATCTTTCTGATGCCAGAAAGTCCCATCAGCATAAGAGCTGAAATCCTACGTTTCCTCTGTCTTAGTTTCTTCTCTCTAAATGCTTCATTATTAAGAATCCACACATTAGGCTTTTCATGTTGTGCTCTTTTCCTGTCATGTGAAATAACAGTGTTATAAGATCACACAAATTGAAGAGAGTTTAAAAAGCAATGCCAATGTGTTCACTCTCTGCACAAAGGGGTTGAATCTAAGCTATGAACTGCTCCTAAACTTCATTCATAAAATGACATCCTAATGAATTCATAAAATTCATAAAACAGTTCACTTCATGACCCTGAGCAGAGTGTGGGTAAAAGGTAAAAAGAAACTTTGGGAAATGAATGACTCCCTATTATAAAGATTAAATGATCAGAGAGTGTTTTACGGTGGTGTAAATACTACAGGTTGGTAATAGCTGGGGTGTGTGTATTGTGGGGGGCAGTTATATATATATATATATATACACACTGTGATCTGGACACTGCTCATTTTTTTGCTCATTTATCATCAAGTCACATGGACAGTAATAATTCAGCTAGTGCTCCTGGGGAATGTTGTCTAAATTCCCCTAAATTATCTTCATGGTAAAGCACTACATATTAATTTATGGATTTTGCATGGAAGGCTTTGTTCTAGCACTTGCACATCGCTGACACAGCAGTCGCAAAAACCCACAAAGCCTTTAAGGTCCTAATGAAACCACTAAAGAGGGCTGGAGACCCTTCCCCAGACCCTTCCCCATCTCTTTCTCTCTCTCCCTCTTTCTCTTTCTCTCTCAGTCTAAATTGGGGGATTTGCACAGCTTGTGATTCTTATTCCTGAGTGTCAAAGCAAGACCTGGATGTTTGCTAAAGTGTCACTAAAGTGTTTCTATCTGAGAGCCCAAAACCCTTACACCAGATATGACCTGAATTGCAACAGCAACGTGAACTGCAGCTAGAGCCAGCAGTGTCTCAGGCAGGTACCTATAGAGTGAGAGGACTGCAGATGGTGGATTGGTTAAGATGCAGCTGCAGTGAGGTACTCTGGTTAGACAGGCAGGTTACTGTTTGTATACATGCTACTACTCCGCCTGGAAAATCCCTGCCTTTACTCAGCTGCTACCTGCAACTGCTGCAAATGAGCACACCGTGCACTTACATACAGCTCGTAGACTTTACTGGATTGCTTGGAGATTCACAGAGACTTTCATTTAAGCTTTCTCTGCAGTTGCTTTTGGTCCTCTTGGATATATCTACGACGAGACGAATTCCCATGTAGCAACACAATTGGACAAAACTGTAATTCTCTTTTTCAATCTTCTGAGCTGTAATACTGCATGCAAGAATTGTTTCAAACTCTAAAGTACGCACACACACGCACACGCACACGCACACACACACGCCCACACACACACACACACACACATACACCTTCAACTAATTTTATTCTCACTCCCAAAGCAAAACATTTTCTCTCCCATTACTCATACAGATAAACCACTTCCCATCTGTAATGCAATGCAAAATCAAAATAGATCTCTTACACTTTGCCACTGCACCCCTCTGATCGTATTAAGCACAATGCCTCATACCCTGGCATATCAAAGAAAAAAATCTTTTTCTTTTTAAGTTTTGTTGCCTCAAAATGCACCGGGGGATGTGGAAAAACCTTTTAAAATAATATCAGGTTTCACCCAACTCTCCTACCACCCCACCTGCACTGACAATCCAACTACACCATAAATACAGAAGTACCCTTGCAATGGAGCACAGTACAGTTATGTTCCACACCTAAAGGTGCTGAAGAACCTTAAGAGGGTACCACCCCAGTGATAGTTTGTTTTCTGTTTTGAGAGTGCACTGAAAGAAATGCTCAGCTAGATCCAGAACCTTTTTTTAAATTTGTGTTCACTTGTCAGTCCATATAGTTCAGAAGCAAAACATACTGTTTTGTATTCATTGTGTTTGTGGCATGATGAAAACTGCCATGCTAACACGTATCCAGCTAGCAGGGAACGATCCCAGAACTTTGCTTAACGTTACCTACAAGTTCAAGAAAGTTTTAAAGAAAATGTTTTAATAAATGTCTTACATGTTTAATGTTCAAACAATGTTTTAAAGATGTTTATAATTATATATATATATATATATATATGCTTATAATGTTCCTATAAGGTTATATGCTAAGACACAATGTTGTAACTGCAATGTTCAGAGTATGTTTTGAGAATGTTTTCAGGGTCATAGATTATGTATGTTACTGAGACCTGTGTAACAACATTCAGGGAACCAAAATAAAAATTCATGCTGAAAACATTAATGGAACATTGCGTTGCATATTCTCAGAACCTTTTTAGAACAAATCTTTTCTAGCTGGGTATCTGTCTATTGAACCTGCAGCTCCTCCCACTCCAAGTTAGTTGTAAACTTCATGTTTCACAAGAACTTTGTATTTTGAGATCATTGGCAAAATGTAGAGGGGCCGGCGAAGGCTGCTGTGGAGTTTACAGGTTTGAACAAAACAGCAATGCATATTTACAGTGCATATGTTTTGTTACCAGGGGACAATAAAAGCTGCCTTGAACATGCTCACAATAGACTTGACGCAACATTAACAACATCATACCTGTTAATGTGAATGTGCGGTAATACACTCTCAAAAAAAAAGGTTCCCACTTTTCATTGATGCCAAGAGGAAAAACTTTGGGCTCCCCCAAAGAACCTTTTAATGGATGTTTCTTTAAGAACTAATTTGAAAGCAGCAGTCAACTGAAAGAGGCTTTAGGGTAGTTCTTTTATTGCAAAAATCCCTTTTTGGCTTCTTTGTTTGGGTGTGAAGAACTGAAGTGAGAGGGCACATATGGGCCATTGGGGTTTAAGGGATTAGAGAGCTTAAATATGAACATTTTGTTTATTTCTTTTTCCAGTGGTTGATTTGTTAGCTCATAAAAGTCAAATAAAACTTCTTCGGCCTAGTGACTTAAGAATCACAGCGGATGGCAGCAGAAGCGCTCTCGGCCGTGCCACACTGAACTTATACCTCAAATAATCAATGGGCAAGCTGAGAGGACAAGACCTCCAGTATGTTTTTAATGAACAGCATCTACTGCAGTGAATAGTGTGGCTGATATGAGGATGTCATGTAAACTCTTAGAAGCCAAAAACATAGTACTTACTTAAGTGATATATTGTTAAGAAGTAATACAATTAATGTTTGTTTTACCTTCTGTGCAGGTTTAAGTTTACACTTTTGATGCTGCTTTCAATGTCAAGAAATGATCAAAAATAATATGCTAATGGCAAAAATGTAAATGATATTTGTTCCACAAATCAAAACTTCTCAAACACCGTTGTGGTTTTGATTGAAAGTTTCGATGCAACACGTTTGACAGAATGTCTCTGTTTTTGTAACATACCGGTAAGAAATTAGCCTTATTGTAGTGTAGTGATGCTATGAAGTAATGGTTTCTAGTGGCTTATGTTGGAACCAGTGAGGGAGCAATTACTATGATATCTTTGTACTAACTTGCCTCCTATTAATGCATAATAAACAAGGCTATGAAGTGTAATTCATTTCAAAAAATATTTATAGCCATGTTGATAATGCTTTATGAATGCATTATAACGTGTTATGAATGTGTTTATAGATGCTTGTAAGCATGATGTGTTAATCATAAAGTATGTCCTGTGCAAAATATGATCTATTAAACTCAGAAAAAAGCAAAAGAGCAAAAACTGGCTGAGTCATCATATTTTCACTTAGAAAACCAACAAAACATAACATTGACTAGAGCTGTTCAAACTTTTCTGTACACACATAGAAACACTGAGACAAATGAAATGTGTTTAACTGAGTTCCATGAAGTGTGAGGTTATATTAGCTCAGCAGCCCAGGGCATGACCTTATGCTCTCACTGTCCACACCTCATTAGAGCTTATACACCACACATACTCACACTGTGATGTGCGCACCCATACACCATACACACACACACATACACACACACACACACATACACATACAATGATGTCTTTGTGTCTCTCTCCTTAGAACTTATCAATGCTGTTCCAGTTGGATGGGGGCTCTTTTGTTTTCATTATTCAGTCGTAATGAGACAAGCACATTCTCTCCTGGACAATTTAGCACGTACGTACCATTAATCAGAAACACGCTTATGTGCACACGCACACACACACATTCCATTGTAATCATGGAGCTGTGCGAAAAGCGTGACCACCACTCAAAGCAGGACACTTACACTAATGCTCTCAGCAGGCTAACCTGTGCTGCTAGTCATTTAGCTAGCTCACATCTGTAACCATAAAAAGGCTGGATACTCACAGAGATGCACAGGTCAGTATAAAATATTTTATTCATGCCTTTACTACTGTTTCATCTGCTTACCTGCAAGATTACACCTGATAAACAAACTACAGGCCAGTATGCACAAGTCCTCTATCAAAATCCTGAATTCCAGACAGTAGAAGAAGTGTGTTTTTTGCTGAGTGTGTCAAGGATGGCCTACTTTGGCAGGAATGGAAGGTTTGACTGACATGTAAAATAACCAGATGCACACTTGTTGATCTTGTGTGATACTCAGAAAAAAAGGAACTGTACAAGTATGTTGTTTTTATTCATTTGTTTAAGTACAAACAATTAAAATGCACCCCCGATGGTACAACAGTGAGCTTTTCTCAGAAGAAAAATGTACATATTTATACCTCGCTTAAGGCATTCCAAAATCAAATAAAATTGTCAACTGAATGTTGATCATATGTCAGAGACATCTATGTATCAAGTCATGTCTCGTAACATCACTTCAAACAATGACAGTGAGTTTATGTGTTGTAAGTGAATTAGTGTCAAGTCTGCCATAAGTCCAACATGAAAGGATGAAGACGTAGCAATGCTGCTCGGACGGTGTGTTCTAACCTCCAGGTTAATTCATTTAAGGACAGGTAGCTTATGAAAGGAAGAGTAAACCCAATGATGACTGAAGCTCTTGGCGAGCGGCCCTTATAATGACTGCTGCCACCTGCTCCTGTCAATAATCCACATCCTGCAGCAAACAAAAGAATGGATATAAATAGAAGCAACACAGAAGTTAACATACTTTCCACCACTGGAGTCGTTCTTGGTGAGGAGGTACTGTGCATTTCCTTGTTTCTTATTACAGGGGTGGACACCATAACTGGTGATATGTTGCCCCCTTTTTTGGAGTGTGAATGTATTTAACAGGTTTCTTCATCTTACACACTGATCCTTTAAAACTGATCTAAAACTAAAGACAAGATGTACAGAGTACCTTTTTCTGAGAGTGTATGGGCAGGTGGTTTTCAAAACAGAACAAAAACACGCCCAGTGGTGTGTCAGCTCATCGGAAAAGTGAAAGCTCACCTACTTCAAAGATGTGACATTGTGATCTTCACAAACTTTATTCAGTTGATCTACATCTTGATCCAAAAGTCTTGCCATAATGCACAAAGCAGCTTACTATTTTTAATTGTTTGTCAATGAGCTTGAAAAAGCAAGAGTGATAATAGAGGGGGGTGGTCAGTATCCAAACATACCTTAACACAAGTAAGTGTAACATTTACTTGAACACTGCTACATAACATTAACACAATCAGGCCATTAGCATGTCATGGCAGATGTGATATGCTGTACTTAGTTGTTATTATAGATTATATCCAGTAATATAACACTGTTATGTTGTCATTACCTGCAATGAATCATGACAGATGCCATCATTTGTGCTTTAGATTATGGAATCAGTCATTACAGTTACTGGAAAGATAATATGGCACCATAATATTGCTGAACAAAATTAGTCATGACAGTATAAGACATCTGTCATGGCATGATTATTTGCGTTATGGTTTCATCAATGTAACATTTGTATGCCAAATTTGTGCGCCCTCGGTCATGTGATAATGTTTTGTTGCTATTCTCAGTGAAACTAAGGTAACAACACATCCTCTACAGAGAACGCGCTTCTGCATATGTTAACACGCAATGACTTTTATATTTGCTGAAATGAAACACATTGGAAAAGTCATGTGCATATTTTATACTTTATTTCTTTTTGCAGTAAATTAGCAAAATATGAACTTATGCACCAAATTTTCAAGAAATTAAGTTATATTAAGGTATGCTCTGTGCCGAGGATGTCTTAACCTGTTTTCATTTTTCATTAACCCTAACCAACAAAACATGTAATTTGGCCAGGGGTGTTTAAAGAGCCTGGAAATGTAGCTGACCTCTTTTCCTAACTTGACCAGTTAATGCTGGATGTTTATGCAATCATGAAAAATGCTGGGTCCAAACTGTTTAGCCACTTAGCTAAGCAGTTAAATGTAATGAATAACTTGAGCTAAATATTCAGTGATGCCTGAGGCTGTCTTCACACTGTCACACGTTAGTCCCGCAGGATGATCATTTGCGAGTTTACACACACGCTATGCTGTGAGGAGAAACATTAGTTGAACATTGGGTACATCTGGCTTTAGGCTCCACAGAGTTGTGTGATCTATTTATTATACATGCATTATGAACACAAATGGTTATTGTACAGTACTAGTGGGAGTTAGTTTAATAGACAGTTACGTTGGAGGAATATAAGTACTCCTGTAGAAAATAAATGCATTTTTTTATACAATTTGGAGACCCAGTGGCATTTTCATTGTTAGGTTATTGCTGGATTAGGCATGCACAGTGAAGAGACTGTGAGATCTGGAGGGGATGAGCAATAAATGAAGCAGATAATTGCTGAATGGCCGAAAAGGTAGGTGTGCCAAGGTAGAGTGATGCCACTGATTCAGCTGAAATCCACAGTTAAATCAGCCTCCTACAAATCCAAGTTCCCCAGCTGTCACATCAGGATTAACGTGATGTTACATGTCCCAAGCTAATACTGAGGTATTGGAATCTTACAATACAAGCACTCTTTATCCATCCTTTATAATGCATCTTCTTATCTATTTATCTGTCTTCCCTGTTTATCCTTACATGCCACATGTCCTAGCAGGGTACTCCTTCAGTGCTGATGATTTTGGTCTGTCACCATGTGCAGATTCTTAAGATCCTGCTGTTCTTAACTATCTTCCGGTTGTGAGTTTTCACTGAGCTCTTGAAAGCCTGACTGCTGCACACCACTGCATGTAACCTGTGGGAAGTTTCTAGGGTTTAGAAGAGTGGAGTCAGCATTTAGAGTGCCATGAATAAGGAAAACATAATGGATGCACTGAATGATTGTCACTATATACTCTTAAAAGTGAAGGAGTTCTTTGCACAGTCTCATAGAATAAGTTTTGGCTCCTGATAAAACTTTATCAAGTTTAAAGATTTGTATAGAACTTTTATTCTTTATGTGAAAGCTTAATATACAGCTGGGGAGTGCAAAGTAACAGCAACATGCTATTAGGCTAGCCACAATGGAAAAGTGGCATTGTAAGCTCGCTGGACACAAAATTAGTCACCTTGTGTGTTTAAGGTGGTAGTAACTTCAGGCTCCTGCAGATTGCGCTGCATGAGGATAATGGGGCTATAAATACCTGTGGGGTGTGTGACAGGTTTCATAGACTGAGAAGAGGTGGTAAAGTGCAGTGAATGTCTCGTTCTATATGTGGAAAATGGGTCCAAAGCAGATGTTAATGATTGGCTGAAAGGAATTATTGCCTTTGGGTGTGCCAAAGACCACAGTGTGAAGGAAGTAGCTGAATTTGCAGGTGTATGGAAGCGTACGGTCATATGGGTCTACCAGCAGTGGCTAAAATCCGAGTCCACAGGAACTTCTCATAGGAATTGTGCCAGGGAAGGCCTCCACAAATTCTGGCCCAACTGCACAATTCTTTGATGCAAGAGTCGCTAAACACTGATGTTGCCTATATACAGAAACTTGTCCAGTCTATGCCAAATTGATTCACAGCTGTTATTCGTGCTGGCGGAGGTATTACACAGTATTAGGTATGTTTCAGTCACAGGTGACACAGTTTTTGTCTCGTGTGCTTATTTTGTTCACATAATAAACACATAAAATCATGAATAATGTAGGTTCATAAACTTTATTTATGCTTTCTTAAAAAAAATGTTTTGAATGAGTAAACACTTGATTAATATTCATAACAGATCATTACAAACATTCAAATTGCGATTTTCCATTAAGTGACAGATTACAGCCTGTGATTAAGGGGAATGGACCGCAGCAGAACTTGAAGCACAGAGAGAAGATGAGAGAACCACAACAGAGCTGGAGACGATTCCAGATCCTCAACTCCAACATCAGGCATCTCTCAAAGAGGAACTTGCCTTTGTTCTAGCCTCATCATGTGAATTGAACTTGCTTTGGCTCACCAGCCCCCACATCAGACTGCACAATGGAAATCCTCCCAGTGCTCCAGATAGTTTGCTATTGTTTATAGGGAACTCACAGATTTGATTTTTGTCCCTTTCATCAGGAGCCTGTGAGATACGAAAGACTTCTGTTTTCAGAATACTTGGCCAAAATGTTCCAATTTGGTCTTTGATCAGTGCCTTGTGTCTTCACATAATTGGATAGTAAAGCATCTGCCAAAATTGTTTGGAATTTGGTTGTATTTCCTTGCTAGAAGCAAACAACATATTTCTGCGCTGCTGTCATCTTAAGTTGTATTACCAGTAAAGATGAGCAAGCTTTCTGCACACGCGTCAACATTTGGCTCGGATATGACATTATATCTCTGCTGTGTTCTGCTGAGGTATTTGCCTATTATAGGAAACCACAATTATTGTATTATTTATGATACCACACAGTTTCAAACTGCAGATCTTTTATGTTCAGTTCTTCTGACTTTAAAGGAAACTGTGTTCTTTAGCTGGCCTGGTCTCTGCTAATTGTTATTAGCAACTATGTCTTTTTGGAATTGGAATAAATATCAAACATCTGGGTTCCTTTTTAATTCAACACACTTCCTCACCACACTGTTTACTCACATGAATGGCAGACACCAAGAACAGAGACAATACAAAGAAATAAACGTCAGTTCAGCATTACTATTTTCTATTTGCTATCTCACATATACAAAGACAAGCTTTAATTTTGTTAGGTTAAATACTTAAAGGTGAAGTGTTAAAATAAAATAAAGCATCGAAGGCCAATAGAAGGGCCATCCAGAACAGATCATGGAATGGGATGAGATTTAGGGTATTTCACCCTCTACAAACCATAATATCATCAAAGATCCTGGGAATTCTGAGAAATCTCTGTGCATACTTGGAAACCACCACTGCAACATGACATTGTTGCAGGGATATTATATGATTATTTAAGTTATCTCAAGGCATGTACTGGCAAATTATTTTGATTCTTGATCTGCTAAGAATAGTGAGAAAATAATTAGGTACAGGGTAATGTAGAAATAAGTGATGAAAAGTTAGATTACTTAAAACATCTGGAAAAATTAAAGAAGTCCCGTTTACATTGTGAGGAAAAAGTAAGAAAGAAATGTATATAGAATTCTAAAGCAGTTCTTCCACTAAGGAAAAAAGCAAAAAGTAAAAAGCAATAACAAGAGCTTTGCAATGAATTGCAAGAGTCTTGCCAGTACATTTCAGTTATTTTGCTGTGGGGTTGTCTGGCCATTTTAGCAAGATTGGCCAAGCGCTGCCAAGACGTTTCAACTGCATGTCCAAAATTCAGCCAAGATATTTCAACTACTGTGCCATGCTGGAGTTCAGGCAGATCATGTTGACTGCACTTTCACATTCTCTAATTGTACATTTGTCCGTGTACGTTTGTACGTGTGTAAAATAGGCCTCTGATTCCTAAGTGAATCTACACTTCACCAGACACACACTGACAGTGATACAGAACAAACTGTAATATAGCTTTGTGTAGTACTGAATTATCAAAAGGCTTTTTTTGTAGTTGTTTTATACTGAAATGCTTTTTGCACAGGTGGATCTGATCCTTTAACATATCCTTTAACCAATATTAAAATGACTGTGCAGAAATGGCACAAAGTCAATAGACTATTATTGTACCTTAAAACTTGCCACTTTAGGTGGCTCAGCCCATGAAAGATTTCATAACTGTCAGGGTATTTATGAGAACTGCTACAGCAAAGAAACACTGCTGGGTTCTAATTCACAAAATTGTACAAGGCGGGGAGGGCTAATTCATGAAGAAACATGTTGTAGCCTATACATACTTCTTGGCCCAAAAAAGGTCACCACTTGGATTTAACTAAGCAACTAGGTAAGAGCCTCCCATTGGATAATTACTGCATGGTTGATTATGTTTCAGTTATTTAACCCTAACTGATGCAGTGAGTGGCTTCTCATTTGTTGAACAACCATGTCGAAAGACACATCCTGTGGTTGTGGAAAATATGTTAATCAGTTCTGTTTCAGAAGGGTCAAATTATTGGCATACATCATGTAGAGAAAACGTCTAAGGAGATTGCTGAAACTACTGAAATCGGGTTAAGAACTGTCCAACGCATTAAAAAGTGAAAGGACAGTGGGGAAACATCATCTTCGAGGGAGGAATGTGGTCAGAAAAAAATCTTGAATGATCGTGATCGGCGATCACTTAAACGTTTGGTGAAATCAAATGATAGAAAAACAACAGTAGAACTCAGGGATATGTTTAATAGTGAAAGTAAGAGCATTTCCACATGCACTATGCGAAGGGAACTCAAGGGATTGAAACTGAACAGCTGCATGGCCTTAAGAAAACCACTTGTCAGTGAGGCTAACTGGCAAAAACGGCTTCAATTTGCTAGGGAGCATAAAGATTGGACTCTGGAGCAATGGAAGAAGGTCATGTGGTCTGATGAGTCTAGATCTGCCCTGTTCCAGAGTGATGGGCGCATCAGGGTAAGAAGAAAGGCAGCTGAAGTGGTGCACCCATCATGGGTAGTGCCTACCGTACAAGCCTGTGGGGGCAGTGCTATGATCTGGGGTTGCTGCAGTTGGTCAGGTCTAGGTTCAGCAACGTTATGTGCCCAAAGAATGAGGTTAGCTGACTACCTGAATATACCGAACGACCTGGTTATTACATCACCGGATTTTTTCTTCCCTGATGGCACGGGCATATTCCAAGATGACAAAGCCAGGATTCCTCTGGCTCAAATTGTGAAAGAGTGGTTCAGGGAGCATGAGACATCATTTTCACACATGGATTGGCCACCAGTCCAGGCCAGAACCCCATTGAGAATCTTTGGGATGTGCTGGAGAAGACTTTGCGCAGTGATACAAATCTCCCATCATCAGTACAAGATCATGGGGAAAAATTAATGCAACTCTGGGCAGAAATAAATGTTGTGACATTGCAGAAGCGTGTGGAAACGATGCCACAACGATCGCGTGCCGTGATCAAAGCTAAAGGCGGTCCAACTAAGTATTACAGTGTGAGACCTTTTTTTTGGCCAGGCGCTGTATTTCTTAAACGTTAAGAAATTGCTAGTGTCAAATCAGTTGTGGCACCTTTCCCTTGCTTTGCCAAGCTGTTGCAGACTTCTTGGCAAAATAGAGCATGTCTACTAAGGAATACCATACCACAAATATGGGAAATGTTTACATTCTGTTACTAGCTGGGTAGATCTTAGTGACAAAGGAAAACATAGAAGGTCCTGGCCCTCGAACCGTTCCACTACTGCCAGATGTCACTACTCCACCCTTGTGTCACATTAACCCAGCTGCTGCACAAATGACTTTTACTTCACCATTACAATTTTAACAGTTGCTACAGAGTAGAAATAACTGTGTATATCAGGTCATAAATGCATCAGAAGAAAGCACAGTTAAAAATCTTCAATTCAGTTCGATTCATTCAACAGCAGAATGTAACACAAGACCAAAGAAGAACCTGCTCAGCAAATCTCCCTGAAAATTATTAATTTTTCTGGTGCATAGTGAGTGCCAAGCATGACCATGCACCCCTCAATATCATCTCACTGGTCGCACCACATCATCAGAGACTTTTGTTGGTTCATGACAGAACGCAGCCTCTTTCTCTCTCGTTCTCACTGCCATTCTCTCATTGTGTTTGTTAACAGTGTGAGAGGCTGTTTAGCAGTTTAACTGCCAGATAAAGTTAGATTACAATCAGTATATAAGTTAATGCTGAACAGGAAGCGGGACTGTCACTAAAAGTTACATCTATCTGTTATTTTGACTCATAATCCACCTCAGTCTTAATCTTTGCTTTTTTTAAAATGTTATTTAAACACTAAAGAACACTGCACAGCCTTTTAGACAATATAAACTACTTTACTGGAACCAGACAAACAAGGAAGCATCGTATAATCGTCATATAAACTATGAAAAGCATGTAGTTAAATGAAGACCTTCTTTCTTTATATACATCACAGACAGATGTTCAAAAGTGCACTCGGTGAGTCAGCTAAGAAATATTTTCAGGTTGTGATCAGGGATATACAGATAAAAAGTGACTTCTCATCTAGTTTTACAATACAGTACTTATTTACTCCTACCTGAGTGTTTTTCTTGCGCTTTAGTATATTGTTATTAAACAGTACTTTTACTTAAGTGGGGACTTTCATCTGTAAGAGTGTAAGTAATGCTAGGTCAATTATTTGCTTCATTAGCGTTAGCTTAGCTAGCGCACTATATCATTGTGCTATATGCTTAGCAAATAGTTGATCCTTTATTAACTGGTGCTTATGAAATCTGAAATATCTGTCAGTGATCTATCTGTAGCTCCTCTTACTGTCGGCAAGCAGAAGTTGTTACTTTGGCTAAAAAAACATAATTCTAAAATCTAACTTCCCAATTAAGAAATGTTTAATGCTACATTTTCAGTCTGCTAAGCAAACACAGCTTAATAAACTGTAGATCAGTAGTTCAACCCCAACTCAGCTCCTTCCTTACTTATTCCTCCTTACACTTTCTCTTTCTTTTTTTGTCTTTGTTTGGTTTATTAATGCATATACAGTATTTGACCAAAATACGTGGACACCTGATCATATGAGCTTGTTGCACATCCCATTCCAAAACTATGGGTATTAATAAGGAGTTGGCTGCCCGTTTGCAGCTATAACAGACTTCAGTCTGGGAAGGCTTTCCACATGATGTTTCCACATGGAGTGTGTCTGGGGAATTTTTGACCATTCAGTCGAAAGACTTTTTGTATGGTCAGAAACAAGAAAGCTTGGTCAATGTAGATGAGGTCAGTGCTCTGTACAGTTGTCATAAACTGATTCTAAGAAGTATTCATGTTGTGAAATCACCAGATAATTGACATAATTAGATTTGATTTATCACAAGGGGTGATATTTTATCACTCAATAAGCTTTTCAAGTGAGGAAACTCACACCAGCAATCTGTACTGGCTTGATTTTTGGCCTTATAAGCTTTTTTCCTTGTTCATGCCAAGAACACTTTAAGCTTTATTTGTAAGTGCATGAGATAACAAAGCAAATACACATGAATGCAAGCAAAACTTATCCCAATCTATTTAGTCTTAGCACATAAACAGACAGACATATGCACACAAACAGGGAGAAATTCATTCATCTCTTTGTCAAGACTGATGGAGGCTAGAGTAATGGGGGTTTAATTCCACACTAGTTCGAGCCATGGAGGCATCAAAGCAATTCCTGCCGCACCACCCCCTCTTCTCTGCCTCCTCTGGGGTTAATGCTGGTAAATTGGGGCTAAATATCATGTGACATGCAATGTGAATGTGGTGCATAAGCATGCAGGTACATGGATGGAGGAATAAGCTACATGCAACATAGCTATGTTGTTTTCAACTAATGGGGCTTTGGTGTAATCAGAGTTTTTCAGGCTACATTTACAAACACCACACACACAAACACCCCCACACTCTACAAGCCATTCATACAGCTTACACACATAATCCTGGATGAAGAGATGAGATACCGGGGGGGGAAGAGAGAGAGAGAGAGAGAGAAAGAGAGAGAGAGAGAGAGAGAGAGAGAGAGAAAGAGAGAGCGAGAGAGAGACAGAGAGATGAACTGGTATTAGATAAGATGCTGGTGTGACTCATCAATCCTCATACACACTTATTTTAAACATCTCTGAAGCCCCAGTGTGCTTCAAACCCCCGTGGGTTCCACTTTAACACAGGTAAATGTCTTCCCTCCCACACTCAACAGCTAAAAACTAAGGACAGTGTGAAGGCCTGAAAAGGCTCTGCTTCACCAACAGGAAACTGCAGAGATTCACTTCAAGTCTAGGCAAGTCAAGTGTGTGTATATCCACTACAGATCAGACCAGGTGATCGAGATGGGGGATTATTTAGGTCTTTCATATAATCTGGAGATAATTTTGCTTATTTTAAGAAATTTGCTTGAAACAGGCGAAATTATCTGGCAATGTAGTGAAAAAAATTTGTCTTAAAAAGATCTTACAATAATCTCACAGAGAGGATATATATCAGATATATCACCTAGATATAAGATCATTTTACTTGCCAAGATATCTTTTTTTTTTTGCAGTGCAAAGCATAAATCACTGCAAATTACACTACGCTTGTAAAGTTGAAAGATTTAACAATTCAGTGAAATAATGGATCTGTGAGGCTGAGTTTCTGCAGGCTGTTAGTGATGTACAATTCAGAGCACATATAAGAAATGGGTGTGGTTTTTTCAATATACAGATATCTTAGTATTTACATAGTTAAGTATTCCAATTAGTGTGACTGTAATTTTGAGATGTTATAACATGGTTGCATATCATTGCCGTCCAATATTAAAAAAAAAAGTCTAATTTTACACTCATCATCAAAAGAACAGTTGAAATTCAGAGGAAGATAAAGTTTACCAGGAACAATAAATGATGATAAATTTAAACTGATATGGGCAATATTTATTCAGCTACACATACAGAAGTAGTGTCTCTCAGTATGGTGTTAGGCTGCCATGCTTGCTAAAGAAACATGTAAGACGTCTCGCCATGGAGTTGTAGAGGTTCCTAATGGTGTCCTGTGATAATCCACTGGATATTCTCACACAGTTCCTGCAGATTTTGTGGTAGGGGTGGAGGTGGAGTGAAACCAGTCCTTCTAGACATGTGGCACGTGACAACAGATTATTCATCTTGGCACAGACCACGGTGCCTCCACACATGGATTCATCTCCGCCAAGACAAAGCCCAATCTAGTGTGAATAAGGTGAAACAGTGCAGGACTATGTTGATGAAATGTGTTCCATCCATGGGCAAGCAACCTATCTGAATACTTTTAGTTCATTTTACTATTCACTATTAATTTTCAGTGCATAGGTAAACTCAGTGTGTTTAATCATAAATGAATCACTAATTCAATCAATCTATCAGATACAAATCTGTTTTATGCTAAATGCATACAGTAAATGAATATGAACCCCCAAAGCTCGGGAGATCTGTGAATTCTCTTTGTTTAAAAACGGGGAGATTCAGACAGTGAAAGTGCTTGAAATGCCCATCCCTGTTCCATCCCTGTGTAGTAGTAGTTCAGTGGTGTGTATTGAGCGGGTGTATTGAAGCTTCTTCTTTAAGCAGGCGGTTGACTTGGGCGCACTCAGGGGCTTTTAATAAGGCAGTCAGGAGGGAGCCCGGTGGATAATTGAGGTGATGTTATTTAAGATGCACTCTCTGCAAACTCCAGATTCCATTCAGATGGAAAGTGGCCGACCTGAGCTTGGGCAGGAACAGAGAGCAATATTAGAGGGAATGCATTAGAGCTGTGAGAATTGTCATGGGGCGAGAGAGGAGCATGCCGAACAGATGATCAGAAGCGAGAGATAAGAAAGCGTGTGTATTAAGGAACAATAGAGAGAGAGAGAGAGAGAGAGAGAGAGAGGGGAAAATCCGTCCACTTGTATGATTCACAGTTCAGCTCCATTTTGCTTCAAAAGCCTCTCTGCATGCCTTCACTCCCCTCCTTCCATCTCTCCCTCCACTCGTTTATTCTATTTTATTCCAGCGTGGAATGCTAGAGAAAAAAAGACACTCAGATCTCCATTCTTCCCTCAGCAGAACATTTATCTGAGTGGAGAGAATGGTGTGTGTGTGTGTGTGTGTGTGAGTTATCTGTTTGTGAAGGAAGAGGCGTTTAAGGCTGAAGAATAATGAGTTTTCCAAAAAGAGATAGAGACACAAAAAAAAAGAGAGAGAGAGAGAGAGAGAGAGAGAGAGAGAGAAAGATAGAAAGAGGGAGAGACAAACGAGGAGAAAAAGAGACAGAAAAACAGAGACAAAAAAAGGAAAACGCAAAGAAAGAAGACGTGAGAGGGAAAGAAAGAATGAGAAACAAAGGGAGATAAAGAAGAGACAGGCGAAAGAAAGAAAGAAAGAAAGAAAGAAAGAAAGACAAAGAATTAGAGAGAGAAAAAAATGAATTAGAATGAGACAAAAGGAGAAATAGAAAAAGAGGAACAGAAAGTAAGTGAGAATAATTGGACGTATAAAAAGAAAGAAAATCAGAATAAAGAGAGAAAGAAAGTATAAAAGAAAGAGGAATGGAGAACGAGTTTGGGAGCTTCAGGAGAGAAAGGGAGTGAGGCCACAGGTACTGGATCTGTTTTATCTCTCTCTTAAATCTGATCACGATATAGTTACCCTTTCTCTTTCTTTTTCCTGGACGAGCAGGCCGGTAACCATCTTATCCTGGATAGACAAACTTTACTCCCAGTGCCTCAGGATGTGTCATCTCCATCAGATAGTTTGTTCTCCCAGAGCTAATTCCAGCATGTTGTTCTAACTTTAGTGCCAGGAAATGTTTCTGGCACAAAGCTGCCGTCTAATGACAGTGTTTTCCATTCCACAAGCCAATGGCATACTGTGCAGGAGAGAGAAGCGCATGCAGTAAATCCTGCAGCACTGGGACTAGAAGTGTAGCGTTCGGTGTCAGTGACAGTTGCGTCACTTTAGCACTATAATTCACTTCTGCAAACATTTCATTTATCTGAGATGCAGTATGTAATGATAATGCCCTTTTGGAGCAAATGGATCTCTCTTTAATAAAGTTGGTGAAGCTGAATTCCATTTATCTTAGCAGTCAGAGAAACTCAGCATCAATTCCAAGACATTGCACAAACAGATGCATAAATCTGCCCGTGTGGAAATACAAAGCAATAAATATATGGAAAAATCTAAATGCAGTATATTCAAAGTGAGGCAGCTCCATCATATTTCCTGCCCTTTCTCTGCTGATTAATGAGGATTCAGATCTTCGCACAACAGAGCAAAAAGCACCAAGAAGAAAAATATATATTAGCTTTTTTAGGCCTCATGCAGACGTGTCTACATGAATTTTGCACTTATACTCACCATGACCTTTCTTCTCTCTAGGTATGAGCACTGGGTAGGGTTCCCAGGTAGTGCACTTATGCTATATATGTCTGTGTATAATTCTCTCTAGGTAGCAGCACTGGCCCTTGTTCAGGCAGTGTCTGAGCTCAGGGTGAGTTTTAGACTCCTAACTTACTTATACTAGCTGGGAAACATTATTCGACAGAACGCTAAGCACGGTTGTAAGTCGCTCTGGATAAGAGCGTCTGCTAAATGCCATAAATGTAAATGTAAATGTAAATTCATCACATTTCAAACAGGTGAATAAAAACAGGTAATGTGTAATAGAAGGTGACATGCCATCGTGCAATTTCATACAGAGTAAACACAAGAAAGAATGCTTTATTCTCCAGGCTGACGATATCTCAAAGTCATGGACATGATAAGTCTGCACTGAATTCATGGCTCATGCTGAGTCATCTGCATCACTGTACAGTGTAAACGACTGCACCTTCTCTTCCTGCTCTGTCATCATTTACATTTGTAGCATGTAGGGTATGCTCACTTTCATCAGCAATGTTATTTAAGGTGCATTCCAGCCTAAAACTAGAGTTTAATATGTTGTTTGTTGTGGTAAACAGCAGTAGCCGTGACCAGCAGGCATTATGCAACCTTTTTTCACAGCTTCAGAGTTCAATCTTTAAGCTCCATAAGTCTTATTTTTTGCTTAGCCTCACTAAGTGTTTTTTAAGGCCACACAGCTGTTTAGTGCTGATCCTGTGAGTTCTTGTTGCACTGTGTTTGTGGAAAAGCTCTTACATTCACTATTAAACATAGCCCTGAGCTCTATTGTCCATTTTTTTTTACGATTTGATTTCACTAAGCGTTTAAGAGATCTCTGATCATGGTCAGTCACATTTTTTTTGGACCACGTTCCTTCTGTGAAGCTGACCGCCATCCTTCCAAGTTACAGTTATACATTCGACAGCTCTGAATCCAATTCCAGTCATTTCAGCTTCTCCTTAGGTGTTTTCTTTGCTTGATACAGGCCAATAATTTGACCCTTCTGAAACACAGTAACATTTATTGATTGACCACTGGATACATCTTCCCACATGATTGTTTAAGAATTAAGAAAATAAGGTGGCAGCTGAAACATATCAGTCACTGCAGTCATTTTCCAATCAAAGCCTCTGAAATATTTGCTTCCTTATATCCATGCTAGCTTGCCCTAGGGTAACACACAGTGATGCCTGATGCCATAGAAGAACCATGAAGAAGGAATGGAATGGATAGAACAGTAAACTATTTGTGTAAATGAAGTAGGAGTGTGGAGAACCTTTTTATAAGCTCTTCTAGTGTAAAGAACCCCACATAATGTAAAGGTTTATGTTTTGTTCCTAGAAAAGTATGCCAAAGCCAGGGGTCATTACATACTTTATTTAATGGTTTATGTGCCTGAACTGGCCTAAAGTAGGCGAGTATGATACCGTAACAGTGCAGCTCTTGCAATTTGAGCTTATGAAAGACCTAATGATATTTTAACTTTGTTATAAAGGCAAAGAAACACATTGATGACATTTATCTGAGGCTATACTTGAGTATACAGTCTGAATGTCTCCAGGCATCAAAGGCAGTCACCCCTGCTATTTTAATTAGAGCCAGGCAGCAGATTCCACATCACTTCTGAGCTGATCTGACAGATACTTTAAAAGAATAACCTGCTATTTAATATGCTACTACCAGTATTAAACAAACCATGAAAGGCAGAGTAGGGAACAAGTTACTTATTTCTAATGCAGAGCCTGATCGTCCACCCTCCCATTAATGATGGTGTATAATTTCCCTTTAGATTTAAACCTGATAGCTAATGTTACTGCTCTGATGTAGAGGGCAATTAAGACTAAATAAAAGCCTGTGCTATCACTCTTCCTCTCTTCTTCATGGCTGATGGTCCTCATCCACACATTTGATTTGCATTTACAACTTTACAGCTATAACTGAACATCTCCAAAAATCAGTTTCTTCTACTACCCTGATTGTTAAACTCCTTTCAGTCCTACTCATTCACTGAAACATCTACAGTAGAAGTGTGCTCATGCCTTTCTTAAGAAAATCCAGATCTCACAGAAAACACCTTTTCTCCTTGATCACTCCTGTTCATGTCCTCATGTTAAATGGTCACTCTACCACCGCGAAACAGTTTGATTGACAAGGGTCCACAACAAGCACTTTGTGTTAGACCTACCCTTTCCATCAGAATTCGCAGTCTGTAAAACTGTTTAGGTACTGGTAAAAGTGTTTTGTAATTTTATTTTCTAAAATGTATTTTTTCCCCTTGTAAATTTGTGTTTATTTTTGTAATTTTGTTTTCTGAAATGTTAATTTGTTTTGCACTTCATGGCCATAATGTATTGTGGTTGTTATAAATGTATTGTGGTTGTTGCCACAGCCCTTCATTTTAGAGCAGGAAGTGAGACTGCATCCCTGTCCCTAAACTAAAACAGATATAATCTGCCATGAAGTAAGCAGTAACTGTTTTTGTTTAGTGTGTACTGGCTATTGTGTTTGATATATGCTTAAAATTATTAAATTGTCACTACTGAAACGGTCACTACAAAAATATTTGATGAAGTTTCAGTATCTTTTGCCACAACGCATTCAAAAGTGTCTCTTGACATTGAGCTTATGCAAATGGAAATTCCAGTCAGCTGTGGATTATGACTTGTCTCATTGGTTTTGTGTGGTCCTAGCATGCTATCTAATTTGATTAAGGTTTCATTATTTGAGAAAACAAAAATCAAAAATTCTATATTAAAAAAGTCTTTGAGCTCTATGTCTTAACACTGAAACAAATTCCTCTATATTATTTGGAAACTTTAACCAATGGTTATTAGACTATAAACATAGTGTACTTAAAGATAAATAAGCTGAAAGTGATAACTAAAACTTCAATATGGGAATGTAATTATGACAAAAGTGCAAGAAAAATTTTCAGTACACATTGCCCCGAATGACATTTACAGCATTCTCCAGGTATAATGCTTCAATCATTTAAGCAACTACTAAATAAAGAAGATTACAGATGATACTACAACCATGTTTCAGGTTTAGTATTCATCACTCTGAAGTCTGATAGTTTTAGAATAATAATACGAGTTCTGAATATGGCATCAATATTTGAACCATTTACTTCAAGTGCTGTATAGGGCTAAGCATAATCACAATGAACATTTATCGAAGCAAAATAACACAAAACAGAAACAAATGCCCAGAAGAAAATAACAAAAATGAAACCATGAAAATGCTAAATAAAGGAAAATAAAAATGAGAAGGAAAAAGGGAACAAGACAGTTAAAAAGAAACATGTACATGGGCATTTGATTATAATTTTAAGAATGTGTAAATGAAATGCTAATGTACAGAAGGCTGCCTGGGGCTGGTGGGAGTCTTTGATGCATACCAATTCCAAGTGCTCAGAAACAAAGCCCTGCCTTCCTCACTTTTATATTGGAATAGTCTGTAGCTCTCTACGTTCAGCAAATAATACTTATAATACTTATAGTCAAAGGCTAGGCAAACAGCTGTCATGTCAGTCTATTGTCAAGTATTAGATAAAAATATGAGATTTATGGAATGACCCACATGCTAAGCTGATTTATAAAGTTACTCTTCTTTGCCTTCATGTAGTGCTATATACTTATCATATAAAGCATTACTCTTATAGCATAAAGCAAAAAAGCTTTATCTTAACCAATTAATCAGATGTATCCAAACTTTTGACTGGTACTCTAAGTCAGGCACTATGACTACATGTAGCCAAGCTGATAGACCATTGAGAGTTACCGTTATATACGTGTGAAATGATTCTGATTCCATTTTAAAGCAGTTTTAGAGATTAAGAGAAGCTAAGCTTATATGGCACATGAGTCAAAGCAGCGGTAAATGTTAATCTAATACACTTTGTCTTTTACAGCAAATATCTCTTCAAAGTCTGTTAACTGTCTGTTCTGTGTGCAAGCTGGAAAAAAAATCTGGTGTTTGTGCACTCTGCACCCTGCTGTATAAATAGGGAATAAACACAGTGGTAATGTGTCATTGTTCACTCTAATGTTATAGCATGTTATTTCTGCATGCAAGCAAGCCTGGTGTCACTCCACCTCCACCCCAACCGCAAAATCTGCAGGAACTGTGTGAGAATATTTAAACTGCATGGGATGGATTTTCACAGGACACCATTAGGAACCTCTACAACTCCATGCCGAGACGTATGCATGTTGCGTTACCAAACATGGCTACCTAACGCCATACTGAGAGACACTACTTCTGTATGTGTAGCTCATTAAATATTGCCCATATTAATCTAAATTTATCATCATTCATTGCTCCTGGTAACCTTTATCTTCCTTTCCAATAGCATTGCAATCGAACACTTCCTTCAGGGTGCAACTATTCTTTTGATGATTGTATATGAGTTTTCTCAATTTGAAATGCATAGCTTTGCAGCCCTAAAAATGATCCTAGAAAAAGAAGGATGTCTTCACACATAGAAGCCTTTTGCCAGTAAAGAATGCCTTTCACATTAATTAAATCCTAACTAGGCTAGAAACTTTTTCTTTTGGTCCATTTATTTAGTAGAATAAATATTCTTGAATATATATATATATATATATATATATATAAAAAACATATACAGANTATATATATATATATATATATGAAATATTTACTTAAAGAGCTCATGTCCTACTTTTTCGTGTAGTGTGTCTTTGTCCTTAAAATTTCTTCATAACACTTGGTGATTTTTGTGGCCATGATTCAGTTTACATGAACATTTTCAGTGTCACTTTATCCCTTAGAATGTAACAGGCTGTTTTTGTTACTGTGCCTTTAAGACTGATCTAAGATAAATGAGCTCTGTTCTGATTGGCTGGCCTGTATTGAGCATTATTCAGAAAAGCACCCACAAATAAAACACTCTTATAATTTCAGTATGAGTGGGTGGAGCTAAATTGTTGCAGACTGAGTACCCGGATATATGTAAACAAGGTTATTCCTGTGACATCACAGAAACAGTGGACTCAAAACAGGCTGTTGTTGCAGATAATTTCCATATATGGACTGTATGAACTGAGAAGTAACACACACACAGACATACACATACATACATATATGTAATAAAAATAAATATAACCTCAGGGGCAGACATTAGATCATTCCACCCATACACACACAAACACACATCAACTTTTAAATACCATCCTTCACAAACCGAATAGCATTTGTTCAGTTATTCACAGTAGTTGGAGTTGCATTATGAAGCTTAACTTTAGACTGTTAAAGGATCATAATTTCCAAAATGTACTGTAGCCACATATGTTCCTCAACAAGATATCAGGTTCATGGTAATATTTCAAAATTGCTTTGTAGAAGCTTTCAAACCTGCATTAGTAGATTCAGATTAAAACTATGGCTCAAAGTTCTATCTCAGTTTTTCATTAACATAAATGAAGTTGTAATCATCTCCTTCCCTCTCTAACTTTTAGTTATTTAACTTGACACTTAAGAGCTTTGAGGTAGAGCTTTGAGGTAGAAGCTGCAAAAGTTTTTTTTAATCGTTTTTAATCTTTCTATCTTTAATACTAAAGTTTATAGACTTAGTGGAGAATTCATGTTGGGCCAGTGAAGCATATCAGAAATTGTGTCGGGCCAGGGAGAGCGGTGTGGGCTTTAATACGGAAAGTGTACGGCACACACACACACATGCACACACCCTCGCACACACACAGGACCCATGCTGCGATTGGCTCCTGCTGCGATCAGGGCTGTTCTGAGCTGAGAGTGTCTCCCTGTCACACTGCGCCTCCAACATGCGCTAAGAATAATTTTCAATTTCCTTACGCCTGTCTTGCTCTGTTTGGCACTATCGATTGCCATTCTCTATTTAAGTTTGAGACAAAGGGACTCTGTTCACTTCCCACATCAAACCGCCCCTTTTCAGACAACGGCTTTCGTAGAATTTTGTTCTTTCTTCTCCTATCTCCCTTTTTCACTCCCTCTCTCGGGCCTTTCATTTCCGCCTTCTTATAAATCACAGCTTATAGGGCAGGTAAAGGTAAGGTAAATGTGGCATGTTTTGAATCATACACGTTCCTTGCCCTTGTTGCCTCTGGAGAGATACTTAGCAATAAACATATATGCATGTGCGGGAATGCATGTCATGTGGTGTGGTGAGGAGGAGTTCAGTCTCCATTCTGCTGAAGAAGGCAGCTCCATTATAGTCCATTTGCATTTTTATGAGTCATACATATTAGACTGTCATTTTCAATGCAGTGGCCCTAACAGACGCGTCACAATGGCCACTAAAAAACAGATTACCTTTGCTATAAACATGTGTTTGTGTCCTCTGTGGCTTTCTTCTGGAAAATGGGAGAGTAATATTTGCATCATGCTTTGATGACATTCCTGCAGATAGAGGAGATAACCTTGCCTTGTGACAGAGAGGTGGAAGCATGTCTCTGTTTCATAACATGCAGCTGATTCCTCTAGGACAAAACTCCTACAATGCGGCAAGGACAGGACCCTTATTTATTACACTACTCAGGAGAAGATTGCTGGAAGAGGATCTATTTATAACATGTTTTTAAAACAAAATCAGAATCAGAAATCATGGCACATTCTCCTTCTGAGCAAAATACGTGATGTGGGTTGATCTAGTCGTATGATATAGTCGTGTTATTTCATCATGTGACTGTGAACGGATGTGCAGGGACTTATGGGAAGCACTGGACTTAAAGTAAAAAATACTTAAATCTTGTAAGCAGACTTGCGGATGTGTGGATATGATGTGTCCAGCAGGCTGGTTGTGTGATTCTGTATTAAACTGTGGGGTAGTTGGGGCAGTGTTAGTGTCTACTATGTACAGGAAATGTAGCACGTTTGGTCACTTAACCAGCACAGGTGGCAGTTGTCACTGCTGCCAGGGTCAATAAAAAAGCTTTTTTTCTGAAGTGCTGTGTGTTTCCCATCTTCTTCCTTACACTGGCGCTACATTTGGTGTCAGAAATGGGATTTCCCCCTAGCATCTTATCCCCAAGAGCGATACCAAGAAGTTGAGGTGACATGGCAGAGCGGACTGAGCCCAACCAGGAACAGTGAAACAGTAGTGAAAACAGGCAGCAAAGACTGTGATGAGGCTCATCAGCAGAGTTTGGCTGGAGGGCAGTGAAAGAGGCAGCGCCAAGGATGCCTGGATGACAACTGGTAAGGGCGCCTGGATGCTGAAAGGCGAATTGGGACCAGTGGATTAGAGCAGCAGCTTGGTGGTGTTGACTGTTTTCTTTTAGCAGCGCTTAGGGCGGGCTCAGATGGCATGTGAGTGTCAGGGCTTCAGTGGGCACGTGCAGCACTCTTTATGGTGTCTACAGTGTTGTGGGTGGTGGAGAAAGCAGAGAGTGGCGGAGGGAGTGCCACTGCTGTTGCCACGAACCCCATGAAGCATGAAAAGTGACACTGTAGTAGTGAGGAGAACTGCCGTGCTAGTGAGGAGGACGCAGCCCTGAGGGAGGACGAGAAGCGTGTGGCATGTGTGTTTACTGGGACAGTTGACATTCAGAAACCCATGCACAGAGACTGTAAGGGGATATGGCGTTCCACTGCACAGCCCAGTGGCTTTCTTAAGACTTTGTGAGGTCTGGAGTGGAGACAACAGGCAGGGGGCTGACAGACAGGCAGCCAAAGTAAAGACAAATCTATAATTGCAAGCAGAAACAAAGTAAGGGTCAACACACTTGCTGTGATGACCTCTCTGTAATGTTGTGTTGTGCTGCGTGGTATGTGCCTATCTGCTGGTGTTCCTATAAATGTGCAATGCTTACAGCAGAATCATGACCTCCTCTTGGTCTTATCCTCTGCTGATGCTACAGTATTTGGGCATTTGTAGGCAGGCATCAGATTTAGCAGGTGGGGGAACCCTACGATCTGCTGTGGTAGTGGAGTGGAAAAAATGACTCACCTCAAAACAACTTCCAAAGTGATTTGTATTGTGAGCTCCAGTGGACTTGTTTCTTTTGTGGATAGGCTCAACTACAGAAATGAACATCAGTGCTGAGACCTTAGTTTGAGGTTGTGTTTGTAGTGAGGTTATTATATTGTTCATTTCAGGGTCCTTATTCACAGTCAGCACTGCTAACAGTGATTTAACTGCTTGCTGCAATTTTAGCAGACTATCAGTAGCATGAATTTTTGGGTGCTCTTTGCGATCGTTGTATCTATGTCTAATACCAGAACAAACTGGTGTCAGAAAGGTCACAGAGCTGTCCTACCTCCTTCTTCTCATAAAGCATTGGTAAAGGTGATGACCATGCTTCTGGCATATGAATGCTGATTCAGTGAAAAAGTGATGTTCCATTCTCCATCTCCATTCATGTGCATATGCTGTCAATGAGTGTTTCATACTACTTCTTGGGTTTGATTGATTTCTGCCATGAGTCACCAGCAGCCTGTTAGCTTCAGCAGCATGTCTGTAATATGTTCCAGGTTTGTTTTGTCCATTACAACAAACATCAATTTGCCCCTTTACCTTGGTAACAGCAAAATACACTGATATATCCCTTGATTGCAGACTTTCAGACAAATATTTGAGATTCTTTAGAGCATGAAGCATAAGACTCATCTTTGTAGTAGATGCCCCAAATATGCACCAGTCATTTGAATTGTGTCATGTATCCTCACTAGCCCTGCACAAATTAGGAAACACAGCATCATGCATTGTCCAATGAGCACTCATCTCTCTTTATGTTGAGGCCACCCACCTTACATATAGGACTTAACTTATTAAACTGTTCAATATAGCCTCTGTAATGCTTTCTGCATTAGTACATACATATTCTGCCAAGTCTAAGACAGTTATTCTCTTGGGGGCTTTATGCCTGCCAGTAATGCAATAAATTGTGATATCTGCACGTGTTACTGGAGTGCAGTACTTTGCCAATGTAGAGAACCGTTGTGAAAAACTCACCCTGTCTGGTAAAATCTGTTCTATGTATGTGTTGCTGCTGCTGCTGCTCTGCCTTTGGGCTGTCCTGCTGCTTTGACTTTTGACTGTGCTGTTGTGCTGACTTTGGACTGTGCTACTGTGCTGGCTTTGGGCTGTGCTTCTGTGGTTCTGGGCTTTGCTCCTGCTCTGAGTTGTGCTGTTGCTGTGGTTGTGGGCTGTATTGCTGCTCCGATTCTGGGCTGTGCTGCTGACCCGGCTTTGATCTGTGCTTCTATGGTTCTGGGCTTTGCTCCTGCTCTGGCTCTGGGTTGTGCTGTTGCTGTGGGTTTTACTTCTGTACTTCTGTGGATCTAATGGTTACTGCTCTTTGCTATTTTAGGCACCTGCATTCTACAATAAACATACCACAATATGAATTAACCCAGATAACTTCAACAGTACGTTATATACATATCCACTGTCTAATTAAATAAATCTAGTGAATGACATGACATATGCCAGCTCTAAATTCCTTTCTGTTTATCAAATGTCATTTACTAAGCAGTCCTTACCCTTGAGATTTTTCTTGTCTGTCCTCCCTTCCTTTCTTCTTTCTGTTTCAATCTTCGAGAGTGAAGTTTTTAACTGGGATGAACATTCTAACTGGGAAAAACAAATATTCCTCCCAATCTGAGAGTACTTTATGCTTCTCATGCTAGCAGCATGAGTCTACTTATGCTAACCAATGTGCTTGCCAGCGTGTCAGCTATCGTACAACCAAGTTGCACATAAAACAGCTTGTGTGGTGTGTTTTGTGATATTTATTGAGTTCTGTTTGAAACGTTTACACTTGTGTGTGTCATAGCTAGCTAGATGCTAAATATAACATGCCTGTGAGTTGTGCACACATGAACCCACTAAAGAAAAAGGATGAATGCCAAAAAAGATGTGTGATGATTGTGTGGACTGGGCCATGGAATGACTACTTTCTGATTTGTTGAGCAAGTGTCTCAATGGCACCAACTACAGCAAACAACTGCCCTTAATCTAAGTTGCTGTTCTGGTCAACATTCACCCCTGTGAGTAAATAAATGAGATATGTTTACACATACACATAGAGAGAGAGAAAGAGAGAGAGAGAGAGAGAGAGAGAGAGAGAGCATGTGTGTCTGAGATTGTGGGTAGATGCTGTTTTCAGGGCTGGGCTGCTCTTGCGTGTTTTGGTTCTGGCTGAAGCCGAGATGGGTAATTAGCCAGTCTGCTTGTCTGTGAGAGCGGTGTGAGAAACCTCTCTGTGTGACTGTGCCTTTCTCCTCCTGCAAAATTCAGTCTGTCCTTTCTCTCCAACACACTGTCACACTGCAAGATAACATGTGCCCAAGTGCCGTACTGTAAAAGTTTAACTATCAAAAAGTTGGGTGAACTTGTGCTATTTCAGCAGCTATATGCAACAGTCTCTCTTTCTCTCTCTCTCTCTCTCTCTCTCTCTCTCTATCTATCTATCTCTCTCTCTCACACACACACATGCTATCTCTCTATCTCTCTTACACCACATATATGTTGACTCTCTTTTGGCAGTATTCTGTCATGTGTTAATTGGTCTGTAGGAGGCAGGTAAGCCCAGCATTAAATAAAGCTGCCTAGCTAAAGGCCAAATTGCCTATTGCATGCTGCTACATTGCCCTGTCTATCGATCTAAGTCAC
Organism: Semaprochilodus insignis; assembly: GCA_034552555.1. Taxonomy (NCBI): domain Eukaryota; kingdom Metazoa; phylum Chordata; class Actinopteri; order Characiformes; family Prochilodontidae; genus Semaprochilodus; species Semaprochilodus insignis. The sequence continues at coordinate 40,339,024 of CM067474.1, read as the reverse complement.
CTTAAAGCACTGAAGAGAACAGCTAAAAAATTATTTATCAGACTGCTTACCAAACTCACCTCACGCTCTTTATTGCAAGGGGAAAGTCAAAACTTGTCTGGCATTACTGATAGAGATACTCATTGAAATCCTACTGGTATTTCACTGTTTGAGAGTTACTGTATATATACTGATTTCATTAGCTACAACGACTCACAGTATGCATGATTCTTTACAATGTCTCTTGGCATCTAACAAAGACCTAGGGTCATAGTGTTGTACAACTAGCTGGGTAAACAAGCTGGAAGGTCAAACGCTCCATCTCACTGGGCACCATTAGCGACTATTCAGACTTATCCATGACCCCATCATTTAATGGCCCTGACGGATGAGTCCTAATACTCTATTATTCTGATAAATGAAGGGAAAAAATAATAAACATTCCCACTTAAAGTATTAAAAGGGGGAACATACAATCTGGTTTGTAATTAAAAAAAAAGTTCATTTAAAATATTTAAAAACGCTGTTTATAGAAGGTTTGCAAGCTAAATAGCATAGATTTTGAACTGGTCTGCAATCTGAACTAATCATTCAGAAGAGATATGATCATCTGGTATTAGTTTGACATGCTATTTTAGCAATTTGACAGCTGAGCGAAGTATATAAAACGTATGTTAGCTAGCAAGCAATTCAACATAGATAATTGGTGCTTGTAGTCCGTAAATGAACAGTATGGCTGTAAACATGGACAAAAGTCATTTGATTCAATTTGATTATTTGATTCAGTGAAATGGTGGACCCTTGGTTGGGGGTGGGGGCAGGGTTGGGCTGGTGGGCCTGTGGTGGAGAGTTTCATATTCTGCACAGATGCACAGGCTTATGGTAGCGCACACTCGTGCTAGATGAAACTTAAAACTGATAAACAGTTGTGACTGTGTGGACATTATATGTGTTTTCATGTTACTTGTGCTTTACTGTGCTGGCTTATGGGGATGTTTTGGTGGTCCGTGTATATACCGTTACTGCAAAGTGTATGGTTAGAAATGACCTGCCTGCTTCCCAGCCATGTGAGTAGCGCTGGCTGCCGTTCACCCCTGCTGCTGTTTTCAATAAAAGAGAAGTTTGCTTGAAGTTTCCAATGCCTTCTCTTATGCTGAAACCAGAATACATTGTATTGGTAAATCCTTGGTAAAAGGACAGGTGCTTGTTTCTAAGAAGCAATATGCATAACAGTTTAAATTGAACTTCCCGCCATAAGCATACCCAAAGACTAAATGGTAAACTTAGTAATGCCCTCAATAACTTTTTGTTACCCATATAAGACCAGGTTCCTATCTACCTGAATGGAAGGTGTCATATGAACCCCAATCTGATTTCTAAGCCGTATGTGAAACTTTTGGCAAATCACACAACAGCAGACATAGTTAGTGTTGTTTTCCGTAATACAACTGCCAAGCTGAGTGTTACAATCTGTCCTATTCATGTCTCCTCCTCCTTTTATAATGTCTCTGGAGTGACGTAGCAAGCAAAGTGGCAGCTGAGTGAATAAGGCTAATTACATCACGCTACATAATTACTCACACATTCACTGTCTAAGCGCTCATAAGAGGCCATAAACCTGCCACAGCCAGAGCAGCTGATAATCACACCACTCTCACTCTCAGTGGAAGTAATGCTCTGTGAAAGGAGCACAATTAAAACTTCCAATTAAAGCATTTAGTACAGTACAATAAGGTCATATTACTCATCATGTGTAATAAGGCAATGCATACAGACACACTGAATAAGGCTGAATAGTGAGAAGAGAGCAGGTAGAGGGTCACACAATAATGAAATTAGACAGGTGTACACTACAAGTCAACACTCCCCAATACACATCAGCATTCTCGCAACACAATGCATATGAAGGAACTGAGTGTAGTTGAATACATGGAGCATGTGTGATTGTGGCTGTGTACATCAGCAGCTTTCATTCTGCTGGAACAGTTGACGCATTAAGAGAACATGAGAAGCAGCAGGGACAGTGATGCAGAGGGCACTACAATGCACCCATACACATACACTCAGCTGTGGCAAAACACATACAGGCCTGAAATCACAAATATGTTGACTGAGCTGCTCACAATGCTCTGTGCCTGCACTCACTGCCTGCATGCTGATGTTGCCAAAACAACAGCTGAACCCATTAACACCAGTGACCTGCTTGTTGCGCCTGGATCTGCTAAAAACAGGCTGCACTGTGAAACACTGAGAGGTTTGGGCAAAGAAGCATGAAAATTCCTTTTCTGCAGATTTTTACTCACACAGCAACTAGCAGTGGGCAATATACCAGTTCATACAGGTTAAAACTTTGTCATAACCTTTATAGCAGTGTCTCACACACAAGCAGTACAAACGCAGCATAGACGTCCTGCAGATTATTGACGGGTTGGCAGGGCATATGAGAAAATTTAAGCACTACTTTATTCGGTCCAGAGAAGCCACTGCATGCTTATGTGATGATTTAGCAGCCAGAGAAGGTTGATACATGTGCAGAGAATGTTTATTGAGGTTCATACTGGCATTACTGGTAAGTGCATGATTTAAAAAGCAAAGGAAAACAAAATCAAGAAACACAGAGGAAACAAAACCGAAACAAGTATCACATATTCACAGTACTCACAATCACATTAAGAATGCCAGAACAGGACTGGGAGCCAAAAGGGGTATAAATACAAAATGGCAGACAAGGAACACCTGGGAACAAGAGGAGCCAGAAACTGGGGACAGGTGAGGGGCATGAGACAAGGAAGAGCTAGAAACCAAAACATACAAAAGCACGTGGAAAATGACAGGAACATGAGGCAAGGTAAACAAAGACAGAAACAGGCAGGGAGGCAAACAGGACAAGGTGTGACAGCTTACGTGTACAGTGTTATATATTTGTCTGCAAATTGTTTATCATAAAGTAATAAGCCATAATAAGAAAGTTTGATGTAGTATAGAAACCTGACCAAAAACATGACCATTATTTGGTCATTCTAGAATGAACACAGAAAGACCTCTTTCTAACCTTTATTTATTTATTTATTACTTATTTATTTATTTATTTTGTTCAGTTTGTTCAATATGGAAAAGGTTTTTGAATGCTCAAAATGGCCTCACTATCAGTTTATCTATGTGGTTCTAGAAACCAACCACTTAAATATTTCTGTTAGAATATAAAATATGATTAAGTCATGTCATGTTATGTCATCTGTGTGGAACTGTGTTGATATGCCCTGGTTGCGTGAATGCAATAGTAATTAGCCAAAACATACAGTTTCCAAGCGTGGCATGATGAGAAGTTATAGCCTACTGATGATGGACAGCTGTACAAATATCATCCAACACCCAACATCCAACACTGTGCCCATGTTAACAAGGGACACAGGTTAACATAAACCCAACAACTGGGCTGGTGAGGAAAATGCTTGTCTTACCTTTAATTTATGCACAGAAGTAGACGGTTCAGACTGCAGATAATGACATAGCACCTTTACTCTTCATCGAAGTTTTTCATTTTTGTCTGGCTTTGAAAACGGTCATTCTCTATTCAGTTGGGACATTAGGTTTCGTGTTTTACCAGTCAGGCACGCCTTCCAGCGCCCCTTGTGACCCAGAAAGATAAGTGGCTTAGAAGATAAATTAACAAATACATTTTTGGTTTGTTTATTACTGTAAACCTTATTAAGGTTTAAAGAAATGTGTTTTTTACTCTAACAGTCTGTATTCAATTAGTTGTTTGGGGGAGTCCTTCAGCCCAGACTGAGGATAGTATATCAGTCTTAAAGGCATAGTACCAAAAGCCGCCTGTTTAATTTAAGGGATTTAATTTAAGAGAATGTGAAAAACATTGATATCATAAGTAGAGTTTGTTGGATCTTAGGGGGTGTCCAAAAAGGGGTGTAGAATATGACCCCATATAACACATTTCTTTATTGTGTAACTGACTCAGGTAGGCCGATTTCCAACAGTGTGGCTCTTCTACACTAAGACTAGTGATGACTGGCAGTTACACCCCACACAGGTCTTTTGTGGGTGAATGTGTCAGAATTCACTCTGATTGATGTAGTCATCTAAAATGACTCAGGTACAAGCCTGTTATCCTCCACATAATACCTGTTAGTTCTGTACCTACACTACTGTTCAAATGTTTGAATTTTTGTTTTAACAATATAACCCCAGTTTGGTTGAGACAAACCTTCACAGCTTTCAAAAGCTGGCAGATTTTTTTGATGTGCCAAAAATGATGGGGGTGATTCTGTGGAAGGTTCTGTAGATGAAAATGAGAAATCTGTGTAACACTGAAAATAAACCTGTAACAACAATTAAAATCCTATGTTTAAAAACCTAATGTTTAATGTGGGTATCAAGTCTTGAGGTAGATAATTTGACAAAAATGACTGTAAATAGGCAAAAATATATATATATATATTTATATATATTATGGCAAGCCAAACAGGAAATATTGAATGAACTTTGATATATATGGAATGAACATTGATATATATGGAATGAACTTTGATATATATGGAATGAACATTGATATATATACAATGAACTTTGATAAATATGGAATGAACTTTGATATATATACAATGAACAATGATATATATGGAACGAACTTTAATATATATACAATGAACTTTAGTATATATACAATGAACTTTGATTCATACTTAAAGGGTCAGTACTAAGTTAATAGTACTGGAAATAAATACTACTTTAATTTGCGACAATATGAACTAAGGGGTTTGTTGCATCAATTCTAAATGACAAAAGGTTTATAGACACTTTTCTAAATGTGTGTAGTAATAGTGTTCCTAAAGCACAGCCATCATTTGGGCTGTAGAAGATGAATTTCAATCACTTTTCACAACAGCCACAAGTCAGAGGGCCTTACCCAAATGCATGTAACCTTACATTTACATTAAAGGCATTTAGCAGGTGCTCTTATCTAGAGCAACTTACAACCGTAAGGAGGTTAAACGTACAACAAGGAGGTTAAAGTCTTAAACCCCCTCTGAGCTCAGACACTGCCTGAACAAGGGCCAGTGCTGATACCTACAAAAAAGAATACAGAGTTAAACACAGCAAAAGTGCACTATCTAGCAATTGCAACCCAGCGCTCATACCTAGAGAGAAGGAAGTTTAGTGCCAAAGCGTTACAATATATACATCTATTAGTGATTATTCACTTAATTGCTTTGCAAAAAGATGGGTCTTCAGTCTGCGGTTGATATTATTCAAACCAACAGTCATTTCAGCCTGCACATGAGTGGTATGTCGCGTCCACCTCCAATGGCTGCCCAGTCGTATGATTAGAGGTGTCTGCTTTGGTTGGTTTGAATAACGTTACATGCATTTGGGTTAACTTCATTCTCTACATATCCAAATGATGGCAGAGCTTTAGGAGCACTATTATACATGCATTTGCAATAGTGTCTATAAACCGCTTTGTTGTTGAGAATTGATGCAACTAACTCTTTCTGCCATGCAGTGCCTAACGGCAAATTAAAGTAATATTAATTTCCAGTAACTATTAACTTAGTTCTAATCAAAGTTCATTCCATATATATCAAAGTTCATTTTATATATATCAATGTTCAATCCATATATATCAAAGTTCATTGTATATATATCAATGTTCATTCCATATGTATCAATGTTCATTGTATATATATCAATGTTCATTCCATATATATCAATGTTCATTCCATATATATCAATGTTCATTCCATATGTATCAATGTTCATTGTATATATATATATATATCAAAGTTCATTGTATATATATCATTGTTCATTCCATATATATCAAAGTTCATTCCATATATATCAATGTTCATTGTATATATATCAAAGTTCATTCCATATATATCAATGTTCATTCCATATATATCAAAGTTCATTCAATATTTCCTGTTTGGCTTGCCATATTATATATATATATATATATAGATAGATTTAACGACATTACTGTCGCTATTTGTGCTATGATAATAAATAAATAAATAAATAAATAAATAAATTAATAAATACACACAAAACAGAATAGTGGACAATTGTTTTGCCAAAGAAAATAAGCTTGTCTACTTGTCTGATTCTGTGCATTAATCAATTAAAGGTAAAACACATTCACAAAATTAACATCCAAAATACCTCATGTTTGAAAAGTGGGGATCAAATCTTGAGGTAGATAATTTGACAAAAACGACTGTAAATAGACAAAGATATATAAGTGACAGCATATATAACTAAAAAATCTGTCAGTCAAGTGTATGTTATTACTGTTGTCTTGATGGACAAACAGATGACGAGCGCTGAGCTAAAATCAAGGTGAGGTTTATTTAACAGATTTATAGTTGAACACAGCAGCAACAAGAGCAAGGCGGACATAACAGAAGGGCAAGACAGGGTTAGAGTCAAGAAACAAGCGGACGTCAAAAAACAGACAAACAATCGGACCAGCAAAAGTACCAAAAGGGCAAAGACAACAGAGTAAATCAGTAAAACAGAACAATGTCAAAACCAGAGTAGAAAACGAGTAAAAAGCAGAAAGAACTGCTCGGTACACACAGAGTGGCAATACTGGGTCAGTGGGAGAGAGGAGTATTTATACAAACAGACTAAATTAACAACAGGTGTGATCAATACTCAGGAGACTCAGATCTAGAAAACGGAAGGGGACTGGGAGACGGAAGACGTGTGACAGTGACATCATCGGGTGGTGGGTTATCGGAAATGGAGTCCGGGAGATCGGGGGTGAGCCAGCAGGTGTGACAACTGTATATATAATAACAAACGTTATTAATAAGCTTTATAGTAGTGTACAGCACACAAGGTCATGCAAAAAATCATAAAACTGCATGCAGTATCAGCCACATAATAACCACATCATCATCATAAGACTGCTTTCTGTAAATGGCTGACCCACTGATTCTTTTCTTCTCTCTCTCTCTCTCTCTCTTTCTCTCTTTCTCATGTGATTACCACAAACAACTTTAGCACCTTTAACATTTCCATGTTATCTCCATGGTGCTGAGGAATGGTGGGTCAGAAGCATGGTGGAAACCTACACAAGCACACATACATGCACACAAACACTAACAGAAACTGATCTCTCACACAAGTTGACAGTAATTCACACCCTCTTGTCACTTCTCTCGTATCACGCACAGACACACTGCACTAAAGCAGTAAGGCAGTGTGGCAGCCCGCCGCTGTGGGTCACGAGGAGCAAACACTTAGCCTGGGAAAGTAGGGCAGTGTCATTATGCCTGCAGATCTATGTAGAGTGCCTCATTCACACGGTGCACGAGTGCAGGTGAGCAGTCTGAAACCAACTCAGTCTGGATTAAAACATGAACAGCCTGCTAATGAGCTCTGCTCTGAACTGCTCTGTGGATGGTTGGTCATGATCTCATACGGGTTTATAAACATATAAAATATATATATAAAAATAAAATGAGAAAAGAAAGAAAAACATAAAAGAATAAAATAAATAAGAAAAAAAATCAATCCGTATTTGGATGTATACATTTTAAAAATTCCAAATCATTTGAATCCGGCAGCTGATCTTTTTTTATTGTGTGTAAATTCCATTAAGATTGGACCAATACAAATGCCCTACAACCACTAGGATTCATTATTATTCTTCTGGTTCACAGGGGATGCTGGAGTCTATCCTATCACTCACCCTGGACAGGCTGCCAGTCCATCGCAGTGAAATAAAACTCTTTTCACATTAAATTACATTAAAAGTAATTTATTTGAGACACTTGCTTCTCATTGGACAGCAACTACATGTTCATTTCTTTATATTTCATCCTTCTACAAAGAAAAACAAGTAAATCTATTTTATTCTGAAATTTCTCAGCTTTTGTTCCACAGCAGAGCTGCAGCTGCTTTAAACAAGAAAACTCTTAGAGTGAAACTGACCCTTAACATGGCTTCACCTCTCTCGATTTCTTTTGCTATACCTGGCAAGCATTTGAGCCCAGCAGCTCAACTGGGGTTTTGGAAGCAGAATAAGAGAAGGCACACCTGAGGCCTTTTTAGGAGGGCTCAATCACTCCTAAATTTAGTCCAAGCACCCCCCTAAAATAAGAGTAAAAAGTTGTTGTTTTAAGTGGAAGTTTGTCTCTGATGAGTAAATGGCACGATGATCTCCTACTCTTCCCCTGCCCCTTCCAATACAGAGCTATAGTAATAGATGATATGAACAAGCTAGAAGGGGAGTTGTCAGTGTGCTGTATCGAATTACCCATGTAGGCAATGATTCCTACTTTAGTCATTTATATCAAACCAGATAACGGAGAAAACAGCTGCTACTGTGGGAACAAAAACCATCTGAAAAATGTGTTTGTGCACCCAACAGTTACCTTCAACATTACCTTCTTATCTGCTGAAAAGACGTTTGAAATGAAAGTGACACACCTGTCACCTGTGCGTAATGGTCTTGATCATATCCTCTGAATCTGTAAATCCTCTTCATAATATTGATAAGAGAATATTAGAATAAGTGTGTCTGATTAGATTCTGACATTTCACCCTCCACAAAGTCCACAATGATTTCACATAGCCGATTTATAATGTCCTGCTTTCAAATGTGGATTCTCCCCAACTTCCTCTCACATTTATCTGCGTCACTAAAACTCTTTTGGTATGGCTTATTTGTTAGTGTTATTTCTATTTGTCATTTTGTAGTTATGATAGAGATAGTAGGGTGGAGAAGGAGGTAGGGAGAACGTTCAAGAGCAGGACGACCTGGGTGAGAAAGCAGACACATACTGAATGAATGAATAACGGCAAGTCAAACAGTAAATGTTAAGATGAGCAAGAAAAACTTCATGTTCACAAAATATAAATTTACATGCATTTTATGGAGGTCATGCCTTCTCCCCACATTAAATGCTTTCCAGAAGTGTACCCTTATGACATGTGTCAGTGGACGTCCAATCAAAAGTCTTAGTCTTGGTCTTTTGACTGAAATGACATTTAGTTTTGGAAATATTTTAGTCAGTCTGAGTTCTGCATGTTTTCCTATGGAAGGAGAAGGATAAGAATAGGAAGAGTCTCTAGGAGACGAGAGAGAACAGACCAGAGTAAGAAATCAAGAGAAAGAGAGAGAGAGCAGCAGGGCGTGGGGAGGAGTCTCATTGGGTTCTCGGCTTCCCTAAAGCTCTGGTCTGAGACGTACTATTTTCGGAGCAATACTTTTTCAGAAGGTGCATTTGAGTCCAGCATACATGATGGTGATGTGATCTGTCTGTAGATCTAATATCTAATAGCACTAAAGCAATACATATACAGTGAAAAACCTTATTAAATAGCCTAGTAACCCATGAGGAAACAGTATTGATCCTATAAATAAGAGTAGTACATGTATACATTTAGATCTATTTATGCCTAATTTCTTGCATGACCATTAATGTACACTAATCATCGAAATAATTTTGCCCCCAGAAGGAATCAACTGACAGGAATGAAACTTGGTGGGTGGGTTTAACATCTTGATAAATGTGAATCATTCAAGTTTCATGTGACGTAAGCAAGGATGGGCCTTATTGCTGTACCTGACTGACTATATAAGGTCAACCATTTGCGCATGCTTTCCATTCTGAGTCGTGCTGTGTTGGTGACGTCCTCTACAAGAAAAAGTATGCCGCAGAGAAGAGTTTGAAAGTAATTCAAGCAGTTGGAAGAGTTGGACAGGGGTCGCATTGTAGGGCTCCTGGAAGCGGGATGGTCTTATCGAAGTATTGTACGCCATACCGGCCGTGCGGATACTACCATAGCATGCTGTTGGTGGCAGTGGAAAGAAGAAGGCACGCACCAGCGACCTGAAAGATCTGGGAGATCTGCACAAAACACGGAGAGAGAGAACCGACACATTGTCCATCATGCACAGCCATGATTGCAGACATTAAGTGAACAGTGAAGCCCTCCATGAGTCATTCTGTTAGCGCCAGCACCAGTGGCAGACGGCTGCATGACACAGGACTACATGCACGCAGGCCATGACAACGACTGCCCCTAACACTACATCATCATTGCCAAAGACAGGCAATGGAGGCTGTCATGTAGTGACTCAAAATGGCAGCGTCCCACTTTTGTCTTGGTGGAGACCAATAAATCTGTGTGTGGAGGCACCTTGGTCAGCGCCACAATATACTGTTTGTTGTCACATGTTACATGTCCAGAAGGCCTGGGGTCGCCCCATCTCCACCCCTGCCGTAAAATCTGCAGGAACTGTGTGAGAATATTCAAGATGCAGGGAATGGATTATTGCAGGAAACCATTAAGAACCTCTACGACTCCATGCAGAGACGTATGGCATGTTGCGTTAGCCATTAGCCATTAGCCACTACTTGTGTATGTGTAGCTCAATAAATATTGCCCATATCAGTCTAAATCTTTCATCATTTATTGTTCCTGGTAACCTTTATCATCCTTCCCAATGCAATTCGACACCTCCTTTTGGATGCAACTATTTTTTTGATGATGAGTGTACTACCAGGGAATTATGAAACAGAAATATTTTCCATAAAACTGTAATATTCTTTTAAAGTGTATTATTTTGTGTTCAAAGCCATATATCACTTAATGCATCTTTACACATAAACAAGAGCCAGTGGGCTTAGTTGGGTGTGCATACTGCATTTCTAGTGCTAGCTAAGTGTAACATAGACAGACGAAGAGACAGGATGCAAGTGCAAGTCTTTAATGGAAAACTAATAAGAAAAAAACAAAGACCAAAGACACTAGAAAAAATAAGAATCAAAACACTACCATGGACCAGGGTCACAAAACACAACTGACATAGATACAAAACACCAAGCAAGAACAAAGGGAACAACATGGAATATAAAAGAACAAGGATTAACAAGGAACACCTGGGAAGGGGCGGAGCTAGAAACTAGGGACAGGTGAGGGGCCTGACAAGGGGGCGGAGACAGGAGGAGCAATAACTAAAACAAACAGAAGCACTTGGAACAAGACAAGAAAAGGGCACATGGAAATGACAAGAGAAAGACAGAAACAGAAAACCAGAGAAAACGGAGAGAAACAGGGGCTAGACTAGACAGGGCGTGACACTAAGATAGAATCAGTAACTTTTTTTCTACTTGAAATTCATATTTATTTTATTTAGTTTGGCAAGTTATGAAACTAAATGTAATCAATGAATAGCTTTAGGAAGGGTCATTTCACTACAGCACCACCATGTAACAGGCCTGCTTTAGTCAGTTCAAAACAAAAAAAAAGTAGCAGCCAAAATTTAAACATCCTACCTATGAGCTTTTCCTGTGTTTAAATACCATTATTCTTGTAAACTCAGTCGCCCAATTGACAACATAACAGAATAATATGTTTATAGTATTTATTATTACCACCAAAGATCCACCAAAATTGATTTCTGGTCCAATGGATAAATAATGGAGCTCTAGATGCCCTGGGACCAGGACCTAGCATTTTGCACCCTGGCATTTTTCTACACACATGCCTGCATATATACACACACACATGCATTCATTCACACACATTTCAGAGCACGCATGATAAAGAGGTTGAGCCATCCATGGAGGCCTCATTTCAAATGCCACATCCATGCATCATCTCACACACATTTCTTTGGAAATAAAGCCTTCAGACTGTCGTGGTCCCACATCCATCAATGCAGACATACACACACACACACACACACACACACATTCTGTCTGCCATTTACAATGGCCATATTGGGACTAGCAGAGTTTAGTGACAGTCATTCATGTGATATCTCTCTGAACTTTCCTCTCTGTCAGCTCTATCCACATTGAGAGTTGTGTGATAATATAAAGCTGCTTGAGAGAATGAGTGTGCAATACTGCATTGAAGAGTGGTGATGGTTGGGGGGCAGCGTGCTTTGAACAATTTAAAAGTTAGAATTTGTTAAACGCTTTTTGGGCACTGTATAACTGAAATTTTTCATTTTTTTCCATGTATGTGGACTTTACACGTACTAGACATTTCAATGCAAAATTTTGACAATATCACCTTTTTTAGAGATAAAATGATTTCATTATCAATTAAGCTACTCTGCTGCTGGTCTTTTCAAAAATGTATATCAAAAATAGATAGAATTAGAGAATTAAACAAACAACAGCTAAGAGAAGCTTGGGTAAAAGCTTGGTAAAACATCATAACAGAAGAATGCAGCTGTGTGACTGATGTCAGTGTGTCACCGTCTTGATTACAAACAAGAGATATGCAAAGTGTTATTTTAATTATGACGATCTACTGCTATACTTTCACCTAAATTTTGTGGTGTCTTTCACAAAAATGTTCTAGTTCAACTTCTCATATTAATCATTTAATCTTAAACCCAAATGTCTCAAAAGAATCTGCATTTCCATGTTAAAACTTTTAGAGGGGACATTGTTTCCATTTAACTTTTAGTGACCTACAGAAACATTGTTTCTCACACTGTAAAAATCCAACTTGCCAAATTTAAAAAACAAAAATCAGCCCACTGTTTTCAAGATGGTTTAATTAACTCAGCAACCTATACTATGTTCATGACATCTCATAGCAGACATGCTGCATTAATCAAACTCACAAAACTACAAATAGAAATGTTTTTTTTTGATGGAAAAGTAAATAAAAACTTAATAGACTCTTAATAGACTGTTAATAGACTCTATCTGATGCATATTTTACATTAGGTATAAATATTCCACATTATAGATTGGCCATTAGCTAGATAACAGTAACATCCTAACAATCTAATAACCCAGCTAACATGAAGAGCTGGCATGAGCTTGGCTGCTGTGGCATGGACACTGGAATGGGGCCAGATATTGTTGATGCTTGGTAACTGATGTGTCGCCAATAAGCATAAGGGCAGATTCCACCTATACTGGGGTGGGCAGATCCTGTCAGGTCTGATCCTTTACCAATGTTCTAGCGTGGCGGTGTGGATTGCATGTGCAGATCAACTTTGGAAGTGTTCAAAAGATATTTGGTGAGTAAATACTTAAACTCAGTACTCAATACTCAAATCTGGCATTATAATTTGTTAATCTTGAACTCGTTATATGTTAAAAAATGAAAAAATGAGCAACACTTAATAGCTAACTTAACAGTAAGTTCTGTATGGAAGCTTAACAAATCTCATTTAGTGGTCACAAAATAATATGAGGTAATTTCATAAAAATCAGCATTTTAACATTTCTGTACCATTTCTAATAAACTGATACATACGCTTGTTACAGGTGCTAGTTAACTACGTTAGTGCAAGCTTAGCTAATGTCAGCAGGCCAAGTTAATAGCTCTTTTGGAAGGCAGGTTAGATTTCAGCCGACTTATACTAACTCATGACGAATAAGAGCTCAGATCAAAAGATGATATGTTTAGTAACGTGTAGAAGTGACAGAAAAGGGTAGACTAACCAGGCTCTGTGATGTGTGGTGTTTTTAACTAAATGGCTGGGAGGCTAATGGCTTCACACATCGCAGACCAGGCTTGATGCAAATTCATTCACATTGAGTGCACTGTCCATATATAAATATCTTAACTGTCGATATTCTATATTGTATATTACTGCTCATTTTATTGTTTATTGTGTCTTTAGCTTGTATTTTATTATTGCTTCTATTCTATTTACTGATGCTTCCCTCACACATGTTTACGGAGGGAGGTAGAGTGACTAGTTTTGCAGTTGCAGTTAAAACTGTAGCATAATTAGTTGAACTGAGCTGTGATTCCTTCGGGGTTCCAGGAAACACAGAGTGAAATATTTGTATAATATATTTGTATGATTCTGACCATGTGTACTTCAACATTCAGCAATGCTTGAATAAAATACAGCTTTATAAATGCTCAGACCTATCTGAGCACCTTGTTTGACAACTCACTACGAGCCTGCTCCGCCACTCCTACAGAGCAAGAGACAGCCACGTCGTGATTAGTTAGGAATTGCTTACACAACATTACCCAGGATTAGAACCATGCAGTTTACATGGAAAGGAGAGGAATATGGACAAACACAAGAGAGATTATTATATTATATTTTGTGAAAGTGTTCATAAGACACTTTGTACATGTATATTGTGGCCCAGAGCAACAAGATTAACTTAGTTAGAAGGAAAACACAGATGTAGGTCCTCTGGGGCTTTAAAACAGGTAACAAATAACCTGCAGTGGTCAGTGCCACTACTGTCCAGGGGAGAAAGAAGTCAAATATGCATAATAATATGCAGATATAGAACCCACATTCCTTTTACAGTTGTGTTGAGTGTGGTCAAGATTTGGTTTGATAGTAATTCGATCCTGGGTGCCTTTACGAATGACTCACCGAAACGCGTGCTGATGCAAGATAAAAACAGCTTCATGCTGTACATGGAAAAGAAAGAAATAACAGCTGCAGCTGATTTTAGTCAAAGCCTTTGCATGCTTTAGATACAGTCTTTAGATACAGAATATTAGACTGCTATATTTAATATGTTAAACAGGGTCAGGAGAGGGCAAATGTTTTTCCACACAAACAGTTTCAGCCATGAACCAATAGGGTGTTGTATACATGGACACTACGTGTATAAATGGTTGTTATCTTGTACAATTGCAGAAATCCATACTCAATTCTCTCGGCCTTTAGAAGTTTAAGAGCAGTAGTGAATGTGTGACCTTTGAGTGCTTTTCAATCTGATTTTGGGCACAGCGAGCACAGATGAGCAGGCAGGGGCAGACAGAGCAGTGGTAGAGGTGAGTAAACTGAATAGAAATGAAAAGAGGAATTGATTTAATATCACTGTGCTCACGACACCACTGCATAGACAACATACGCAAGCTTCTCTCTCTGTTCTCTCTTTCTAGGGAGTAGTATTTGTGTGTGTGTGTGTGTGTGTGTGTGTGTATTGACATATTCCCTTTGATAGTAAGAAGATCAAGTAATCTTTACCCCAGGTTATTGATGAGTCCAGGGCTTCACCTCAATGAGAGAAATGGACAGACACACAAAAGACAGATACAGAGACAGGATAGAAGAAAAAGAGGGAGACAGACAAGAGAGTGAGATGAGAGAGAAAGAAAGATGGGAGAGAGAGACAGAGGAAAGAGAAAGACAGAAGGAAAAGAAAGAAAGACAGATAAACAGAGAAGAGAAATATCAAGAGGACGAGACAGAGAGACTGCGGCAACAGATATAGATAGATAGGGAGAGAAAGAGCGATGGTGAAATTAAGAGAGAGAGGAAGTGAGACGAGAGAGAGAAATTAGAGAAAGAAAGAGGAAAGAGAATGATGGCGAAAGAAAGAGATACAAAGGGCAAGACAGACAAGTTTGACAACTGATATAGACAGTTAGGGAGAGAAAGAAAGGGAGAGAAAGAGAGGGTGACAGAAAGAAAGCAAAATAGAGGAAAGTAGAAGGAAAATTAAAGAGAGAGAGAAAGGGAGCAGAAAAGAGCTCTCTAGCGGCTTGTTGATGAGCTCTGAGACTTGGTCTTAACCCTGCTGAAGTTTCCCAGTGGAGCCACTATCACAGACAGAGACATCAGAGAACAAAGCTCATAATCTATACTGTCTACAGCGCTACAGTGGCCGTGACACAAAGACAGATGGAATGTCTGTGAAATGCACATTGTGGAATGATGCATGGATATGGAACAGTTTCAGCCTGATGATAAATCACACAGAGAAAAGGGGGAAATCAGCACTTGGGATGAAAACGTACTTTGTCGTTAAGTGAAATTACCCACCAGCGCTGCACTTGGAATTAATGAAACATTCATTTATGTAATGTATTCATGAACATATATGTAGAGGCTGAGGGTTGTGCCTGTGGTTGTTGACATGAGCATTTATGAATGTCTGCATATAGTATTTATGAGTGAGTAATATATGCATAATGAATGCTTTATGAAGCCCTTAAGTAGCAGCCTTGAAATAAAGTGCTACTTATGTGGGGCTAATCATCCAAATGAACATGTTTTACAAAACCAGGTCTCGAGAATTCTCAGAATGATCAGGCATCAGGCACAGGCTGTGTACATGTGGGCCCTGCATTCAGACCCAGCTTTCTCATGTGTTGTTCCTTCATAGGTTATGCGTAAGGCAACAACTGGTAGTATTCTTATTCTCATCCTTCATACAGACCAGTCTGAAGCGTGATTGAGCTGTGTTCACCTCTCGGGAACTATAAGGGACAGATGAAGAGCCAGTAGGCTGATATGCTCTGACAGGCTGTGTGTATGTTAAGGGAAATGCGTCTGTAGGGATTATTATGGGGTGTGTATGTGTGCTGAGCAGTGTAATTTATAAGCTTCCATTAATAGCATCCAGTGTTTTTGGCCATTTGCTGCTAATTGAGAAGCACTCAGGTCCAGTGCTCGCTATTGTGCCTCCCAACTTTAATATACACAAATCTCCCACTGTTCTCTCCGCATCTCATTACCGCATGCCACTCCACTCACTGCTCCCTCTGTCTGCGCACGCATCTGTGTGCATGTCTGTAAAGAAGCAAGTAGTTTATGCACAGATAACATATGCATATTGCCCCTCCATTTCCATTATGATTCTCCCTCTCGCTTTCTCTCTCTTCCCCCCTTTTCTCACTCATTTATCTGTTTTCTCCATCACTCTCTCTCTCATTCTCTTTTTCCATCACCCTCCCCACTCTTTTCTCTTTCTCTTCTCCATCACCCTCTCTCTCATTCTTTCTCTCTTTCATTCATTCTTTTTCTCTCCACTCCCTCTTTCTCTCTTCTCCATCATCCTATCTCTCGTTCTCTCTTTCTCTCCATCCCCTCCCCCTCTTTTTTCTTTCACTCTTCCTCTTTCCAACCCCTCTCACCCTTTTCTCTTCTCCATCATCTGGTCTCTCTCATTTTCTCTCTCTTTTCACTCTCTCACTCTCTCTCTTTCCCTCCGCTCTTTCCTTTCTCTCTTCTCCATCAACCTCTCTCTGGTTCTCTTTCTTTATCTCTATCCCCTCCTCTGTTTTTCTTTTCTGCACCACCCTTTCTCTGTTTCTCTCTTATTCTTTCTCTCATTTTCTCTCTTTCCCTCGTTTCCCTCCCCTCTCTTTTCTCTTCCCCATCACCCTCTCTCTCATTCTCTCTCTTTCTGTCTATCCCCTCCCCACTCTTTTCATTTTCTCTTCTCCATCAGCATGTCTCACATTCGCTCTCTCATGCTCTCTCTTCTCTCCGTATCCCTTCTCTTTTCTCTTTCTCTGTATCTCTGTATTTCCCTCTCTATTTCCTCCTCTCTATCACCATTTCTCTCTTAGCCCTCTCTCTCACTTTATCCTCATCCCTTCTTTTTCTGTCTATTTCACCATCCTCTCTTGTTCACTCTATCCCCTCCCCTCTCTCTTTCTCCCTCCTCTCCATCACCCTCTCTCTCTCCCTGTCTCTCCTTTTCTGTCAGAGCGCAGTGGCCTTGCTTTATATTCCTGCCTCTCTTAACAGACAATGCAGCATATGTAAATGGAGGAAAACAATGAGTGGACAGAAACAATGTGAGTTGTTCCTCTCTTTTAGTTTAATTAGCTCCCTGGCCAAATTGTGGAGCTGCAGCTGCTCTATATGTCTACATTTCACACCAATTTAGCCTGTTCTGCTGGCCTGCGTGTGACAGCATCCAGACCTAATGCATGTGTATACATCCCAGAGCCGGAGCTGCAGCACTTCTCACACAGCCTTTAATTGACAGCAGCGATTTATGCAGCTCTTCTGGAGTCCTGCTCCAATTTAACTGAGACACGGCCCCCCAATAATGACCCCAAATCAGCCTCAGACTTCTTCAGAGTAATAGTATGCCTATAGGAGGGGGGGTTGGTAATGCAAGAGAATGAGTGAAGCGAGAAAGTGAGAGTATGAGTGAAGGAAGAGAGAAGGAGGGAGAGGAGGGAAGAGGAGGAAAAAGGGAGAAAGAGAAAATTAGTGAAGGAAGTGAGCGGGATGAGAAAGGAAAAGAGAGGGCAAAAGGGAATGTGTGAGAAAGACGTGAAAAGAGAGTAGGAGAGGAATGTGAGAGTGAAAAGAGAAAGAGAGATAAGTGAAAGAGTGAGAAAAAGGGAAAAGAGTGAGAAGAGGAAAAAGAGGAAAAGAAAGGAAGAAGAAGAAGAGAAAGTGTATGAAAGAATGAGTGAATGAAGGTAGAGAGAGAAAGGAGAGTGTGGAATGGAAGAATGAGGAAGAAAGAG
>CM067474.1:40175670-40320505 GCA_034552555.1 Semaprochilodus insignis | reverse complement strand
GGGCGGAGAGAGAGATTTCCCCAGTAGATGTCAGTAGAACACTCTGTTCCTCCAGGTCTGCTCAGGTATTTGTCCTGAAGGTAACGCGTATGTTCCTTTGCTGTTTTCCACTCCACACTTTAAGGATTCTCACAGTGTGACACTCTCTCGAGACCCTTTCATGAGATCCTCTCTAAGCACTCAGCATCACAAATAACCAATCGATTATAATGTCTTCATGAGCTGCTGTTTCGCTGGGAGTAATTGGTGTAACCTGGTCTGATGATGGAGCGCGTGGTCGTGCGCGTTTGGAGCTGGTGTGCTGCTCCGCCGTGGTGGAACTGATGTTAGCGGGTTGAGCGGGGTTTTTTATTATTACCAGCGGTGAAAAAAAAAAACATCAGCATGCGCGGCGCGTCCACACAGCATGTTGAGCCGAAATCATTTCTAATCCCGACAGTCCCAGCGCTTTAGAGCATCATCAACTCGCTGCTCCGTCTGCTTTGCTATCGATTCTCTACTTGGCCGTGTAGGCGCCGTGAGCGCTGTCCATGGTGCTGAAACCACAGCCAATTGCTCAATAAGGTTTGAGTGGGGAAATGGCCACAGAGCGGCGGGTAGTACAGGGTGGTAAACCCGGGTTTATTTGATGCCGCTGTCACACTGGTTATACATAACCACTTCGATGCTCGGGCGACGGTACGCAAGAGGAACACTTCAGCCTGTTGCCGTTCCTTCTGGTTTGAAGGTTAGAGCGCTGGATCTGTAGACGTGATTAAGAACAGGTGATTGCGCGGTGATGTTGGAGAAATCTTTGAAAGGGGTTGTTCTCTCGTGCGTCTGCGTGCTCCCCTCCCCTTTCCTCGCTCCCTCCACCCACCACCCCCCACCCTCACTCACTCACTCACTCAGTCTCTCTCTCTCTCTCTCTATCTCTCCACCCGTAAGCAGTCAGAAGAGCTCAGCCTTTCAGCCGCGCAGCCACTCGAGCAACATGTCCTCAGACGTGCAGCTGCGTGACCGAGCGGAGCCACTGACCAGCGGCCAGAGCGACACTGAGCGAGCCGAGGAGCGCGCGTGGAGTCACAGAGCCTGAAAGAGAGACAAAGCACGTAGGTCCACTTGTCTGTACACTTCAGTGCTTTTCGATACAAGGTGTTTTATATAAAGTATGTATACGTGTTGCTCTACTGCTTATGGTTATGAACAGAACCATTTCCACCATGTAGTAGCTGTAGAAGAGACATCAGTCCAAGACATTTCCGGGTAAAAAAGGTGCCGAAATGAAAGAGATCGAGAGAGAAAGAGAAAGTGAGATATATGAAATGTGCAATACAGTTTCAGCCTGTATAACTTGGCAGACGTTCCGTGTAGCGACTAAACAAACGTTGAGAGTAAGTAAAGTTGTCATAACTTAATTTCCTTCGTGAACTGCATTTGGTCACTCTGCTTGCCCAGAAGACAATGCACTGATAATGTATACGAGCTGACTGTGTGTTGGACCATCAGTATGTGACGAATGTCAGTCTGTGGGCACGTTTACAGTTTATGGCTTTATGTGAGTGTTAACACGCGTAAAGAACCGTGGAGAGTCCAGTGCGCGCCAGAAACGGACTCCGCGCGCAGCCAGAAGGTTAAAGGCGCTCAGGTGTAGATTTAAGCAGACATCACTTGGCTCGGTAAGGTGTAACGTGAGGAAAATGAACGCTCAGAACTTTCCAGAGGCCATCTCTCATTTACGCAGGGAAAAAGACTGGTATGAGCATGATTTAAGCATGGTGGAAATCCAGCAGCCCCATAATCTGTTGTGCATATCTGAGCATGGAGTAGTTGAAGACTGCGTCCCTGCGTATGTATGCACTATGTTACTGTCACGGTTCGGTTTGTTTTAACCTTAAGGAGCACGCGCTTTAACGCTCCCTGTAAGAAGCGTTCGCAGTTTGGTGGAGCCTGGTTATGTAAGCAGTGGAAGCACACTGCTCCCTGTTCCTCCCCTAAGTTACGAGTATGGACCTAAAAGTCAATCAGATACAGATAATAGAGCTTGGAATCCCTTTTGAAGCATTTCTAGGGGAGATGTACATGATGTTCCCGTTTGCATTAGCCTAACCCAGAGAGACTCTCTTTCCTTATGCGCGGTTGATCAGTGCTGGAGCTGGAGCTCTTCTCACGCTCTCTGAGAAAACATTTCAGCCTTGTTCAATGCCGGACCTTCCCGCACTCCTTCTCCCAGACAGCTGTGATAGAGGGGCAGAGATATCGATGGGTTTCTTGAGGGAGAAGCGCACAGAGATAGGTCAGATGAGCAGGGAATGGAATGGAAAGGTCGATTAGAAGTGAGCGTTTAAGATTTAAGATATGGGGGGATATTTTCTCAGCCTTTTCCCCTGTTCTTGTTTAAGAGGGAGCACAGTGAAGAAATGTATGGGAGTGTGTGCCTGTGTGTGTGAATGTATTTAGCTGCTTGTGGGGACCAGGCGTCCAGCAGGACCATGGTGGAAAGGATGAATATGTTGGCACAGTGGGGACGTTTGGGTGGTTCTGAAGAAGAAAATCTTTCATAGCTATATGGTTATTCATAAGCAATATTATATTTATATATAAGCAATATTATATAATATATTTTTATATATAGAGAGAGAGAACGATAGATAGAACGATAGAACGATAGAACGATAGATAGATAGATAGATAGATAGATAGATAGATAGATAGATAGATAGATAGATAGATAGGGTTGGGCTAGGTCCAATACTCCGCAAAACCAGTAATACCGACTCATTTGTGTGTCGTGAGCGTGAGTGTGCGCACGCACGTCAAACTCGCTATAACATTCCAGAGAGCAGAGCAGATAAACGCACATAAACAGAAAGTCAAAGGTTTGAGTCTCTAGACGCCAAAGAAACTGCGGTCATCTCAGCAGCCTCATTTACCGCCGGGCAGCTCGCGCGCTCCTGCGTTTCTAGTCTTTAGTCAAACTCCTCGCGCTTTCCGGGCGTTTAGAGGCGGATCGATCTTCGCGCGCGCCCTGTATATGAGCTATGAACGAGCGCGCGGTGGGAGTCGTGACCCCGACCTCAGCCGGGGCTGTTCTGAGCAACCTGTGACCTAGACTGACTAACATGCGCCTCATTACGGTCAGCGGGAGGTAACAGTCACCCTGTTGGACTCTGTAGCTCGTTCCAGCTGAATCAGCTGACCCTGAGACTGAGACGTGTCTGACCACTGTTGATTTGCTTCGTGGACCGGTCTGTGCGGACAGAGGGCCACTGACTGGACCTGGATGTGTCACTGTTTGTGTGTGTGTGCTTTCACACCTTCTCAAGGAACAAATCCTCCTTTTCCAGTGACGTACAGACCAACATAATAGCCCTGACTTCCACCATAATGGCACTTACATATAACACACTATATTATTATTACACATTGGTAATATCTATGGGACTTGTTATTATAGGTGCTTACATATATGTGTAGCTATGGGACTTGTTATTATAGGTACTTACGTGACCCTGAGGCGCGTCTGACCACTGTTGATTTGCTTTGTGGACCGGTCTGTGTGGACTGAGGACCACTGACTGGACCTGGCTGTGTCACTGTGTGTGTGTGTGCTTTCATACCTTCTCAAGGAACAAATTCTCCTGTTCTAGTGACGTACAGATCAACATAATAGCCCTGACTTTATAAGGTGCTTGTA
Source organism: Semaprochilodus insignis (assembly GCA_034552555.1). Classification (NCBI taxonomy): domain Eukaryota; kingdom Metazoa; phylum Chordata; class Actinopteri; order Characiformes; family Prochilodontidae; genus Semaprochilodus; species Semaprochilodus insignis. The sequence goes on along the minus strand of CM067474.1, from coordinate 40,316,829 downwards.
ATATAAGCTGTTTGTTTCAGTTTATCTTCAGATAAAATAGGATTGTGTTATATAAATGAATTAAATATTGTGTATATATATCGCATATAGGCTTATGTGACATAATGTTATTATTACACAATTACAGGTAGAATAACTAGGATACACAATAACCTTTTTGTTACACATAGGTACTTACATATATGTGTAGCTGTGGGACTTGTTGTTATAGGTGCTTACATATGACATACATACATAAGAGACCTCCCGTCTTGACATTGTATGAAAACAAGTTTGTGTGTGTACGTGTGTGTGCATCCACGGCAAAGCCTCTCATCTCGTCTCTCTTTTTCATGAAACTCCTCTTAAATCTTGAAGGTTTGTATTATAGTGATTTAGAGTGGGCTTGGCATTCATGAGCATCTTTCTGCAGATCTCTGAGCACTGCACCAGTTGGATGATTTGCATTGGATGTTCAATGAGTGTTTTCCTCGCAGTGGACATGGGCAGTTTATTGATGACCACCGAGCGGTGAAGTAATAATTAGTGCATCAGAGACTGTCATGCTGTCAATTCTGTAACTTTTCAAAAACATTACGTGAATGAAAACATGAAAACAGCAGGACATGCTTCATGCTTTCAGCTCTCTTTCTCTGAACTAAGTCCGCACTGCACGACACAAAGGAGAGTTGCATAGAAAACCCTTCTTCACTGTTGTAGTTTAATGAAGCATTCAGGTGAATGAGGGGTATTTTAGACGGAATAGAATAACACAGGCAATCACACATCTTAATCTTAATCTTATATGTTGTTTTATATGTGAAAATATGAATATTACCAATGTCCAGTAAATAACATGGATCTCCATGTCTTTGATCCTCCACACACACAGCACTACACAGAAAGTATTGGAAATATTTGTTTTTTTATTTGACACAGACTATTAATATACATATAATAATCACATGTGCTCTGTTACTGCTATCCAGAGGAGAAGTAATTATGCTTTTGCTTCTTGGTTCCTCTCAGTGGTTATTCTTCATGCTCTTAGGGAGTTTTCCTTGGTCATTAGATGTTTGGACTTGGGTTTCTGCTGCTTATTGACAATATCTGTTCTACAAAGTGCTACATAACAAACACTGAACTCACACACTGGGAAACGGATTTAATACAAAATCAGAAATATTGGATGAAATCAATTTTTTGTTCTGCTTTAACTGTTTACTTTGTTAGCTTTGCTTAACTGCACAAATATTGCCCTGCAAGCTATCCAACTCTTTAGCAACACCTGAACATTAGTTTTATGACACTGAGAATTAGAGAAAACTACAGTACAATACTTGCTGTTGCTTGCACACACGTTTAAAGCAGCTCTTGCTTTACACAACGTTCTTATGTAATTTTCTTAGGTGAGCGCAATCCGACCCATAGGAGATCATCTTAAGGAGATAACTTGAGTTATTTTCTGCTGCTAGTACTTATGTTTAAATCAAAGGCACAGTTTGACTTCCCCGGGGAAGGGAAATCCATTATATGCCAGTGATGACCGACCCTGCTGCTGGAGCTGTACAGCCCTGCAGTGTTTGGCTCTGAATCCTAATCCACCACACCTGATCCAACTCATTAATGTCTTCCTTCATGATTTGGATCAGGTGTGTAAGATTTGGAGTGAAAATGAAACCTGCAGATAAATCTCCAGTAGCAAGGTTGTTGACCTTGCACTATTATTACACCTGCCATTGAGAGCTGTGTGCCTTATGCATCTCTTAATAAGACAGGAATATGTCACCACCAGCACGTTCATGACAGGTCATGTGTAAACTGAAATTAATTTAAAACTTTCTGAGAAATCAACACGCTTTAAATAGCATGCTAAAGTAGAGAAGTAGAGCTTCCCAAGAACATGCCATGTGTGGTATCGTAATATACACTCATCATCATAAAGATAGGAAGGAAGGAAGTGTTGGATTGCAATGCTATTGGAAAGGAAGATAAAGGTTACCAGGATCAATAAATAATAATACATTTAGTTTCATATGGGCAATATTTATTAAGGTACACGTACAGAAGTGGTGTGTCTCAGTATGGCGCCAGGCTGCCATGTTGCAATGCCATGCCAGACGTCTCGGCATGGAGTTGTAGTATTTCCTAATAGTGTCCTGTGATAATCCATCCCATGCAGCTTGTATATTCTCACACAGTTCCTGCAGATTCTGAGTCACTCCATGACAGTCTGGCACAACACCACATTCTCACTGAATGTCCACAGTCATGGCTGTTGGGTCAGTCAGGTACAGGAATAAGGCCTGTCCTTGTTTATGTCACATGCACGGTCTCACAATGTCAAACCTACCCACCAAGTTTCATTCCTGCCGATTGGTTCCTTCTGGGTGCATCTATTTGTGCAACTATTCTTTTGATAATGAGTAGTCTTTAGATATATCCCGAGCCTCAGCTACACCCACTGTACTGTATTGCTCCCCCATTAAGCCACAGTGTACATGTTTAGTGTGACAAAACAGCTGGACAGCAGATATTATCAGGATCACAAACACACCGACCTAGAGACAAAAATCTCAACATCAACTGAATCCAGTCAAAACCAACCTGCTTAAAAACAAGTCAGTGCAACTTTAAGACATAACATGAAGTATATGAATTCTTAAACAAGAAGTGTAGCAAAAAGAACATAACAGCTAGAATAAACAAAATACACGCACTAACAAAACGACAAGACATGAAATACAGTAGTGAACAATAATAAAGGCCCCTGAGGGTATTCAACAAAACTGGTCTTTGTTCTGTTTAAGCATGAATTTTGCCTGTTAAACCTTTACTCTTTCAACATGACATCCTTTAAATGCATTAAAACAGGTGCCTCGGTTGTATTAGCAGGCTATGCTACGTTTGTCATGCTTATTTTGCTGCATTAAAAGTAGTCCACTGAATTGAATGAGTTTGAAATCCATACTGAGCATGTCAGCACAGACAGAGACCCCCATGGCACCTTCTAATCTGGATTTTTTTTGTTTTTACTTTCCAGACAAATATTCATAGATGTACACTCATTAATATGTATCTAATAAGTATTTAGCCAGATATGTTTATATATTTTAAGATAGTTGATTCTTCTTTTTCACTCATGGTAACCAGTAGGGCTGTGCCCCAAAGCCCAAAATGGAAGAAACACCCTGCCTTTTTCAATTTAGAAGAATTATTCTTCTGTAAAACTCTTATAACATAGAATGGACGTGTGAATGGACCATAAGGTGCCTGTGAACAGTAGGACTGTTTACTGTTATGGGTTTTGGGGTTCTCCTGGGCTATATCTGGCAGTGTGAGATAATTCAGAGTGTAGTTGTTTTAGTTTTGGTGAGATACAGCTTGAGCTTAATGACCATAAGACCAGATCCAAGATCAGCAAAGAAACAACAAAGAGCTATGAAGCAGGTTTATGTGCTAAGCACAGATATTCTGTACCAGATGGGATAAAGTGTATACAAAGATTCCATTGCTATACATAGAGGTAGTCTGACTGAAATAATGCTATTACTTAAGCCAGAGCTCTATTTGGAAATGGCTTGAGGAAAATTGACACATCAATTCCAGATATGCGTATGAGGTACCTAGACACAAATCATTATGTAAGCCTGGCTAGCATTCAATATTTTATAAGAAGCAAAAGTAAACTACACACAGGAAATGAATATTGTGGTCTTCTCTGACTGACAGTGTTATTAAAACGTCAACATGAATGGGTAGGGTTATTCAGCATATACTATATGTAAACTGTGAATTCAAAACAGGCTGTTTTTGGAACTTAGTTTCCATACTTGGACAACATGAACTGGAAAATGAAAAGTATTATATTTAAGTTCTGTTGTCCAAGTGCACTATATGGCCAAAAGTACACAGACACCACACACACACATATTTACATTTACATTTACATTTAAGGCATAGAGAGAATAAATACCTAGAGAGAATAAAGATAATTGTGAGTATAAGTGGAAAAAACAAAATATTTCAATATACACATATAACATACCTATCTACTAGTGCTCACTCACTTAAGTGCTTTACAAAGAGATGGGTCATTAGTCTGCTTTTGAAGACTGTGAGAGACTCGGCTGTTCGGACAGCCATATGAGCTGCCATATGAGCTTGCTGGACATCCCATTTCAAAACCAATAGTATTGATAAGGAGTTGGACCCCTTCTTGTCAGCTACAGCATCCTTCTCTTTTGTGAGCAGGCTTTCCACAATATTTGGAAGAGTGTCTAGGGAGAATATTTAGGGAGAATTTGTTCAAGAGAAAAATGTGTTCAGCAGATTTGAGATAAGGGCTCCATGTGGGCAGCTGGAGTTAATCCATACCAAACTCGTCAAACCATGTCTTTATGGACTTCACTTTGTGCAGTGGGGAACAGTCATGCTGGAACAGGAAAGAGCCTTAACTAAACTGTTACCACAAAAAATGGAAGCATCTAATTTTCTAAAATGTCTTATTAGCATTAACATTACCCTTCACTAAGAGGCCGAGACCAAACCCTGAAAATCAGCCACAGACCATTATCCCACCTCCACCAAACTTTGTATTTGGTGCTCCAGTAGGTAGTGTTCTTTTGGCATACTCCAAGCCCAAATTTCTCCTTCAAACTTCCAGATAGTGAAGCATTCATCACTCCAGAGAACATGTTTCCATTGGTCCAGAGTCCAGCGTGCTTTACACCCCTCTAGCCGACACTTGATGTTCTGCACACTGATCTTAGGCTTGTGTGCAGCTATTCAGCCATGGAAACATGCAGTTCAGCACTTTCCACTCCTCTGTAAGGTTGCATGGTCCCCGGCTGTGTGACTGAGCCGTTTTGCCACGTTTAAAGTCACTGGGTTCTTTATTACAACCTAGTCTACAGCCTTTGTTTGTCAGTAAAGACTGGCTGGGGTATGTACTTGATTTTATATACCTGTTATGGATGAGACTAAAACACATGAACTCAAAATTATGGAGGGTCCACATACTTTTGGCCATATAACGCATGTGCAATTTTTGGCTCTTTTGTAAAAGATATTTTGGTGTTTGGACAGTGCATGTGTTGTTCCCTCTGTCTAGTGAGGCTGTGAGAATCTGAAAAGAGAAGTTTAATGATCATATTTTCACCCTCATGCTGACACATTTCTCTGAGCTCTCTTTGTTTTGCGTCATTACACTCTTCTTTGTCTTATTCTTCTTATATAATTAAAACTTTGCTCTGTCTGTGCTTGCCTGAGGTAAGGTCACCGCAGCATCAATAGTGAAAAAAAAATCTCATTAAGCTTAAACTGAACCGGGTGGAGGGAAACACGCACTAAACTTATCTGTACGCATCTGTCAGTCAGCATTTTTCTTTCTTTTCTTTTTGGATCTTTCATAAGCTCAGTGAGAATAGATACATGGAGAAGATAAATGAAGATAAAAGTGACATGCTTGGGGGAGACAGAAGCCCAAACGGCTTACAGTAGCTCCCCCAAAGCACCAGTATCAAGATGAAGGGGATTATTACTAAAGCCTAAGCATTACTGTATGAGAGACAATGACATTCAAAATGCTTATTAAATTTAAACAGAGGTGTTTAATAGTACTGAGTAATACATGAAAACAAACATGTTTGAAGAAGAAAAAAAATACCTACAAACTTCAAAAAGTCATAAGGCTAACTCCAGTGATGAAACAGTACAGAGAGATAAGTTTAAGTAGTGTTTTAAAGTGTTCTTCAAATAAAAGTGGAAGTATAAAGTGAAAATGTTCTTGAGTTTAAGTTAGAAAGTAAAACATAAAAGTTTCATCTGATAAAGTTGTAGCTTTCTTTGTTTGGTGGTGTGTATTGTGATGGCTAATGCATAGTACTGGTCCTTTCACAAAGATACATTAGTGTAGTCATGGGGCATTTCATGTAGATAAACTGAATTTGCTTAAATGTTTAAATAAATGTACAGCATTGGGAATGAACTTGAACCTGTTGTCCACAATGCCTTATATTTGAAAACCATTAAATAAATATAGCAAGTTAAACAGCTATTCCTAAGTATTTATGTGATAACAAATTCCAACAAATGTAAAATTACAGCTTATTATTTAATAACACTTCCATAATTTTACTATGTATGAACATTGTTGTTCCTGACATACTGTAAACTGTGAATAAAGTATGGGGCTAAGATTAGGTGTCTAGTTTATAGCATTTCAATCTACACTGTTTGAGTTATTACTGAATAACAATTATTATAATGAAATGTGCCTCAAACTTTTAATCAGTAGTGTAAATATTCAATCTTTCAAAATTATAGTTAAGTATGGTAATGAAGCTTAAAATGATTGCTTATACTATAATTATTATAAGTGGCTTTAAACACGATCCATTATAAAAGGATATATTGTAGAACAAACCTTATACAGTCAACTATGCCTGATAAACAGCAACGCTCTTTTGTAATTTTACTAAATAAACAAAATATCAAAATAAATGAAAAAAGAAATTTCTTTAACACGAGACCACCATAGCTAAGTTATTCTAGACCCCATTCTAACAAAAAACTGTGTAGTCACCTACAGAATCATGTGCTGCCACATTGTGATTAAATAATAGCAATTCAGGTGAAACAAGGTTAAATGTAGTCTGAACTGGATGAGCAGTCCCCTCCACTTTAAATTATGAATTATTTAAAAGTGTGGTCTCTTTCTCAGTCTTGGCTCAGGGGAAAGAGAAATACATTTGATATTTAGCAGTGAAGCAGGAAAACCTTGTTAACATTTGCTCTGTTGAGGAAACATTTCTAACCCACATTAGGCTTATTAACTTTAAACACACGAATACAAACACACACACACACACACACACACACACACACACACACACACATACATACATACACACACATATATATATACACACATCTCCTGCCTGATGGGAAACAATATAGTCATTAGTATGAGTATGGCTGTATTTGAGACAGTCTCAGGTGTGTCTCTGTTCTATCAGTCACCCAGTAATAATGTTCTACACTCACACAAACACACAAATACACACACACATTTTATTATTATGCAGGCACTCACAAAATTGCACACACAGCAGCAAGTGAGTGTGTTTGTGATTTTACAGCTGTGTCCTTCAGCTCTTCTGACATTCACTTCAGAAAGAAAGAGAGAAAGTGATTGATGCTAGTTTTAGAAGCACTGTACTGAAGTCTAGTGTCATTTCAATTATGCAAAAAACAAAAAAAAACTTCATATGAGGTTTCAGAAAATTGTATTGATATTTATTTCTTTTTGGTGTTGCTACCAGTTTGCCAGAATAATTTATCTACAGTCGTGGGCAAAAGTCAGAGGCTGCCCTTCATTTATTTATTTTTCATGTCGAAGTGTACAAATTACTCATTAAAGATAATTCACACTAATGCACAAGGAAGGCAAAAGCCAAGAGAGAAGAAACATAAAAACCAGGACTGCTCAAAACTCAAAATTCAAAAATGTATAAAAAGATAACCGTGCAAGTCCTGACAGACCACCAAAACTGTCACCATCAGATAAACAGTACTTAAAGCTTTCATCTTTGAGAGAGAAAAGGGAATCAAACTTCAGTCTTGCTTCAAATCCGAAAAAAATATATTTTTGCCCATCCTTCCACTGTGAGAAGACAACCCAACAGATGTCTCAAGAGTCTGAATGCCTGTAGCTGTCAAGAAGTCAGTACTAAGGAAAGGAGACATTTTCAAATCGAACAAAGAAGCTTCTGGTGTTCTCAGAATGGTGGACTGACCACCCCAGAGTGCTCAACATCACTGAATATGTTTGGGATTACTTGGACTGTGAAAACTTGTAAGACTGGAGGTATGAAAAAATATCCCTACATATTTCTTCGAAAAACTTAAAGTCCATAAAATGAAAAGAAATTGTATGTATATATGAAGTGTAATGTACACCATTTGTACTTCTTGACTGTTAAATACACACATAAATTGGGGACTTTTGCAAAATACTATGTGCACTACTCTAGTCAGCTTCTAATTGGCTACCAAACTACAAAAAAATCCAGTTACTAATAGTTATAAAACAGTATTTGCATATTTTGGAAGAATCTTCATGAACTAGGCTTAAATAAGACGGCTTAAGAAGGCTCCTCTAATCAGAGATAGCTGCATACTTGAAGGGAAACATGTAGTTTAAGCAGTAAAGCAAAATAACTTTAATATTAAAGTCAAAGTAAGAAATGAAAACACCTGGAGACATAATGGGGCTATTACCTAGAAAAGGAATGCCCCTGTGCACAGTCAGGATAATGGTTTAAAAAATAATACAATTATAATTGGAGATGTTAGTTGTCTCCAAGAAAACACTGCCTCCATGCTGACTAGCCGTCCAGAGAGTTTTTCAATCTGAAGAATAATGATGCTTTGAATTCAACATGATTCAAATGTTTCAAAAGATTGCATATGAATACAATGTGTTACATCAGCACAATACTTACCAAAAGCTGGTAACTGGAAGACAGCAAATGTGTTGATGTAACACATTTTATCCATGTGCAAGCACGTGACACATTTGAATCATGAACTATTCAGCATAGAAGAAATCCTTCACTCTCAGCAAAAATACAGCCCTGAAATACCAGAGTTTGCTAAGCATCTCTTAAGCTTTGGTTGGAACGGCATGCTATGCTCAGAGTAGAACGAAAACAAAGAAAAGAAGTTTTAAAGGCTTTGCAGAAAATGGCTTGTGATGGTGGTAGATATGATCAAAATGTTTCAAGTGGTTGCACACGAGTAAAATGTGTTACATCAGCACATTTTCTTTTGTAAAAAGAAGCAACCTGAAAGACAGCATATTCTATATATGTGCAGTCATTTGACACATATGAATCATTTCAATTCGAAGCATCTTCTATCAGCGATATGGCAGTTGACAAAAGTGGTGGTGGAAGGCCTGAGGATCCTTATTAGGCATCATGGGTTCTGTCAAGTGTTAGGACATTTAAAAACTGGGTCATTTTGAGACCTTCCAGCAGAAGATGATCCAAATAATTCCTCTAGATACACACAAAATCACTCACAGGCCTAAAAAATGAGCTTTTAAAATATATATTTATTTTTGTCTCCTGCCATAAGCCATATTTGAAACCTATTAATGGTAGGCTGCTAAGGGGTCTCAAAATAATCTGTATGGAGAAATATTTCCACATGCCTTACTGCATTCTTTCTTACCTCCTTAAAAGAGAGAGGGTGCACAAATATAAAATTATTTTAACATTTTTTAAAAAAGATTTTTCTCCCATATATACTATTGCTGAATTCCTGTTGTTCAGGCACTGCATGGAAAAATAAATGCTGGACAGCTATATTGTCATGTAGCTAAATTGCTGAGTGTCATGTCTTGTCTGCAATTACTTGTCAAAAATGTTCATCTTACAACAAATTGGAAGAACTTTTCGTGTTTATAACTTTTATGTCAGCACCATAACAAGTAAAACAAACTCACAAGTAGCGAATGAAGAAGAGCCCAGTGGATGTTTGAGGATTGCCAATGACACGAAATTTGAAATGTTTGGGTCCAACTGCCAGAGGCAGTGTATTAGTTTTGCATGAGTGGTTTCCAGTGTCAAACATAGAACTAGTGCTATGGCCTAGAGCTGTTTTGATGGTGACAGAGCTAGTCACTATACTAAGTCTATGATAACCCCAACCAGAATCATTATATTCAGAGGTAAGCTTGTCCAACAAATCTGTCTGGGCATACAGTCCTTCATGTTTCTGCATGATTATGTACCAACAATAAAAACAATGGAGCCTCGGAAATCTGCCATTGTTGTTTAAAACACAAGCTGAATGTGCCATTAAACATTGAAGACTGTATGATTATTCCACTCATCTGATTGCTGCTTTTGAAACTAAACATAACAATATTAATTGCATTTTGAAATGAATAAAGACTACAGAGACCACGGTCCTCTTACAATAATATGAATAACAATGAATCAGTGGATTTTAGCTATAAGTCTCTTGAATACACTCAGTGACTTGAGACAAACAATTCAACTCAGTCAAAGACAGGTATCCAGGATGCCTTTGTAATACACAGTGCTTAGTCTACTTATTCATGCTCATGTTTGAAGAATGTTTGTGCTTTCTCCTAACATGTCAGTAGACTAGAAAAGCAATTATCATGTAAGCAAATCAACCAACACTACACCACACCTAGTAAAACCCATGCGTATTGGAAACAATGTCAAATATAAAGAACAAAAGATAACTTCTAAACTAATTTGGTGAACCTATTTGTAAACAAAGTGTGTAGTTCAGTAAGCCCTATCCAATATCTGTGTTAGAAAATCAGTAACAACTAAGGTGGATCAGGTCTAGCAACTTCAGGTTCTACCTGACTTTCAGAATCGGACTCTGACTCAAAGTGATATGGCAGAACAGACACTGTTGTAAGAACAGTGACAGGGGTGTGGGGGTGGAACTTTTAGAAGGACGGTGGTCGACCCATGAAAACAGATAGAGTGAGCTGACCGATCAGAGCCTACTGGGCTCATCATGAGGCGGGGCTTAAAGAAACAAAAACTCTAACAGAGCGTTTAAGACATATATGAACAGAGGCGTAGAGTATGAGAACAATAATGCGTTTTAGGGAAACTGAATCATGTAAATCTATTCTAGTAGACCCCAATAAAAATTCTCATTGTTCAGATTAACAATCAGGACCAGTACGGATCAGCACAGAGCAATGACCAATCTGAACTACGCTGAGCTTACATGTACGCTATGCATCCAACAATGAAGGCAGTTTAATACTTCTTTTATACAGTGATAGGAAACACAATAGCATATGCAACTCATTTCTATAATGAGTTAAAGGGGACAAAACCAACCCTTTTTTTGAATGCAACACCTGAGAGATGTTTGCTTTGATGGAATGCAAATGCAACATGGCTTCATATATAAAAGATGAGCTGCAACTTAAATTATTTTCAGGCCCTCAAAGCATTTTTCAGCAACATATCAACTAGCATATGGTTCAGTAATTGCTAACAAGCAATGTAATTGATGTCATATGGCAGCACAGCACTAACACCAGAGCAACGGAAATATATAACAGCAGCAGAGCCATAAAAATAACAAAGATGTTGAAGAATGGTGAAAGGCAACACACACACACACACACACACACACACACACACACACACACACAGAGCTGTCAGTGTTGGAGTTTAAATCATTTAGAAGCTCTAACAGGGCCGTCGAGACTGTCCACGAGTGTTTCTGGGAACAAAGATAGACAGCATTTCCCTCAGGATTTTCTCTATGGCTGCCACACACGCGCACACAGTCTCTCCTGAGAGTTACTGCGAAACAATGCAGCAAATGACTCTACAGGCTCCCTGATTGTTATTTACCAACCTGCTGCTGCTCAATGATATTGCATAATTAATAAATGTGTGACTTTGTGTGCATCTGAGAGAGAGAGAGAGATAGAGAGAGAAAGAGAGAGAGGGAGAGAAAGAGAGAGAGTGTTTAAACAAGATAGATAAACCATCATTCTTTGCCACTCTCTTTGATTGACACTGTTGCAGATAAAATGCTGCTGATTTAAATGAGTAATTTCAGAGCTGCCGTTTATAGTTTCAGGTCAGAAAGGTCACAGGTTGTTTATGATTGGTCAGTTGAGAGGGATGAAGGACCAGAGAGTAAATCCCATTCCCCCGAGACAGAACATCATTTCCTTTCCATTAGCAGTCCCATCACACACAGCACTAAGCAATCAATACCTCACTAAAATCTATTACAAACTTAATGTGAAGCTAGTCTCACTCATTCAGTTAAATTGTGGTTATCACAGGTGCTAGCAACAGTGTCATTAACTAAACAAGTGTCAAAATTCTGTTAAAAAGTGTGAATTCTAAACTTTCAATCAATACCACATTCGTGTGTGCATTGTTTGTAAGAGTAAGAGGAGATTTTTTTGCCATAATTTGACCTTAACGAAATGCTGTTCTTGTGCATGCAGCCTTTATATTTTTGCCACATTTGGTCATTTCTTGACACCAAGCAACTCATCGTTGGAATTGCAGATTGAAGCCTGTTGATGCAGAATGTAGATTTATTATAATAGTGCTCTATGAAACTGTGTAATTACATGTAATAATCATGTAACTACATTATAATAAGAGCAAAACTGACAAGAACCTGCCTGGCACTTGTCAAAGGTAATTGCTGCCACCAGCACCTGAAGTGTTACCTGAAGTAATATGGAATGGTCTGTGTGTGTGTGTGTGTGTGTGTGTGTGTGTGTGTGTATGTGTCTGGGGCAAAATGGAGGACTGATTGTCTTCTTGCATCAAAGTGTCAGACAGAGTACGCCAGTCTCACAGAAGGATCAGACTCAAATTAGAGTGGAGAGGCATAGAGGACACAGAGGCTTTATACGTGTGTCTGTACTGCTCACACTGACAATCACTGACAGCCACATGCAGGCTTCATTCAGCCACAACACACTAATTTACTCAACATCTAAAATGCCTAGAGAGCTCAGCATCTATCCAGCAATTAAAGCACAGCCATTCTGTTCCCTCAGATTTTTTAGATCTGTTGCTTTTAGGGAGTAATTAAACCTTCAGTGGATTCTAGTATTGACTTGCTACCCGTGGTGAGTAGCTACCGTATTCTTCCTTCCATGTACACACTACAGAGTGGCATCCAAAAGCCTGCCCTGTTTTTTAGTAGCAACGTCTAAATAGAACAACACCAAATGTCCCATCTGTCAAGCAGTAGCCAGTAGCTAGCTGTTTTTGTATTTAAATAAACCAGCAGAGGTTGGCATTTAAATGTTATTACAGAGGAACAAAATTCATTACACAGGTGAGCAATAAATTACATTTACAATCAATTTAAATACTGTATTGACAGGTTCAGTTCTGCAGGACTGACTTCTATTGGTATAAATTCAAAGAAATGACAAGCATGTAGGAGAAAAGTACCTCAAAGCAATACTGCACACAGTAAGAACATATTTCTCTACCTTTCCCCAACCAATATGGAAGGCAAATTTATGTAGTATTTGTTCATATTAAACTATATGTGCAATACATATGATGCCTTAAATGTGTATTTTTTTATTTGCATATTTACATGCCTGCCAATATTAGCACATATATATCAATTAGTTGGAATATATACACATATGCAAATGAAATATATGTGATTTACTATATGTACTTTCACAGCTCTGGAAGTAAATTAAAGACCACTCCAGTTTCTTCTTAAATCAGCATCTCCACATGTACAGCAGGTTCTTAGTGAGGAACAGAAGGTTCGGTTCTAGCTTTACTGGCAGATCAAGCAGCAAACACACAGGACAACACAGCTACAGACTGGCAGAGGGCGAAAACCACTCTCTACTGACCGTGATGAGTGCCACCTCGTTCTAATGTCACTTGCCACCGTAAGATGACCTCTAGTGACCTACAGAAAGATTGGCGAGCAGTGGCTGGGGTGAAATGCACAGCGAGCATGGTTCAAAAAGCAGGCTTCTGGAGGCATCATTAGTAAGTTTCTAAATAAACAGATTTAAAATACAGTATTTTATCTGGAATTTGGGAGACAATGTTCAAGCACATATAGGTAAATTAGATCTGTGCTTCCCGACCATGTGGCTAGAGCCCCACTGCCCGGGACATTTTAATGCTTTTTCAGCCACTTTAACTCAATAACAGGCAGTTAATGAGCTGATTTGTTGGATCAGCTGTGTTAGGAGCAGGGAAAACATTAAAATGTGCAGGATGGTGGGCCCCCATGACCAGGGCTGACAAACACTGATCTAATTTACCTATATCTGTTTGCTGTATTGTATATGGTTTGAGCATAAAGATTGTTCCTCCTCAAGTTAACCAGGGACATGATGCCACTTATTTGCACAGATCATACACCTAAGACACTTGTAGGAACAACCAGTTCACCAGACCAATAAAGTAGCTAAACCATACACCCCTATTACAGTTCAGCTCTGGGAATTTATAACCTACCATGAGCTTCCTGATAAAATGCATTTCCCCACTTCCCCATCTGTCATCTATTTCAGTGCCTCTCCATTTTAGGTTGTATTATGACTGCATTGTGACTCGACTGTCGGAGATGCAGTAAACTGCACACTAAACTAAACATGGCAGATCAAAGCACTAAAGACATCTTCCATTTAACAGCTGACAATTCCAACACTGCTCTTTTATTCCTGTGCGCAGCACATGGAGGATCTGAGTGCGCAGAGCCTGTGGGCCTGGAGTTTTAAGAAGATCTGCTTTAAAGAGCATCTGAGGAAAAACAGAAGGAGAGAGAGAGAGAGGGAGGGAGAGAGAGAGAGGAGAGAGTGAGAGTGGGAAACAGAGTTACGGAGAGAGAAATGGAGGAAGAAAAACTAGAAAGAAAAAGGAGAGAAAGAGATAAGTAGAAAGAGAGAAAGAGAAACGGGAACACAAAGAGATACAGATAGAGAGAATGAGATAAAGGAGAAAAATAAAAGAGAAAAGAAGTGAAGAGAGAAATGAATTAAGACAGAAACAGAAAATTAGCGATTGTGACAGCTGGACTGGAGAGAGGGAGTGAAAAGGAAAGAGAGAGAGAGAGAGAGAGAGAGAGAGAGAGAGAGAGAGAGTGAGAGAGAGACAGTTAAATCAGTCTATTGAATGCAGGTCATATACTTATTTGCATTTCCTTAAGAGCAGGAAAAGAATGGAAGGCCACGAAGGGCATTATGTATTTTCTAAACACACACACACACACACACACGCATGACTTTCAAGAGAACTGGAAAACACACTTGTTTCCCTGCTGGCGTCTGTCCTAAATGTCACGCTCGGAGGCTGCTTTTGTTCTTTATGCATGTGTGTGTGTGTGCGTGTGTGTGTTGGAGCGGTGTTGGAGGGCACAGTGGCGTTTGGGGGGATTTTTGTATTTCATATCTCATACTTACCACGGAGAGCTGTTGAGTCATGTAGCCGTGTCAAAGCCAGCAGCTCCAGCGAATCTGATCTGACAGGGCAGAGGCCTCCAAGGGTCTACGGATGGGGGTGAATGGAAGTGTGTGTGTGGGTGTGAGTGTGTACAGCCCCACAGAGAGCAGCCCCCTCTCACCCTGACAGCCTAAAACATCACGACAACACTCTCTCTACACACACACACACACACACACACACACACACACACACACACACACACAGAACATGGAGCAGCTGTGTGTTTAGGTACAGGTACTGAAGGAGATACTATGGAACCGAATACCATTAACCATCTTATCATAATCTGGTCCTAAAAGTGGCTTTAACAACCTTATTTCACGTCTGGTGAAGTCCAAATAAACTAAATAAGATAAATAAAAATAGAAATAATCTTTACTCTCTGGATGCTTGAAGGCTTTGGTGCCCATGTTTGTAATCAGTCTGTCAACAGGAGAAACCTAAACTTGAGGCAGAGAACTGCTTCCTTCAGAGGATTCTGTGAAGCTTACACCAATTATGTAGCATTACAGTAACAACGTCATTTCATTTGAACATTTGTATGGCCAGAAAACAGTGTAGCAATGCCATTACATGCCAATGTCTAATGTAGAAATGTTAATGGTCTTTGTTTGTCCATTGCATTTTAGCATCAAGCTAGCGGAATTAACTCAGTGCTGTCGTTATGATGTTAGTTCTATTTTAAATACAGACATTTAAAGCTAGTAACAGGTATGCATGTAGCATTCCTAACATGTCCTAACAATATTATATATTGCTATATTAGTATACCATTAGCATATTAGCCAGTAAGCTGGTTAGATTTCTGTTGACTTTCTCAGTTTACTATTGAGGGCAGAATATATCCTGTTATATGGGCAATATAAAAGTGCAGACCAGTTAAAAGTAAGTCCGAAGTGGCAACCAGTGACGTGCAACAGACACTTTGCCATCTGGTTGCATTTTATGGGCACAGATTTCAACCCCAACATCTGAACGTTTTTCAACAATTTCAATATTATGAAGCCACATTCACATTGTCTCTTTGATTTTATACTCTTAATATTACCATATTTTTACTTCCACTCAGCTGGAATGAAAGTCACAAACACTACACTGTCCCTGAAACACCCCAGACACATGTAATGGGACAAAATGATAGTTTCAAAGTAAGCACACAATCTCTGACCTCACTAAACTTCACCTGTGATGCCAGATATTTCAGCCGAAATCGCAAAACACAGAGGAAAAGAGGGAAAAATAGGGTGGATGAAACATATTCTTCCAGTTCTGAAATCTGAGTGAATGAGCCATGTTTGAATGTACTCTGTATATGCACACATCAGGTGAGCCCTGTATCAACACATTATTAAAAGCCATTGTAGGGCTGCCGTCCTGAAAGTCGACAAGTCTAATTATCAATTGTAGACCTGTCAGTCAACAAGATTCTACAAGGCACATGTACTGTATTATAATAACAGGCTAGAGCAGACATATGTGTATAAAAATGAGCAGGGGTGTCACATTTTAATGCGAAATTATTAATACTGAATCATAAATCATGCACATGCAGGATGCACTTGTGGAAAACTTGACTAGTCTAAAGTCAAGTCATTTCAGACTTCTGAAGGACTCCTCAACACAACAGGAATGGCCCATTCTGTAATTATATGGCCAAATTTATTACAAAATATATATACATATAATGCCGGGAGCCTCATGCGCAGCATGTTGACAAAGCCCCTGCTTAGAGAGCAGTATACCGCGTCTCAACTCAAAGAACGTTTAAAGAACTCATTAGTTAAAATCTTAAACCTCATGAAGAATGGTCATCTTCATTCATTTTTAAATGACCTGAAGAGAACTTTGTTATAAGACAGCCCACGTCTGCTGGATGGAGCTGGCTAATCCTAGCTAAACAGGGATTGTGTGATCTTCTTTCTTTTATGATATATTTAATGAATGTAAATCCTGTTTTGTATATTTCACCTGTGTAAAATATATATAAAATGGCTATGATATGGGGAATCTGGACAATCATTCCCTCTGGCTTTTAATTGTTAAAGCTTACTTGACTAATCTGACCATGCATGGTTGTGTGCATGGTGTACACAGAGTAAACAGAGCTCCCCTTACATTAATAAAAAAAAAACATTACAGACATCAGGGCCTCTACAACAGACATTGTGCTGTAATTTTCAGATCATTTTTTGGTCTACTTATAGAAAATACAACTGTAAAGTTACAGCAACTGGACTACCTACTAAATCTCACCTTAACAGATAATATTACATCATCAGAGACTTTATTCAGGCAGTTCATCACAGAACTCGGCTTCTCACTCTCTCTCTTTGCTCATAATAATTTTTTTTAAAGACTTACTTAAAGGGTGAAAAACTGCACAGCCTTTCAGGGATTCTTAGAAACTTCTTTATTGGAAGCAGACAAAGTAGAAATCCTTATTTATTCACCTAACCCTGATACGCACAGTCTTTACACAGTACACGGAAAATGTGGAAATGTGGACTAGTGGAGCAAACTGGGATCTTAGTTTATTAGCTTTAATAGGTTTTCACAGAAAACTTTGTACATCATTATAAATACCACCTGCCAGGACAGAGTGGTATTTTAGTGTTTATTTGCTTATTTGCGTCCACATTTTTATTTCTCACTCATATCAAATATGTAGAACATCATAGTTTTATTTTAGCTATGAGAGTTTTGTAGTATTTTGTCTTAAGATTAATAAGTGAATAAGCCTGGAGGCGTAGATGTATTTTAATAAAATTGAAAAGGCAGGCAGGGAGAGAGGTGGGGCAAGGGGGCAGTAGTGCGTGTAATAGTGAGTGGGATTTTGCTCCAGAACAAGATCATGAGCCTTTACCTTCATATGTAGCTCAGAGCAATCAATACAGCACCACTCTGACAGAGACTGAACTGTGCGTGCAGGTTTATAGGGATGCAAATTGAAAGTGCATCGGTGTGTGAGCTTGTGCATTGCAACAGAAAGATGTTAAATGGAGAGAGAATGCAGTAATGGTATGTGTGTGTGTGTGTGTGTGTGTGTGTGTGTGTGTGTGTGTGTGTGTGTGTCTGTGTGTGTCTGTGTGTGCACGTGTCAGTGCGTGCCAGCATGTACAATCGTATGCAGTAGTTTGAACACTGCTGGTGAAATGGTTTTGTTGATAATGTGAAAATAAGTTTACACATCTTCTACAGAGAAATGCACTTAAATATAGCAATTTCTTTATTTTTTTATTTTATATATTTGTTATATTTATTTTTTAATTTTAGATTATATAACAGATCCTGCATCCTATAGAAGAACATCTGACCACACAAAGAGCCCCTAATGCATGCAAATGCTTCTTTGATTGTTCATGGATCTATATAGAAACATTGCGTTTCCAAAATAACCCTTTTATTCATTCATCATCCAAACCACTTATACTCCTGGGTCACAGAGGATGGAGGGCAGCAAACGAGCCCATCACAGTAAAGAATGCTTTTTTAAAAAGCAGTGTACCATTTACATACAAAGTAAGTTCACCATTATGTGAACCATATATGCAACTAATTACTAATAACAAAACCATTCAGGAGAAAGTCTAGAGAAAATACAACTGTAAAGTTACAGCAACTGGACTACCTACTAAATCTCACCTTAACAGATAATATTACATCATCAGAGACTTTATTCAGGCAGTTCATCACAGAACTCGGCTTCTCACTCTCTCTCTTTGCTCATAATCATGTTTTTTAAAGACTTACTTAAACGGTGAAAAACTGCACAGCCTTTCAGGGATTCTCAGAAACTTCTTTATTGGAAGCAGACAAAGTAGAAATCCTTATTTATTCACCTAACCCTGATACGCACAGTCTTTACACAGTACACGGAAAAATGTGGAAATGTGGACTAGTGGAGCAAACTAGGATCTTATGCAGTAGTAAATATGGAGAACCCCCATGCCCTTGCCCTGTTATGCACACAAACACAGACACACACAGACACACACAGACACACACACACACACACACACACACACACACACACACACACACATACACACACATATTAGTAACATAGAACACACACTGTGCTACACTGTAGGGTGTCAGTGTGTGTGTGTGTGTGTGTGTGTGTGTAAAGTGATGATAGATGAGTGAACAATATTAAGCCGTATGTTCCAAATAACTCTTAGCAAGACCTCAGAGAGCCTGAATGGAATGTGTGAGTGTACAGTGCACACTCAACCACAAGAGAGGTTGGACAGAATTGCACTTCAACTTCAGGAGTTGAAATAGTACTGCAGCTTTCTGCTTAAGTAAGAGTACACTCTCAGAAAAAGGTACTAAAAATGTTACTGGGGTGGTACCCCTCACGTCCTCCCTACCTTTAGTTAGAGAAGACAGTTGTATCCTAAATCACTGAAATTATATGTTTCCACATGCCCAGTCATGGCTTTTGGCTTTTTGTTTTATTGTCCTGTTTTGAAACATCAGATTATTAAAAAGTGAAAATATCATCATCATCATCATCATCATCATCAGTACTTGTATACAGGATCTTTCCCATGCACAAGGCTATTATACGATAAAACATTTTACAATAGTAACAAAATATGCAATCAGCAATACATAAAATAACACACAATCCACAGACCACAGTATAGAGTCACTTAGCTAGTCTGGATAGAGTGTTTAATGCAGGGAATATCTCTTTCCTTGACTACAGTGTGTCACATAGGTGGCCCACCTGGGAAGCCTCGGAGGCCAGAAATGTCCTTAGGGGCAGTGAAGGAGATGAGGTTTTCATGCAGCTGAACACCACCAGTCCAGGCAGCTTCATAGCCTCAATGCGGTGTCATTCGGCATAAGCACCCGAGTAGCTGCAATGTAGCTTCAACCAGATTTAAAACACACTCACACACAAATATGCACATTCACCTGAGACAAACCTGTTAAGGGATACATACCTTGATAACCTTTTCTCTGGCAGTGTACTATGAACATTCATTGGAGTGCAGGTGAACATATTAATAAAGAATTACCCAGGTAAAAAAGCTCAAAAATACCCAAAAATTGCTTTGGGTTAAGCTCGGTATCATCTGTCTTACATTTTACCTTCTGTTTTAAATTCACAGGAGGCAGACAAAGAAAGTAAGCAAATCCAGCTCATATATGTTAGATTATCAGGGACAGTCAGTGGGGCTTCTCATTACATTACACAAACACTGTAATAGGCAAGAATCAAGGCCCCAAGAATATAGAAGTTATAGAGACAAAAACAGGTCAGTCACAACTGATTCCAGGATCAGCTGTAGTCCATTCCAGGTTTTGATCGTCTGTTAATAAAAAAAACAAGCAGCTGTGAGTAATTTCTGAAGGGATCATTTTACCTTTGATAAGATCTCACTTCTGGAAGCAAGGAATGCTGCATTGCTGAATATTTCCTTACTCAAGATTTCCATAGAAAGACAGGGAATGGCCAAAGATTGTGTCTATGCTGTATAGCGAGGGAGAACATTAGGTGTGGAAGAGCACAAATGGCACAGACCTGGTAGACTAAGTAAAAACTATTTCTGTAATGTAGATTTGTACACATTTTAAAAAGCTCTTTATGGTCATAGCTCAGTTGTCTCATCTATGAGAAATGATTTTCGCTTTTTTTTGTTGTTGTTGTTGTTATTTTTTCTTTTGTATGCATGTATTATCTATGACTCAAATCATAATTATGAGTATTAACCTATGGTACATTCAAAGTGACTTCTGAGAGGAGTGACATCACTGGTAGGTTTGGGTCAAAACAAAACTTTGAATCTCCAACACAGTGACTTTACAGGAGATGACTTTTTGGACCATTGCTGTTGGTCTGTTCATCATGAAATGCAATGGGTAACTGGAGTTTTCAAATGAACCCAAAAGTAGAAAAGAATGGATGACATCAAGCCTTTGTTTGTGTTGCATGCATGTGTTTTTAAATGTCTGCATTATGGAGACTATGTGTGTGTACCTGTGCACTGGGGACTGACCTGGGCTTGTGCGTATATTCAATGTTTGGCCATGCTAGCTGAATAGTGACAGTGTGAGTGTGTGTGTGTGTGTGTGAGACGCAGGCTGGTGTGTTGGCAGACAGACGTAACTTTTCCTGGCTGTCTCTTCACGCTTCACCATCACGAAGAAACCAGCCAACCATAACCTCAACCCTGACAGCGCTGAGAGAGAGATAGACAGACATAGAGAGAGAGAGACTGTGTGTGTTCTCATCTGTGTGTGTGATGCCCCTGCGGGTCCACTCTCTCATCTCTCCTCTCTGACAGGCAGGAAAGCCCCATTGGTCACACGTGTGTCCGCTGGCCCGCTGGCTTTGAAGTGACTGTTCGGCTGTTAGCCAGCAGGATGGCTTCATCTGGACCGTTACTCTACCTCAGCTAGCGCTGTGCGTTTAAGAATGCACCAGCCACCGGCTAACTCGACACACGGGTGGGCCCACCAGAACAGAGCTGAACATCAACGTAAAAAATCAGAGCTATACACACAAATACCTAGGGTTCAGTACAGGTTACTGTGATTATTCAGATATAAATATATATGATAAAGATATCCAAATTCATATTAGCGCTAATTTACTTCAGTGGTTCACAAGTAAGGTCTGACTCCAGAGTGAGTTCTTTAAGCATCTGTGTAGTTGCAATTCACAACATCGGTTCCACGTCATCTGCAGCATTATATACTTGCTGTGGGGATCAGGCTAATCATGCAAACAAGAGTCTGTGTTCACGTTTTTGTTTGGTTTTTTTGTGCATTTTTTTTTGTAATTTCACAATGCAGTGACACGTCATTAAATCCAATTCTTTTTGGAAGTGAATATAACGTTTTTGCACAATAGGAACTATTTGTTTGTATTGCATATGTGTGTGGTTTGGTCTGAACTGAGCTTAAATGTATGTATTATAGAGATATACAGTGTTTAAAACACCTTTCTATAGATTGCTTAAAAAAGAAAAAAAGCCTGCCATGGGTGCAGCCATGTTTGTTTACATTGTCATAAATGACTGTATTCCAGATATGATAGCAGGAATGTCAAATGTGAAACTGAGATTACGTGGCAAGAAACCTAGGCAGCATTAACTTCCTTGTGCAGCTAAGTTTGTGGTTGTTGTAGTTGTTTAAACCTAATAATTAGTAACATACTGATGACACAAATTGGGCAAGCTTTTTTTTAACTGGCATGGCTGACAAAGTGGTGAATGTTATAAGTGAAACATGTCGCAGAAGTGTATTAAGTACAAGCTTCAATTTGGCACACATGGTCAGTAAAGGTTAGAAGGAGATTTAATATACACTGATTAACACAAGTGTGTTGGAATTGTAACCATGTTTTGCATGTGGAAGATAAATCTGCAAACATCTTTGATGGATGGTTAGAACTAAAGTGGTTTGTTCTGCCAGCATGCAAAACTGAATGTTCTAATACTCTCTAAACCAGCAGGATAGAACTATCTAGGGACAAGGAGCAGCAAATCCCACTGGTGAGACTGTACTCTCGAATGGGCTAATGAGGTATTGAATAAAGCTTGTGCAGTTTTTGTGTGCTATGTAGAACCGCAATGAATTTTGGGACACAAGCAGCAGCTTGTCAACACCTAGAGCTAAAAATCAGGGTTCCCAAAAGGCTTGGACGTACGGGTCTACGAAAAAGTGTAGACCCTTACGTGGAGGTTCTCCATACAGGTTCTTCACTCTTTTTCATTCCAAGAACTAAGGTCTTTTAAAGAAGAATTCATTCAAACATTTAGGGAACTTTATTGCTTTTTTTGGAATAGCTCCAAAGAACAAAATAGTAGTGTTGCAATGATATTGTTATACACTGTGATTATGACATGCGCTGCATATATTAAAAAGACATTACAGAGCGGACAATGTGAAGGTCAATTATCAGCCAAAATGTTACATTATTATTGAATTACATGAAAACTTTGATTCCTCAAAACATTAAACACACAGAAAAACACAGAAATAAAAAACTCACAGCACAGTAAAAAGTGGATAGTGGGCTAATATGTATTTTGCATCTACTGGCAATATCAGGATAGCAGAGCTTTAGTACATTAGCTGACCAGACAGGCACATAGAGCACAAACAGTTAAACAGCTGTGAGGCATCAGGTACACAGAATTCACGCCAAGCTAATTGCTTTTCAATTACAGAGCCCTGCTGAAAGGAACACATGTGTACTGATTTGTTAGTGGTCACTAAGCGCATTTAATACGCGGTTAGCCCTGCTTTGGCCGATAAACCTCGAACAGCGAGGGTGAAATTAATCACGAGCTGATAGGATTTGATGGACAAGGCTGATGAGAATTCTGTCGAAAAGTGTGATTTTTATTAACTTGCTGCATATTTAAACGAGGGCAGTGCCAGCTAGAGTGAAGCATGGCCCAGTAAATCATACAGAGAAGCACAGCTGCTCAGCTTTGAACACCACTGCGGTTGACCGATTTATCTCAAAAACCACAATCAGAGAGAGAGAGAGATAGAAAGAGAGAGAGATGGCAAGTAGCTACTAGATAGTAAGGATCTACTAAAATGCTTTTTTCATGTGGGAGATGTCTACCCAATTCTCTCAACTATTTAGTCACTATTAATTCACCTACTAATTAAGTCAGGTGCTTCCTCTGAAATGTGTTGTTGCTGCCACAACTGGACAGCTCAACACGCTTGGAGGAGAACACTCTTAATTCTGTTATGTCAGTTACTAACTATTAGGTACAGACATCTATGTTGGCTAGCATTATCCTACTCACCCACAGAGAGCAGGGCAGTTATGGATGGCTGATTACATATTTCATGCTATTACACATCTTATCGCTTCATCTCTGAACTTTGGTATTCTCTTTGTATCTTAAGTCTGAAGCTTATTGCTGGCTTCGGCCTTTTAAACCTTTAGCCTCATGAGTGTGCAGTTATTATGGAGACCTACACATAATTTGCTGTCCTTTGTACAACCATGTGCATGAAATGAGCACAAGATGCAAGAGTTTTACACAGAAAATGAGTGGAGATTTTGGAAAGATGTTTGAGAGCTTTACATTAAGTGTCCACTAACTAGTATGAAGTAGTACACTAGTTTATATGAAGTAATACATCAATAATGGTTACAATGCTTAGCTTATGTTAAGTGAACATATAACAACTACACGTTTAGATGTTAAGTAAACATGTAACAGTTGCTGCATGTTTGCTTAACATTAGTGATCCATTGTTAATTTATTACTTCATGTTAACTAATGCATTACTTCATTTTAGCTAGTCAACACACCTATTGGTGTTACCAAAAGACTTCTAACTATTGCTATCTCTTCATCACTAAACTTTGAATTTCTTGTTCCGTCTGAGATTATTGCCAGTTTCAATTCCACTGCAACTAATGCACATTCTGAGCACACCGTTAGGCTGTCCTGTACACAGTTTGCAGTCCTCAACTCAACCTTGGTGATTCAAATGTTAATTTCAGACGCATTTTGTGGGTGCATCAAAGCACATCTACTCTCATTTGTACATCTGGCCCCAAAATCTTCTCTCCCTACTTTCTCAGACTCTGTCACTCAACTCTCACATACACACAGGGAAATGCCCACAAGACTCAGTCACAGCCTAGAAAGAGAGAGAGGTGCCAGCAGATAAGGGGCCTGATTTGCTCCGTGCAGTGTTAGCATGTGTGTTATCGTGTGTGTGTGTGTGTGTGTGTGTGTGTGTGTGTGTGTGTGTGTGTGCTTGGCCACAGCTGATTGAAGATGTCAGCTCAGGGATCTGACTGCAGTCCAGTGTCTGGAACATGCTGGGATTGATTAAGACGTCCCTGCTAGCACCCCATCCCCCTCTCAACCACAACTCCCCCGCCCTAAACACCTGTCAACCACTGGAGTTATGACATCATCAGCCCCCTCATAAGACTCTCCATTGTTTTGAAATGAAAGAACATCAATTTCCTGAGCAGCGCTGCCAGCACCATGATTTGTGGCTGCTATTATTCTCAGAAAGTGCTGCAGAAAATAGCCAAGGAATGAAGCCTGATTCAGGGAAAGAGTGTGTCGCTGCAGCGGCTTTACCAACTCCCCATCACCTGATACATGTGCTGAACCTTCTGCAACACGCCGCTGAAGATATTACCCAGCAGTACCTTCATTGAAAAGTGAGGAACTACACATTTATAAAGTTCCTAGGCAAGAAATCACCAATCCTCCCTCCCAGCTGAATGACTATCCATGGCACTCTTTTCCAGATTAAAAAGCTTTTATTACAGGGTCATTCTGTTTCGGCCCTGGACAGCAGATGCCCTGCAGAGTTGAGTCATTTTCCTTCTCAAGCACACCTGGTTCAACTCACCTGTTAATTACCAGGTGTAGTAGAGCTGTTTGAGCAGGGAAATCATAAAACCCTGCTGGACACCAGCCCTCTAGGACCACAATTAACTCAACACATTTCAACAATTGGAGTACCATGGAAATTAATTTTTGTAGTTTGTGAAATCTTTTGCATAGGGCATCTGTATTAGACCCTCTTTGGTTCAAGTTGCTAAATGGTTCTTGGAGCACATGGAAAGGAATTTATGTCATATATTATTGTTTCTATGATTAAACCAATGAACAATAAGCTGTAGGTCTTTACTGATCTGCAAACAGCAACCATACTATGGCATTCAACAATGAAAGTGCTTCTTCTATATCAGAAAAGTAAAGGTGCTCCTAATAAAGGCAAATATATGACAATAAAGCTAAAGACTAAAGGCAAAATCTGGCAATGTTTTTTTTTTGTGTAATACAAATGTGGGCAGGGCCAGGAGTGGGACAAAAAACATTTTGATTGCAGGTGGGAGTGAAACAAATGGTGCAGATTTTCTGCAGGAGTGGGTGGGAGCAGCTTGAAATCTTGTGGGCACTGATCAAGAAGTTTGAAGTGGGGATTGTACATTGCACATTCTTGTTTTAGCACACATCTTCTGCAAATGCTGCTTTCTGGGATCAACTCTGGCTTATTTGTTTACTAAAGAACATTGTTAAACTCAGGTGTGCCTACCTGGTAGTGAGTGCATGCATACATCTTACATTTGATAACTCTGAAGGACTTTAGTACACAGTACTCCCCAAAGTCACTCAGAAAATGATTCTTATATGCTGAGAGGAGTGTGAGTTGCGGGTTGAAGTTTGATGTGATGGGTTGGGTTGCTTTGTCTCTTTTGGAGTTGCTGCTTATTTCTCCCGTCTTGGGTGTTTGGTGTGGCACAATAAGGCATCCAAGAGGGAGAGTTATCAGCCAGTCGCAGTCCTCTCTCACCTGAGCCGAAGCATTCAATTCCCCTCTTCCATCCTTTCTCCCCATGGCCCCTTCTCCCCATCCACCGTCCATTCCCTTATCCTCGCCATTCCACCCCTGGCCGCACAATCCTGGCTGCCTGCTCCAGATAAACATTACTCTTTTGCACTGTGGCCACTCCACAGCAGCGCAGCAGGATTAATGCAGGCCTGGGCTCAGAAGTGCAGGGAGACAAGAAGAATGAAGCATTGTGCTGCCATTCGCACAGCCTCCCGCTACTTGCCGCATACTGATGCTACTGTTGTGCGGTTTGATGAATTTTCTGCTGGGGCTTGAGTGTGTGCGTATTGCTTTTGCGATAAACGCATGCTAGCATCTACTTTCGCTTTTCTTCTGCATCTCTGCTCCTCGGTTTGAGCGCAACAGCTAAGGCCGGAGATCATTAACAAACTAAATTACATTGCCTGGACAGAGGGAGCAGCTCTCCTGCATGAACCAAAACAACATTAGCACTTGCTAACAATCACACCACCATTCAGGAGCCCAGTGTACAGAGCTGGTGCAGAAATGCAGACGATGATGATTAGCACTGGTAAATAAAGGAGGTTTTATGTATAGAGAGGAAGTTAAAAGTAGAGGATGAACATCACAGTGGACACTATAATTAGCATTATTAAGTGCTATTAAACGCTATGGACCCCATTAATTATACCAGCCATAATTGCTTGCTAAATTCTGGGATGCATGGAAATTACATGATTACAGTTTGTGATAAATTATTGGGATTCACTGTGTTGACATATGGCACAAACGAACTCATTATCACTGATAAATGAGTCATACCAACGCTGTGCTACAGGATGGAATGAATGAGTAATTGGACATCCGGTTTCATCAGGAGTGCACGATATGGACAAAAAAGTATTGTAATTCTATTTGTATGCATTTTCCTTGTGGTATACTTTTGATAGAAATGTCAGATTGCTGTAAGACTCTGCATGCAGTTACGTATCAGGCAGATATGTAAATGATTACAGGTGTGGTCTGGTTACGTCAGAATGTACACACACTGCAAATAGGCTTTGGACGCCCCAGATCTGTTGACAAGCATGAATAGCTCCAACAGTTTCCTTGTCCACTGTCCAGGCACACCTTCATTACAAAACCCTGTTTCTGCCCGGTCCATTTGCAGGCGGTTAGCAGAAGGAAGTTTGGTGTCACTGTTCCCATTATGTCTCGTGCTATTGACAACCACCCCACGTCGCCTTCGTTTGCAGCCACGTTGTGAAACCTGTGGACCAGAATTGAATCCTCTTTCATGACGAATCCAGGTTCTGTTTGGGATCCAACAACGATCAGGTTAAAATATGGAGGCCTCAGGTTGAGAGCTTCAATTCTGCCTTTGCTGTGGAGCGACACACTGCCCCAACTGCTGTTGTGATGATCTGGGAAGCCATCGCATATGACAGTTGTGCAGGACATCCTCTGGCCACATGCGTTCCCTGTCATAGCAGGGCTTCCAACTAGCATTTTTCAGCAGGATAATGCTCACCCACACACAGCAAGGGTTTCCCAGGAATGTCTCCACCAGACTGCAACACTTCCTTGGTTGCCAGATTTATCGCCAATTGAGCATTTATGGGACCGACTGGGACGCCAGATTGAGCAAACTACAAGTGTGCAGGACCTACAGGCCCAGCTGCAGCATGTGTGAGCAAATGTTTTGCAGGATGCCATACAGAACCTGTATGCCTCCATGCCCAACTGTATCTCATCTAGTATCCAAGCTAGAGGCAGCTCGACAGGGTACTACAGCCTACTTTCAATTATTTAGTACCCCTGCTCCCTATACATATACCGTTTAATTCGATTCCAACAGCTCCTTCTTTATTTGGGGCTTTATTTGTTTCAGTGAGTACATATACATATACATATTCAGCAAATGCTAATGCAACATCTCAGCATGGAGTTGTAGAGGTTTCTAATGGTGTCCTGCGATAATTCATCCCATGCAGATTTTGAAGCAGGGGTGGAGGTGGAGTGACACCAGGCCTTTTGGATGTGTGACACGTGACATCAAATCGTTCACAGTGCCTCCACCCACGGATTTGTTGGTTGTCTGAAGATGACCTGCTCCTATTCTCAGTCTTTGGCGATGTTGACGTGGTGTTAAGGTCAGTTTTTGTAATGGTCTGCTACATGTAGTCCTGCGTCGGCCATCTGCCAATGGTGCTGGCCATCTGCCAACAGGATGACTCTGCAGGGCATCACTGCTCACTGAATGTCCACAATTGTGGCTGCTGGGTCAGTCAGGTACAGCAATAAGGCCTGTCCTTGCTTACGTCACATGCACAGCCGATCGTGAAACTTGAATCATTCACATGACTCACAATGTCAAACCCACCCACCAAGTTTCATTCCTGTCAGTTGATTCCTTCTGGGTGCAACGATTTCTGCAACTATTCTTTTGATGATGACTGTATATATGATTCTGGAACATAAAGTGCTCCCCTCTGAAACTCCTCCTTTCCTGCTGTATACACAGTATAAATTAAGCAATCCACGCTGGTTAGAAAATGTACCCGTGTGGGGAGAATTGCCAGAAATGTAATTTCACAAGCGAGTCACTTACTTTCAAGCCGCTCCTGCGGCTTTGTTTTGCAAATGCTGTTTTCTAGGACCTTTTAGCACGTCTTCCCAACGGCTTAGGAAAGGTACAATTTAACAAGCTTGGCTGAGCATGTGCTTGGTGTTTGTGAATGGTGACCGGAGATGGGTGACTACCCAATTGTTTTAGTTACTTATTGTTCGGTAATGCAGGAGTGCTCCAAGAAAAGGGCTATGTCAGTCATGAATGAACCTGCCGGTTTTATCTCTGCCCCTACAATGAACCATGCCATTATTAAATGTCAGGAAACATAAACGCCTCTCCAGCATGAGCTTTTGGAGCAATGCTGCGAGACTCTACATCAGCTATACAGGCTGATATTGAGGATGTTGTTACCTAAGAATAGTGCATGTCGATCTAGATCAATCCTCCTAAATTGCTTATAAATACACAAAGTGAGTACAAAACCATTGATTCTTCTACATTTTGCAGTTTTAAGAGTCTACTAGATTTCTAAATGAATGGTTTCTTTGAATACCATGGAAATGAAATGATTTTTAACAATAAAAAGCTGGTAGGGAATCAAATTTTCCGGAGGAGATACACAATGAAAGCACCCTGTTTTTGGCTATTGATTTTTCCACAATTTGCATTCCATTCTCTTCTTTAATTGATTATCCATTTCAGCCACTAGCAAGCTATAGACCGAATGGACCTGCCTGATGGACCATTCCACATACAAATCGGAATGCTAATGACCCATGTCACATGACACACTCAAGGTAATATATCTGCCATCTACTTATTGTCTTGTCCCATTCAAAGGCACTTAAATCTCTTTTCTTGACCAATTATACTCACATTCCCAAACAATGTCTCAAATGAGCCTTAAAAAAGCCTCAATCATGCTTCAATAAAATCTTTAACTTGCCTTCCTTGTCACCTCCCCTACTCCCTATACTTCCTTCCTTATCTTTCCTGACTGAAGTGTATTTAACAGGTGAAATCAATGGAGAATCTCCTAGCTTTCTCCTGGATTTACCTGGCCGTTTTCCAAGGAAAGGAGAAGGAGCAGACATCCCAATATTTTGTACACTCAGTGCAAACAGACATTTTAAAGCCTGGCAAAGAGCCAAGGGACTGAACTTTTTCATTTTCCAAACAATATCAAGAGCAGCTGTGACAAATACCAGGTAGTGGCTATTATTTAAAATTCGCTTCAGCACTTAAAACTTTTGTTAAAAATGTTTTTAAAAAAAAAACACTCTTGTTTAAAAATCTTACAAGCAGTCATGCAGCCTCTTCTGAAACGTGCTGACTTAAACAAATGTGGTAGTCCACTGGGAAAAAAAAAAACACTCAAGGCTATGGTNCTCAAGGCTATGGTAGCTTGTAGGGAGTATCTTGTTCCAGCAGACGTCCATCAACTATCAACTAGTTTCACTGGTCAGTTCATCAGTAGAACGAATGAAACCAGACTGGTGAAACATCTACATACATAAGCCTAGTCACTTTTGTATGTTCTGGCCAAAATAAGAAAATGAACCTTTGTGCTGCAGTAAAATCCAGATGCAGATTTCTGGTTTGAAGCCTTGAAAGAGCTTTGGCTTGGATTTTGGCTTTGGCTTTGGCTTTTTGAGGGTAAGTTGATTGAAAAGTCAAGTATTTAAGGTAACGTAAAACTTCTGCAGATGGTCGCTTCACGAGGATGATGTGGCTATAAATACCTGTGGGGTGTGAGTGACAGGATTCATAGATTGATAAGAGGTGGTACACTGTAGTAAAGATCTCATTCGATGTGTGGAAAATGGGTTGCATAGCAGATGTTAATGATTGGCAAAAAGGAGTGATTGCATTTGGGTGTGCCAAAGGCCATAGTGTGAAGGAAGTAGCTGAACCAAATAGCTCTACCAGCAGTGGCAAATATCCCAGTATACAGGAAATTCTCCTCAGAATTGTGCCAGGGAAGGCATCCACCAAATCCGACCCAACTGCGTAATTGTTTTGAAGTAAGAGTGGCTGATCACTGATGTTGCCTACATCCAGAAAGTTGTCCAATCCATGCCAAATAGAACCACATCTGTTATTCATGCTCGTGGAGGTATTACATGCTATTAGGTTCTTCAAGGTTTGAGGCTTCAAGGTTCTTTCCAGTATACATTCTATTCACAAAAATTTATTTTTAAAGAACCATCTATTGTCAGGTTCCAGCCAAACCTGACAATAGTGTTTCTTCCTTGCAAGTGCCCCAAATAACTATTTTTGGTTGTCTACTAGATGTGCTGAGTCAAAGCTTTATGTGAGGAACATGGAAGTGCAGGCATCTTTTCTGACCCTCACAAGCAGCCAGGGAGTGCTAAGGAGAGGCTATCCGGGGTGATTATATTCAGAGAAGATAATTGAGAGAGTGCTGCTGTGCATGGACATATATAGACAAAACACAGACACAAGGAATCAGCTCTCGCAGTGCAGTGGGATTGCTTAGATTGAGCAGAATTAAAATCTGTTTGTTTGGTTGCTCGTTGTAATAATCATATTTGTTTGTACTTCTATTTGTTTGTACCCCGAGGATGGAGCGGGGTGACGGTTTCCCAGTACCTAACCTTTGTTTAACCCGGTTTTCTGTTCCTGCTGCTCTGTGGGATCTCCCCTGCTGGGGAACGGCTTGTAGAAGAAAATTAAATTTTAAAAGGCTCCTCCCCGGAAATCTTTCACTGTTGATTTAATTATGTCTCCCAGAGCATTCCCCAGACCCTGGCCCTGACCTCTCTATCTCTCTCTCTCTTAAAGACACACACACGCACACACACACTCGCACATGCACAGACATGGCTCCTCCGGGGATGCCAGTAGTGACGGCTGAGATTTCCTCGACTGGTAGCAGGACTCACCCTCTGTTCACCATTATTCTTATTAAAGAATTACTTCAAGCAGGACAGTCATCAGCTACCGGCTGCCTGGAGCAGAGAGCTGAGTTTCAATCAAGTCCAACTGTGATCATTCCAGGGACGTTATTATTATTTGGGTAGCGGGATTGCTGGAACGTTTTTTATCAACCTGCGCCTTCTCACTGTCTGTTTAAATATGCCATTTCTACCTCTGGCTACCTCAAAGAACATCTGTGGACATGATGTATCATTCTCTGTAGCAGAAAAACGAGAAACTAGAAAAAAAAGTGATTGCATAAGCATTTGCCATGATACTGATACTTGTCTGATGGTCTCTGAAAGAGCCAGCGGGTTGGGTAGGTGAAGAAAAATCATTTTGTCAATACAGTACAATTTTCCAAGCATAATTACAGCTCCTCATGGAGAAATGGTGCTTCAGAACATTATTGTACCCGGTGTTGTTCATTTGGCTGGGAAGGCTTGAATAAGCTAATATTTCCCCTTCCTCTGCTGCTTAGGGCTTATTCCAGACGCGCATAAGCCTCATCATCATCATGTTTATGTGTCTCCAAAAAGCTCATTTCCAGGAAGCTAAAGGCAAATCTAGAACTGCAGCTGTTTCCTGATCTAACCAAATATATCTGCATGTCAGACATCTTTGATCTGCACAAAAGTTGGCACAAAAGATTACAAAAGTTCGCACTAAATTTTGCTTGATCTCAATTGGGATCATCACAAGGCAGAGCAAGGTAAAGCATAGTAAAGCAAAAAGCAAATCTATACCTTCAATCAAATTATTTAACATCTCAGTTTGCTTACTGTGGAGCTTCTTCATGCCCTGTGCTGTGAGGGGGCTTCGCCTGCATACCACGGCCCCATCAGATGATCCTGCTATTTAATCACAGACTAATCAGACATTTCTTCTTCTGCCTCACAAAACACTGAACGTTTCTCTTATTCTTTCTAATAGACTACTCTTACACTTATCAGCTTACTAACTCACTAACTCAACAGTTATCAGCTATCCTACTCAATATTGCATATAATTATCCTTTTTTGTGCTTGTGCTTCTCTTGCCATCCAATGTCGATCCAAGGAGGATGGGTTCCTCGTTTGAGTCTTGGTTCCTCGCAAGGTTTCTTCCTCTTGCTTTGATGGAGTTTTTCCTTGCCACTGTCGCCTTTAGCTGTAAAAGGCACTATACAAATAATATAAATGTTGAGACATGCCTTAAAACATGTATGATGGATGTGGAAAAAGAGCTGTTGAAGTTGAACTAGGAGTGAAGGCTGTATGTTATGTTTTTTGTTTGTTCATTTCAAGTATGGAATATTATTTAGCTATAAACAATTGTTCAAAAGCACCTGCCATATTAGTAATTGCTATATATAGTGTAGACTATAATACTGACTTGATTTTCAAACATGAGGCATTCTGGTTGTTATTTTAACTTGTAAATGCATTCTCAATGTTACACCGCTTTCTCAGTTGTGTTCATCATTCTGAACACATCCAAGAATTGTTTACCTTTTATGCATTAATACAAACGAGTAAATATGTAAAGGCATAGAGTAGCAGCATCAAAATACATACATTTTGTATATGCACCCACAACAAAAGCTTCTAAAATTTCATATTACTGAAAACAGTGAATGCAAACTTTTGAACAGCAGAGCGTATTCTAAAGTACAGAAGGTAACATTTCATTTAAATGGTCTAAAGCAGATACTCAAGTTCATGCTTATCCTACACTCAACTATCAACACCAAGTTATCTAACTCTAAAACCCAACCTTAAAACCTCAACTCAAAACCTAAACCTAACCCTGGTTCAAATTTCACCAGTTAGTTTGTTAACAATTTGACCCAAATTAAAGTACTGAAATACATCCAATGACCAGCTATTTAGTAGCTTTACACTATAATGCCATTCTTCTCATGTTGTTATAAGATTGATCTATAAATCTACGAGTTATGTTGAGCTTTTATACTGTACTTGCTAGTTTTGTACTGAAAGCCGATAATGGTACAGATAGAGGTGTATGATTTTATGTGGTCTTAGAAAGCAGTATGATTGTAAGCCCACTGTTCAGTATCCGGATTGGGAGAAGCTCTGTTGAGCTGTGCTAAAACCTGAATAAACTCACACGGTCCTGATAATGAAGTAGAGAAAAGCTCTAATCCTGCCAGCTCTCTCTTTCATTATCACGCCGCTTTAATGCACAGGCCTGGATGTGGATTCTGTATGTATGCAGTGCTCTCTTCTACACCCGCGCACACACGCTTACACCTACTATGTGTTAGTATTCATCTGGAGCAGAGGACAGGAGGGTAAGCGCTGTTTAACATTCAGACATAAGTGCTGTACCTTTTGTTTATTCCCACAGTCACAAAGCCAGAACACTTAAGTGTGAGTGTGTATGTGAGAGAGGGAGAGAGAGTTGTGTGAATATGCTCAGTAACAGGCTACTGCAGGTCCTGCTTTCTTTTATGGGGTGCTATTCAGGAAACTATACATTATTCTGTACCTTTTGCATACATGTTGGTATATGGAGGAACAATTTGGAATAACGGCACATACAGTACACTGGCTTTTAAATGTATTGGTCTGGTAGAACATTTACTATTTTTCTATCTATAATCTTGGTTTCATATAGATTGGCTTGCAAAATGATCAAATGGTAATGAGGTACATGTATTAGTTGGATTATTGAATTACCATATTACACATGGTTTATCTAGTAAATATATTGGTTGACATATACTGATTTGTTGGTATATGTATTATTATAGTATATATTTTTACAACTTGAACACTTACTGGGTACCTTATTAGGAACAACTATAGAACTACTCATTCATGCAATTATTTAAACAGCCGATAACAAGCCAATCATCTAACTTAGTGCAGAGCATAAAATCATGCAGGCCCATCAACTTCAGGTGGTGTTCACATCAGAATGTGTCCTCAGTTGTTTTGGCTGTGGCATGGTTGTTAGATTGCTGCTGATCACCTGAGATTTCAAGGTCCAAAAATCCAGTGAGTGACAGTTCCGCTGACGGAAAGGCTTTATTAATGAGATAGGTCGGTAGAAAATGGGCAGATTGATTTGGGCTGACAGAAAGGCCATGGTAATTCAGATAACCACTCTGTTCACAATTGTGGTGAGCATGAAATCATCTCAGACACAACACACGCAAAACTTTAAGGCAGAGGGGTTAAACAGCAGAAGACCACTTTTGGTCAGCCAAAACTGGATAGCCGAAGACTGGAAAAACATGAATCATGATTTCCTCTGTGGCACACAAATGGATTTTGGCATCAAGAGCACGAATTCATGGACCCAATCTGCCTTGTGTCAGCAGTCCAGGCTGGTGGAGGTGGTGTAACGGTGTGGAAGATGTTGTCTTGGCACACTTTGGGCCTACTAATACCGACCAATCATTACCAGAATGCCACAACCTATTTGAATGTTGTTGCTGACCATGTGGATCACTTCATGGCCGCAATTTACCATTTTTAATGACTACTCCCACAAAACAAAAGTCTCAAACTGGTTTCATTAGATCTGAATCCATTAGAAAACCTTTGGGATGTGGTAGAACAGGAGATCTGAAAAATCAGCAGAAAAAACATGATGTAATGAAATCAGCACCATGAAGAATTAAAGCTGTTTTAAAAACACAGGACCAACCCAGTATTAGTAAAGTGAACCTACATAAAGTGATTGGTGAGTCTAAATTGGTTAATATATTGGTTTTCTGTAGCATGTTTTGGATTAGCATTATACTGTACATTGGTTAGCAGTTATGTTGATTAATATATATTGTTTTATATATGTGCCATTAAACCAAGTAGTTTCTCCATGAGCAAATTATATAGGCACAGAGTATAGAATAATAATTTCCTGAATGACATCTTATACTCTCTCTATCTGTGTTAGCTCATTTAGCCAGAGTACTGCACAGTGCTCAGCATACATTATGGCTGATAGCAAAGCAAACAACTGAACAAACAAACTAATCAGGGAGGCACTGAGCCACATACACACACACATATACACACACGCACTCACTAATCATGTCTGTGATCCCTTCCTGTGTGTAGTGTCTGTATGCATCAGCACACTCACTGCATGCACACAGTCCGGAAGACACCTAATAACGCTAATACTGATCTAGACCTTAAACATTCTTCACTGGGGTCATTTTTTTCATGGAAAAGCACATATTCTACATTGGGGTCAGTTTGGTCATGCTTTACTATGGGGCAGTATGCATTTTTCATTTGGGTCAGTTTTGTTGGGTTTATTGTAGAATCATATCCATTCTTCTTTGGGTTATGTTTAGTTACGGCACCTTAACATTCAGTTTTATTATGGAACAGTTTTGGTTGTTCATTGTTGCTTTTATTATAGAGCAGTACACGTTCCTCATTCCGGTTCATTGGGCCTTGCTTTATTATGAGAGTAATGAGAGTCCTGCTTCTGCACATGGCGCTGATGACCAACTTTTTAGTCTGCTGGAGCTGTTGGAATGTTATCATCTCTGTTAGGCATCCGCCAACGTTAAACACACACAGACACCCTTCTGAATGTACTGTAAACATGAGTTGGCGCCAGTAACCACCCACCATTGCAGATTTAGTCTGTATCTCTGAGTTCAAGCCATTTGAGCCACAGAGGATGCTGAAGCAGACAGAGTACAGTAGAGAGAGCCTGGCTGTCAGACAGACAGGTGGGGGGGTTGGGGGACACCGAGAATATGAGCTAGACAGAGACAATAGACCTGTGGGCTAGATTGATGGATGGCTCATCGAAACAGAATAATGGCATATTTAACCATGAGAATCTGAGACAAGAGACCCTGCTGAGCCTAACTCTGCAGTGAGACAATGAGAAGTAGAAAGAGAGAGAGAGAGAGAGAGAGAGAGAGAGAGAGAGAGGACAGCAGACTGAGTGCAAGCCCGCGGCCCACACACAGGGAAGGCATCATCTCTGCAAACAGTGATGAGGGACACTCAGTACGACAGAATTGCATTATGGTCCCTCCCTCCAGGGTTTTTCTAATGGAAGGCCAGAGGCAGCGGTTAGAGCTGACTTCATTCTGACGAGGATTTTAACAGCACTTAAGGGAGATCAACACACTGCAAACACAGAGAACACGCTTGCACATCTCTCTCAGGGTGGCCAGTGCAAATATTGACCTACACAGGCTATATGTTTATGAAAATATGACTATTGGCTATATGGAATCTCAACTTTAATTGGACGTATAGAAATGGCTTTGAAATAAACAAACAATAATTGATTTAACACAATTCAATTTACAATATCCTCGTCCATATATGATGCTTTTCCATCCGAGGCCTAAACATCAAGTCAGACTTTCTTTTTGAGCCGGTGTGTGGTGACAATGTATAAAGACATACAACGTGGTCTGGAACCGACCCTGGAGAAACCCGACCTCACGGTTCTTTCAGGCTTTACAAGATATTGTATGTCTCAGAAGTGCACACACAAACATGTCATATTTTAATCTGTTTTTACCTCTTGATGCAGTAAAGCTGGGGTTTTTTTTTTTCAGTTTTAACAACAAAATCTTATACTGTGCAGCTTCACGTAATCCCATATAGACTTTACAAAGGTACAGACAAAAGTCAGCCTTCGGTATGGATGCTATTATGCTTTTTAGCTGTGATGGATATTTTTCTTCGTAGACATTTCTCTCAAACTAAAGAGACAAACATATGATTGAGTACATTTGAGATTAGAGGATACAGTGTGTTTTTAACCTGCAGGAGAGAATCGCAGCAGAACTATTGCTTTTAAATGAATGCACATTTTAACACTGGCAATGAATCGCCAGTGTTAATTTAACACCTAGAGTATTAAGCGTTTTTTATAATGCATGCGGGGTAGGTGCACATCTTCTAGGTTTAAGGTGCTAATTTAACAATGCTGATTTTACAGGGTGTGGAGAGAGAGAGAGAGAGAGAGAGAGCGAGAGAGAAAGAGTTCCTCTGTCGCTTGGATCGCGTTGATGAATGTCCCCCTCTCTCAGCCCCCTCACCCGTTACATGCGCCACTGCACGGGAACCCATATGTAATAGCCTCTGCTGATTTCTCATTCATTTAGCTGCCTCTGTCCACTGAGGCTCAGTGGTGCGGTCGAGTTTAAAGTAATAGATCAGCAAAAAATCAGAGTTACACATTTTACCCCCATCCCTAAAATGATCAGCTAAATACAGCCGATCAGCTCAGGCATGTGTCTGAATGTTTTAGCTGTATGACATACAGTACTTTGTAAAAGTCATTCACTTAATTCACTTAATTTAATAAGTTATTCCTTATGCAAAACATATTTCTGAAAAGATAAAATATAATATAATACACTTGAATAATGAGGGGGCAGGTCAAAGAAAAATTAGTGAAAAACAGCAGTTTCAAAAACTGCAGTTCAGAAAATGTTTACAACTGTGCTAGACCTGGTAAACCACCAAAACTAAGATCCCCAGATAAGACAGTACTTAAAGCTTCATGTTTAAGATCAAGCTGCACTGTTTTAGATCCAAAAACATCTGCAGGTGTTTTTGTCTAAGCTTCCACTGTGAGAAGACAAATTAAGACTATGGGTCTGAAAGGATGTGTAGCTGTCAAGAAGACCTTTCTAAGAAATGTACTGTATATGAAAACAATACGATCTGCAAATCAAACTCATGCTAAATGGGCATTTTGACTGGAAATTAGGGTGATCTCTGAATTTGCCCAATCCTGCACTTTTATTTATTTATAGATAGCAGTTTTGTACACATGCTCTGACACAGAACAAAAATAGCTCGTGCTTGCACTGCTATGTGCATAGAAGCATACAAGTGATGGGTATTTCCTGTCTGTTTTACAGATGATTTTATCTATGGGGGGCACTTCTAATCACAAGACTAAGCCACATGTGGACTATATATGTGTGTGTGTGTGTGTGTGTGTGAAACTGAAATAAATTGGGGCACTTATCTGACGGTACACCTGAGGGATCAGATTAGGAATTATCCGAGACCTAAAAGGAGAATAAACCTTTGAGTCTTGTGGCAAAAGTGGGATCGCCAGTTGGAGGTGCGCAATTCATTTCTCTTTCTATATTTGACTTCTTGATGATGATCCTTTAGTGGTTCTCAACGATTAATTAAATACATGTGGAGTTGAAGTCCCTACATGTCTGCTGATTACTGCCCTATTTGGTTCTCGATAATAGGCAAGGTCTGACAGTCTGTACAGTATCACAGATCGATGATTGAAGGTAGAATAAAATACTTTGGTTGAAGTTACCTTAGGGATGGCTCATTTGAAGAATCTTACATGCGCTTGGCTGCCACATGCACATCCTAAAAATCCTAATTGTGATAACATGGAATATCCTGTAACTTAGGGAAAGATAAAATTAAAATGGGACAAAGATGTCAAGAAATCAGTGACTGAAAAGAAGGAAGGGAATCCAGATTCAAAGTGTCTCCATCCATTACCACTGGCACCTCAACCTACATATAGTAATGTGACCAATATTTACACCAAGTTCTGAATTTACATTTACCTCTTAACTCCCTCTTAACCAATTCACATGACTGTGTCACGAAAATTTTTGTGGAATCTGACCTTACCTAGTTGCCTTCGGAGCATGGCTCACACGTTTTCATGAACAGTTTACGTTCCAAATCTAGTGATGACATTTTTCATTTGGTGGATATGTGATTTGTCACTTACCAAATGTGATTTTGGAAGACCATTCCCTACTGTCCCAGTCAACTCCGGCAGCTAAGCTTGTGGCTCTCAATTATGGCTGCATCATCTGATTAATGTGCCTGTGCAAACACAATCGACATTCCAAAATGTTCTTCTGCAATTACACATGCAGTTACCCATTTCCACTAGAGAGGTCTCCAACCCCCCAAATCTTATATATTGCATCTTGAAATCATGGATGAAACAGGCTATGATATACTGTTACCTGAAAAGCTTCTATTTCAGTCACAGTGTATTTATAGAGCATGTATTGTTAATTCCAGGACTTCTGCTGAGCCCCTGCCAGGCGCCGGGTTTGACCTATAAGATCCAATACAGAAAGAGAAAAGAAATCTAGAGTGAATTTAAGCCCCTGCCAGAGTGCACAGGCTGTTATTGAAGAGAGTGAGCATAGCCTATCTTGTCCCACTCTGTCCCTCATCACTTGGGTCAAACACACTAACAGCAGTTCATGCCCACAGGGGAGAGAGCAGGGCCCAGACACTGTAATATAAGACTCCAGTCTGAAGCCATACAAGCTGCACAACTGCAGGCTCAGGGGATTCAGCCTGGATTGAGCAAAACACATGTTTTTAATTGGTTTTATTTTGAATTATCCCTATTCCCATTATTAGATTATATTTATCCTCTGCACGCATGCTCTTACATCAGCCTCTGAAAAGGGGATTAATGCGGAGATTTTTAAGCGCGGCTCCATCAGCTGCGCTCCGCTTTAATATCCTACTCAGCTTATTATCGAGTCCGCCATGCTGACTTCCACACACTCAGCTCCATGCTAAAAGGATTTAGCGACAGTATAGCTGCACACGCGCCTGAAGTCAACACGCTGGAACTCCAGGCTGAACAGGGACAGTAATTCAGGGACGAATGTGCTTCAACACAAACCTCTACCTGATTTAACTTGGAGCAGAACAGGCGCTGCCTCAGAGATACTACAGGGAGGAAGAGAGGCAAGGGAACGATAAAATCTCCCTGACAAAACACATGGATCTGCACTGTAAAACACTGTTCCACTTCTAATAAAATCCCAAAGCAGCTGGATGTATACCTTAGGCGACACGACCAGCCACTTGTGCCAAGAAACACTACCACTACCCCTAAGCATGAATACAAGCGCCATATAGATCTATTTCCCCTCTGTGTCTCACTAAATGTCCATCTCTCTCTCGCTCTGCACAGATGAGCAGTGTGGCTCTGCTGAGGCAGATGTGTAGTTTTATTAAATAAGAGTTGAATGTGATTTATGAACAGATAAACATGATGGAGAGCAGCTAGAGACAGCAGCTTCCCTTCAGACAAAACAACCTGCTTTAATGCTTTGGATTGTTCTCTCTCTCTTTCTCTCTTTCTCTCTCTCTCTCTCTCTTGCTCTTTTGCAGTCTTTTTTTTCATATTCATTAATCCGTCAACAGATTATTAAAAAGATAAAGGCAGATATGTTTTATCTTTACATCTAGAAAGAGAGATCAGTCTGGTGAAAGACATAATGAGTGCATAATCCTGTATTTTTGCAAACATATATTTGAGAATTACTAACCCCAGCCTCACCGCCTCACTGCCACAATGTAGAACATGCAGTGCAGCTGGCTTTAGCCAGGTAACTACACAGCTACTTTAAAGCATCGAACAAGTGGCCAGCCCAGACAGCCTTGTAGCTGCTCAAGACGTCTCTGAGCCACAAGGGAAAACTACTCTTGGTCACTATCTCGATGGCTATAATGGCAAACCTCTCAGTCAAGAGGGAACCATCTATACATATGCACAAACAAAACACTGCCTATGCAAAGTGGCCAAAACATACAGTACAGAGAGTACACACATAGGGACATGAACAAAGAAGATAGAAGTGGCTTTGACATAGAGTATTAAAAAGGCATTCTAAACAGCATCACAGAGATCATTAGAGGCTTTTAATTATGATCAGCATCAAGCTCTAAACAGTGTGCACAGGCATGTATGCGTGTATGCGGGCATATAAGCCTATGTGTCTGTGTGGAGTTTAATGAGGTTTGTGATTAAAGCGGTAAAAGCATTATTGCCTCTGGGAGAATTAACCATTAGGCAGTGCTCCAGCAGGGCCCGAGCCATCTAACCACTGTGTCTAAAACCCTGCAGCTCTCTGCCTTCACCTGCTCTTCAGCCTTCGTTCACTCTACCTGTTCCCCCAGCGAGCCTCCAAAGCCGCATCCACGTGAGATCTGAGACGCATTAGCACTCTGTCCTGCATCCTCGCTCTCTCTCGTTCTCTGTTTGTAATTAGCGCTTATTCTGAGCCACAGATAAACAGGCTTTATCAGCAGCGTCCATCTCTATCTGCTCCAGAATGCTCTCAGTGTCCTAAACAGCTATACCACCAGCCACCACAAACTTCTCCTCTAATACCTTCTCCTTTTACTTTCACGATAAAGAACTTTTCCTTTTCCTCTTTTCTTTAGTATATGTTTACACTCTGACTACACAGTGATTTTAATCTCTAGCAAACGATTTAATGGATCATAAAATCTCAAACTTTAAACGATGCAGTGTGATTCAAAATGATTCAAAAATAACACAAAATTAAAAACAATAACCCAGATAGCAGTCTTTATATTTAGTCTTTATACAGTCTTTATATTGTGTGAATGTTTTGTGATGAATGGACTGTTGAATTGAAATGCTTTAAAGTTAACTGGAGAAAAATCTAGTTATATTAACATGCATCAAAGTTAAGAGGAGTTTTTCCTTCTTCTATAAAGGCACCAATTTCAGAGAATTAGGAATTTAGGGAAATAGACAATAAGAGCAATGCATTGAAAAATGGTGACATTTTACTGAAGGGCAGCACTCTTAAGGCTATATGACAACTAACAAAAACCTGCATAAACATTTATAAAGGCTTATTCTAACAAATGTCATGAAATCTGCTAAGGTGAAATGACATTGAACAGTTGTTGGATAAGTCTGTTAGAAATGTTTATTTAGGTTTACACCCATTGTCACAAAAGGCTTGTGTCCACTGTAAGACAGACAAAACCTGTTAATTAACAGTGAAAGTATGTTTTCTCAGTGATGGTAGAAATATGCAATATTACAGTAAATGTCTTAGAAATATTGCCTTTTACTCTTATACAACAACTTCACTAGTTAGTCAGTAGCTAGTTATTGTGACACACTGAATTTTGCCATAATAATAATAATAATAATAATAATATGTTGGGTTTTTATTCAAAACCTGCAAATGTTTAGCAAATGTTATGCATATTTACAACATTTTGGCAGTTTCGCCATGTTTCCATCTACTACAGTTTTGCAAAGAAACTTTAGATCATAGACTACAATAATTAGGGGGTGCATCAAGCAAGCAAGATGGGGAGATTTTGTTTAGAATTATTAGTAGTAATTATCTTTACAGCTATTTGCCATCTTTATATGGCCATGTTGTTTACAGCTCAGAGACACCGGAGAAGGACAATCAATGGCCCACCTAATGAGGGCTGAAATCTCTGTGCCACCCAGATAAAGTCCACCTTGCATCTGGGAACACAAACACACCAGGCAATTTTGGGATTACAATGTACAGACCAGTCTTTCCAGTCACC
This sequence comes from Semaprochilodus insignis, assembly GCA_034552555.1. Taxonomy (NCBI): domain Eukaryota; kingdom Metazoa; phylum Chordata; class Actinopteri; order Characiformes; family Prochilodontidae; genus Semaprochilodus; species Semaprochilodus insignis. The sequence goes on along the minus strand of CM067474.1, from coordinate 40,273,642 downwards.
AGCCAACCATGCCCACCGATAGGATAATCCCTATTGGATTATAGAAGCACTAACATCAGGTGAAATGTGACTTATGACATGATGCAGTATTGTTTTCTCAGAAAAAAATTTCACATTTAGTCATATTCTGGCTTTTCCACCTAGTTGTAGCATAGAAACTCTTTTTGGGATATTTGGGCGTTTTTTTTTTTTTTCAAATCAGGCTTTTACATGTAGGTTTTGCACACTTTCAAAATTCACAAAAAATTGGGTGGAAGGAAACCCACTACAGTAACAAGCGTTAAAATAATCACGCCATGTCTGTGAAAGACAGGTGATCATTTGTTTTTGTTAATTCATTCCATGTGTCTATAAATTAGTATTATATTATATGTCTATAATTAGTAACAGCAATATTAAATACAGAATATGTATGTTTGTTTGCTTGCCTGCATTTAAAATTGTTTCTTCAAAAAAAACAGCAACTGACCAATACACTTTAAGTGTAAAGTAGTATTATGAATACTGCCCTTCAGTAAAGTGTCACTGATTTTAGAATATTATTTTGACCATGATTATTGGTTTGTGCATCCCATGTGTGTGGACATAGAGGGCACAATTATCAATTATCAGTTGTCATTTTTGTATCAGTTGGATTTCCAGTGCATGCATCCATGATAGATCACACCACCAGAGGCCATATGAAACACAATTACTATACATGCCGAAAAGGCACTTCCACAGTCGGAGGGTTAAAGGGCAGGGGTTCAGCCCCCAAATGTGGTAGGATGCATCTGTGCATGTTTGAGAAATTTCCCCTGTCCTGACTTCACCTTCTCCTGTCTCTGCCATGTCATGTCTTCATTTCACCCTTTTTTCTTCCTTGTCCTGCCTTTTCATTGTTCTCCTGCCTGTTTAGCAAGTCCTTGTGTTTATAGCCATATGTTCCTTTGTGCTTTAGTCAGATCTTGAATGTTTGTATAGTTGAACATTGCTATGTGTTTTAGTTAGTGATTTTTATTACTTTATGTCTCCAGTTAGCTTGTTTTCTCTACTACATTTGTGTTTATGGATGTTATGCCAAGTTTGATTTCATTTGGCCCAGTGTTTAGTTTCATTTCTGGTAAAGTGTAGATCTCTCTTCCCCTGCCTTGCCTATATAAGTTACTTGCAATCAAGCTTTCCCGTCACGTCTCACTTTTCATTAGATTCCATTTCTGCCATTTCCTCTAATTCCTTCCCTTTCAAAACATTCATTAAAATAGTTTCTAATGACAGCAAAAACATGAAACCAAAGTCCTGAGCCTTTGTGTTGATCTCCATTAGAAGACGATCTCAATGCTGCAAAAGTTCTCATATCCCAACATTTATTACCACCTAAACGTGATGCAATAAAATAAATATTTTTGAACAGCATCAGCTTTGGTCTTGGGTTTAAAATTAATAGCTTGACTGCTTTTGGTCTGATTTTTAAAGATTGTGTCTAAGGAATGAATTAATAAATGGTTTGTTCTGGAGACTGATGGATAAGTGAATTATTTGCTTGGAGGACTGATAGCTGTATAGTTAAATCCATGCAGTTTATCAGTATGCCGTAGTAGTACAACACATGTGCTATGGTCTGCTTAACTGTTTTTGTTGAAGCAAATGGATTTGGTGGTATACGTCAGAGGACCGTTAAGAAGACTTAAGATGAGCCATATGGGATCTGCTGAACAGAATGCAGAGTTTAGTATATTTTTAGAGGATCTTAAGTAACGTCTTTGGAGAATGATTCACTATGATTTACCCACCATGGATTTATTGGACAGAAAGGAGATATCTTGAAACCATAGCAGTTTAAATAATGCTGCATAAATTAGTCATCATTCATCTTTAGTCTGCTTTCATCTGAAAGGTCCTGTAATCTAATTGGAAATTTGGCAGTTCCAATCCACCTAATTCCTTAGACAGATCATCAGAGGAACAGACAAAGAGATTGAGGGAGGGCAGTGATTTGAAGGGGTCTTTGAGACAGGTCTGTTTCTGTGAAGAATTGTCCTTAAAGCAAATGTATTGCCAGGGAAGGCTTTTAAAGTCACTTGGAGCTAGCCTTCCAATTTTGGGTGTGAAGAAGCAAGCAAGTTTCAAATACAAATCAGTCATTCTGTATAAAGGAATCAAAGAACCACACAGGCATGACGAGGTGGGATTTATTGCTGTCAGTCAGGCCTTTTTCTGCCGTTCATGACGAATGCCCCTAATCCAATTCAGGCCTCTCAATTCCACAGCAAAACTGCACCAACACCAGATATCCTTGCAGAATGTAACAGCTGGAACTGGAACTATTTACAGTTTGAGGACATATAAGAGGAAATGGTTGACTGGGCGTCACTGTTACTGGTTATACAAATTGACCTATTTATGGTCCACCTCTGTATTTCCCCAATATATTAAGTTCAGCAGTAAATAGAAATGTGCATATATTTATTGTACCTTATATTTGCACAGTATTTCGACTATTCACTATTTCACTATTTTTGCACAGAAAACAACATATCATTTGACAAGAGTTGTTTGAACCTTTGCATATGACAGCCCTCAGACTTTTGGCGCGCACTGTTCTTATCTCAACCCAGTGCATGAAAATGTAGTCAATTTACATTTTGTTTGCTGCAACACAAACATATGATCAAGGTACAAAATCCAAAGGGTCCAGGGAGGTCCCGGACCCCCTAATTAACCTCTCGGACTACTTGTATTTCTCAAAATGTAAATTCTAGAGGGGGTCTCTGAAAATCAATTTATTATGTACTTTGTTTGTAATGCTGTCCATTAGGGGAAATAGAAGCTCAAATACGCATTCATGGAACAGTCATTGTTGAGTTTCCTTCATCCAGAGTCGACGAGCAGGTCTGCCTCACTGTGGCTCTGAAGCAAATTGATTCACCCAGTCCTTCATAACCTAGCAATTGTAGCTATGCCCAGGACAACTCTGAAAAACTTTTATTATACTTTACCTCTAAAACCTTTACTACTGTAAATATAGCATATTTGTACATCTGATACCCTGCCCAGTTTCCTAACAGATCAGTGGAAAGTATTGCAACTGATTTCTCGAACTGAAGGAAAAAGAGGGGATGTGTAAGATCTCAGTTTATGTGTGAAAGACGCACTCAGTGCTGCTATGCTGAGTGAGTTAGCAGCCGTCCACTGGAGTCACCAGCCAACATGTGACCCTCTGAGTACCAGGCGGTATTTCTCACACTGCGTATGTTAGTGAAAGCTAACAACTTTGGAAAATAATTGTGGACAGCTACAGTAATTGCTAATTAGTGAATGCATTCATTGTGACAGGACTATGTGTGCACATTATCAGGTGGCCTTTTTGCACTGAGTTCAGACACCAGAAACCCCCATCATAAATATGTGTTTGTAGTGTCCTGGCATGGCCACTGTATAGCTGTGCATGTGTACTCTTACATTTGCGTTCAAGGGTGAGATTAGGTTTGGGATTAATGCACTGGCATACCTGGAATGTTACCATGGGGAGTTAAAGTGACAACCAAGGATGTGTGTTTTTGTGTTTCTGTGTGTGTGGTTTTCTTCAGTACAACTGAGACCTGATATTGATCTGAGCCAGAATCATCTAGAGTGATGTGCTCAATTTAGGCCTGTTCTTTCTGTATTTTCCCCCCTCACTGTTTTCTGGAGAGCATTTTTGTCTAGAATTGTCCTTGGTTGAATTGAAACATTCTCTTAAGCTCACTGAAAGTGAAGTGTGTGTGTGTATGTGTGTGTACACTACAGGGGGAAAGTAGTATTGATTTCTGTGAGAGGGGCTAGATTGAGGAGTTCGCAGTGACATGTTCCACTCATTGATGCCCTGATGGAAGCACAGTGAAGACAAGTGCTACATAACAACCAGCAGCATCCACACACACCTGCATACACTCACACACACATAGGTCACTTTGCTGCAATAACACATCAAGCCTGTGGCTAAAGAGCCCCCTGCAAATATAATGGCTGTCATTTAGTCTGTACATGCAGAAAAACTCACACAGGCCTTGAAATTAGACAGTTGAGTTGCACAGTATAAACCAGTCTCTCTAAAACAACCTCCAAAGGTAGTTTGTTTGAAAGGTACTGGAAGGAAATCAGCTCTACACAACAGCCTGCAAAACCAATGCTGGACTAAACCTGTTTTTGGAGTAATTTGGCCAGGATTTTGCAGCTGCTGTAACCCCAACATTTTTGAGGGAAACCAAACAATTCACAGTATAAAACAGGGAACTCCAAGAAAATAGCACCCAGAAGGAAATGTCAGATTGCAATGCTATTGGGTTAGGGTTAGGGTTACGATTACCAGAAACAATAAATGATGATAAATCTAGACTGATACAGGCAATATTTATTGAGCTACACATACAGAAGTCGTGTCTCTCAGTATGGCGTTGGGCTGTCATGTTTGCTAATGCATCATGCCAGACATTTCAGCAAGGAGTTGTAGAGGATTCTAATGGTGTCCTGTGGTAATCCATCCCATGCAGCTTGAATATTCTCACACAGTACCTGCAGATTTTGCGATAGGGGTGGAGGTGGATTGACACTAGGTCTTCTGGATGTGTACCGCGTGACAACAAACCGTTCATCTTGGTGCTGACCACGGTGCCTCCACACACAGATTCTTTGGTCTTCTCTACCAAGACAAAAGCGTGACTCATCACTGAAGATCACCCATTGCCATTCTCGAAATACAGGAGGTCTCAACAATATTGCAGTCTTTGTGAAGTTGATGTGGTGTTAAGGGCAGTCGTTGTAACGGTGCTGGCAGGATAACTCATGAAGTGAATCACTGCTTGCTGAATGTCCGCAACTGTGGCTGTTGGATCAGTCAGGAACAACAATAAGGCCCATCCTTGCTTATGTCACATGTGTCATTTTATTTTTGTCCTCAGTAGGAATTGTTGGGAATGTTGATACAATAAGTCCTTCAAGACCACAATCCTGTTTGACACTTTCACTTACCTTGAGTGTTCCCTTACCCCTATCTGTTTGTGCAGGGACATCACCAAACTCTGGNCTATCATGCCTCAAACTATGGAGGCAGTGCTGCTTGGGTCAACAAAGAAGATCTCCATCACTAAGGCTCTAGATATTCAGATATTCAATATAAGATATTCATGTCACTGTTGTCCTTTCCCCTCCAGTCACCATTGCTGCAGGTCCTATGTCTCCTATTCCTGTCAATGCTTCCCCCTTCCTACTGGTCTCTGTCACTGATCCTGTTCCTCAAGCATGTGTTGCTTGTGTCCCTGCCCTGACTTTTATCCGGTTTCACACTCAGGTCAACCCAGTCCCCTAAAGTCATGCTGTGGTGAGCTGGCTCCTTTGCAGTAGTGAATGCAATAACTTTTGCCCTGGCTTCTGTCACTCTCCTCAAAGCTTCTGTCATTTTTGACATTGGCCAAGTCTCTGTGTTTTTGCCTTTCCATTCTTATAGGCCAGGTTTCTTAGATCCTGCTTGGTCTGGTTCTGCCATGGCACTCCCTGCTAAGAATCACCCGCTCATGGTTCTCATTCATGGCTCATTCAAGATGGGATTAGTTTAACATGGTGAGGTGAGGTGATGTAGTTACTGCCAGTGTTTCTCAGTGAGTTTAGTTCCATCCATATTCATCATATCAGTAGTTTTTTCAGACTGCATGCTCAAGTGTCAGGCAATTTTTACCTACTACAACCAAACATAGAAATAATCTCGGCCAACAATGATCCCATGTGAATTGCAGTGTCAGTATATATTCCATTATATCCTGTGGGAAAGGAGTTGGAGCCACTCGAAGAAGCATTTACTTATATTATGCAGCCAAAATCAAGCCAAAATGTATCTGTAATTTATACCAAGATTTCTTATCCTGTGCAATTCATATATACATTACAGACATCCTGTGCTAGATTGACCCCACCTGCCTGTACAAAACCTAAGACAAATTTCTTGTTTAAGCAATTACCTTCCTTTTCTGTATTTCTGCTTCCTTCATGCTTAGTACCTGAAGTTTTGTGGATTTGTCTTTCTGCCTCCGCTTCTTCATCCTTCATGGAAAAGCCTACTTGCACTCAGGCAGTTGCACTGGAAGCCTTTTTTAAAGCATTTTTCTAGGCACTCATCTGACAGTCAAAGATGTTCCCATAATAATCCGTGCATACATCAGCTCCGACTCATGCATGTGCCACGTGCCAGTTCACATTTCTTTTATGCTTTGTCTGTTTTTATCTCTGTTGTGCTTTGCATAATGATACAGAGTTTGTAATATGTCCTTTACATATTCACATAAAAATGCATTCATGCTTAGGTTTAGCTATACCTCTGAAAATCTGGAGGCTGGATAGAAGTCCAAGTCCAAGAAATGATTAGCTAAAATGAGTGGAAATATCTATAGTAAAATAAATTCAACAAATATATGAAGGAAGCTGATCGGCAGTAGTTTAACATGGGCTATATAATTCAAGGAACTTAACAGAGTTGAACAGTTTTGATCTGTGTTTGGTTTTACTGGCAAAACTCAAAAATGGTAAACAACAAAATGTAGCGCTCTGGCCAGGCTAGCCTTTTCTGCTCCCAGGCTATGCTAGCACTCTCTACTGGACGTTAAAACAAAAGCACCCCTCTAGTGCACATAATATCCATTTACAAAAAAAAAACTAAAAACATACAACAACAGCCTTCCTTGCTGGCTAACTGACCACAAACACCAACATGCCTATAAATTGCCTCCCACCCATTGTCCAGAGGCAACGACCCCACTGCTCACTAGTCCGTAAAACAGGAATGCATACCCTCCTCCTAAAGGACACTTGGATCCATTGGGCACCAAGCAAACTTCTTCCGTCCAAGCCACAAATAAGAGCGCATGGCAAACTACACTAGGACACTAGGGCAGGAAAAGAAAAGAACAAAGATAGAGCAGGAAAACCATGATATAGTAGAAACCGTGCATGGTAGAATATATTTTACACATTTATCTGTAACCGAACTGGATTGATGTGTTTGAAAATAGAGACTTTTGAACAACGATTCCAAACTTTTGAATGTACATACATCAATTTAGCATGAAGAAAGTAATCAAAATAAAATAGACAACCCAACTCAGCTTAATGGGATTTGAGTGTTGGCTGTAATTTGAGGAATGGCCAATGAAGCTGATGTATATATGATGGATTACAGTGTCTTGGGGGAGCGTTCGCATAACATTATTCATTTAGGGGCTTTTGCAAAGAGTGTGTGTATATATGTGTGTGTGTAACTGAATGACTGAAAGAGAAAGAGAGAGAGAGACAGAAAGAGAGAGAGAGCGACTTCCTGGTTGTAATGAGTGGATGACCTCTGTAGGATCATTTCCGTCTCTCCTTTAATTAGGTTCTAAATGTCAGGATACGAGTGTTTGTTGTGCACAGGCCACTGTGTATAAGGGTGTGTGTGTATCGGTTTGGTGTTGCTCAGTGTAACTAAGCCACTGCTTGACCCAAACAACAGTTAAAAGTTAGAATGTAGATGAAAGGCAAGCTCTTGAGGAAGGCAGCTTCAGACCACTCTCATACTCTATAGCCGTCTCTCTCATGCTCACTGTAGCTCCTCCAGACTGAATAATCTCACACAATCAACATTCCTGTGTCCTAACAATTCCTAATTAAAATGCCCTGTGTGTATGCGAGCATGTGTGTTCAAGCATTAAATGAACGGAAAGATTAAATGAAATTGTTTAAACAGAGAGAAAAGCTGAGGAATTAAACGCCACTGATTAGGTCACCACTGCGGGATGCCTTGCATTTTAGTGCACATATTAACACACGCCCACTTACTTACAATATGATGCAAGAGCTGAAGCCAAATGGACACTAGTGTCTAAGTATTTAATCTGTTTTTAAAATGTAAACATCCACTCCAAATGGTTAAATATTCAAACCAATAAAACTGATGTTCTTTTAATTTGGGCTGTTGTGAATACATTAAAATGTACTCAAAGAATAAGAAGTGATTAGATGGTGATTTGCACAATGATAAGTTTGTTAGGAACAGAATTGCATGATATTGTATTAAAATTTCTACACTATGTATAGTTTGGTGACCTCTCTGGTGTATATGTATAATTCCACATAACATCTGTTGCACTATGGACCCCTTTCCTGAGCAGATGAATTAGTTGATTGGGAGCGTAATAAACCAGTTAACCATTATCATCATAATCTCACTGGACAAAAAATTAGTCACCACTGAAAACATACCTAATAGTGTGTAATACCTCCATGAGCAAGAATGACAGCTGCGATTTGATTTGACTGGAAGTTTCTGTATACAGGCAATATCAATGTTCAGCCACTCTTACATCAAAGAATTGTACAGTTGGGTCAGATTTAGTGTATGCCTTCCCTGGCACACTTCTGAGGAGAATTTCCTGTAGACTGGGATTTTAGCCACTGCTGGTAGACCAATCAAAAAAATTCAGTCCAACTTTTAAATTATTGTTTCAGGCTTTGCAGGGTGACTCACAGCGCACACACACACATACACACACGCACACCATATTTTAATGGTTTTTTTTTCTCCTGACTGACGTTGTTTCCGGCAGTTAAAGAAAGTAAGCTACATTGTGCAAATTTAACCATTCAATCCATATGCACCGTCCAGACTTTTAATTAACATTTATTTATTTATTTACTTATTTACACACTCACTTACTTGCTTACTTATTATGTTACGAAAAGGTACTATATATATATATAAATTCTTTTTATTGTGTGTGCAATACTGAAATTCATCTCTATGTTTAATTACAGTATACAGAACACACATACATAACTCATTAGCACCATCGGCAAAGCTGTGACTGCCTGTTCAGTCTAATGCTGCTCCATTGATCATCTCAAATGAAGGGAAATGTACTGCTGACCCTGAGGACCACCACTGCAATTTCAAGCACACAGCAGCAAAGGCTCCAGTAAGAAGATATGCAAATACTTCTGAGGCTCATGAGAAAGAGAAAGAAAAAAAAAGAACACTTTCCAACATCGCCAACGGTGCAAACTCTCCTGATTCAGAGCTTATCTGACTGGATAAACTCGCACTGTAATTCAAAAAATGGCACGTTGAACTAAATCGGAAAGCAATTTCACAACAAGAGGGTCATAATTACACATCCTGAAAGCACCAACTCTAGGCTCATTACGCCTGCTTGAACAATTCAGGCTGTAGGATCAAGTGGACAACTCATCAGGCAAACTCGGTGCCTTCTTATTCAGACTGAAATGAATTATTACATCAGATCAAGAATTAACTCACTGTGAGTTAATGCAAGGTCATTTGCGAGTGATATTAATTTTGTAAATGTTAAATGAAGACTTATTACCTGCATTCTATTTCCCTTGGACGTGCACAAGTACAACCATGTGCACACACACAAATAACATTGGTACATTCAGACACAAGCACAGAACACAGTTATCTTCCCAGAACATGCATTACAATCAAAACCAAAGGATTTAGTTTTTAGGATGAGACATCTTTTTTTTTCTCTGTTCTATGAAAATGTTGTTCACACGGCAGGCCCCTGAGTGCAAATTCAATGTTGGTTCCGTTGTTCCACCCCCCCACCCCCCAATTCATTTTTGGCCCCACCCAAACCCTAATGGTTCCTTAAACCTACAGCCACCAAACTGCAAAGTACATCTGCCAATTCAGCGCTAAAGAAGTTAGTCTGCTAAGAGAGGTTAAGAGGGGTGTTTCAGGCAGGCAAGACTGAATAAAGTACAATACAGGGCAGCCAATCAGAACAAAGATTATTTACATGCAACCGTTTCCAGACACAGTAACATAAATCTGCTTAATTCTAGAGGTTAGAGAGAGACTGGGAGAAAGGTTAAGTGAATAATGTAACGTGTTTTTTGGTATTAATTTCTGTAAAATCTTGAAAAGACATTTAACCTGCATCTTCTAGAATTCACCTTTTGTTTAGATCAATCTCTGACATTTAGAAATATGGTAAATGACTGCAAACTTTGAGTGCTTTGAGGTTATATTTTGTGGCATTGCTGTACAGATAGTGTTTTTATTGCATAGGTGACTCCCAGCTCAAGTTCTGGAGGCCTTTCTATACTGCAGCATTCTGCAGCATTCACTTGTAAAAAATGTTTGCAATAAAAAATAAACGCAAGCTCGGCATCAGACTAATACTCACAGACAGGACACTTCATTCTGTTCAGCTGCTGTGCCTCAGGGATCGGTTCTCACTCTCCGCCCCGAGTTTTGTTCCACTTTTCCTCAGTCATACATCAGTGACCACGTAGCCACAATCAGGGAATGACATTAACAGAGAGTGCCTGAAAGGGTTGGTGGCAATTCCATGCAAATATGAACCTTACCGTGAAAAATAAAGTGAGCAGAGGAACAAAATCACTTCAATTGTCCATTTAGACTCCACTGTTTTTAATTGCTCTGCTCACATTTTATTCCAATTATACTACATCAGGGAACAAAGAGGGATACTGGGCATTGCATAGAAGGGTAAGGGGGTCTGTGTGTGTGTCAGGCTGAGAACGCGGGAGATTTTGGAATTACAAGGTGCTCCTATAAATTCTTATTGTTCTTTTAATTCCTATTCTAATTCATAACCAGAATTTCCCAGCTCTTCATTTCTAACATGCAATTTATGACATAAATTATACCTTATAATGTGCTACTTATTGCTATGTATTCATGAACATGTGCCAGCCAATTACTTCATAAAATAGCAGTATACAATATAGAAACCTTCACTTTATAAGTAACCTTTTGTTCATTTAACAGCCTATAATAATGTTAATTCACCTCAGCTTTATTAGTGTCATTCACTTTGTTAGGGCCAAGCCACGATCACTTTCCCACACATTTAATACTGCGTCTCGTCTTGTCTTTGGGGGTCACAGTTTTTGGGGGTCATTTTTAGGTAAAGTCTTTATGGTTGTAGTGGGCTGGTCTGGACTGAATTTAGGTTCCAATCTAGCAGTGCATGCGTGCATTAGGTCTCTACATTAGCCTGCATATATCAGTGCATTCATTTAACCTGCAAATGTGAGCTTTAGGTAAATAAGTGAAATACATATCTCTGTTATCTGGTGATTAAAACAAAAATATTTGGCTGTAAAGAAATCAGTACATGCACATCTATTGCTGTTTCAATGAAGGTTTCCCACTGAATACTGCAGCTATTCCTAAACTCTGCAGTTAACTGCAGGAAACGGTCTCTTTTTCCACATTCAAGTTAACTTCTTAACTTCACTGTCATTGTTCATGTTTTCCCACCAGTAGCTACTTCCATTAACTTTGTTCATGCATTGCAAGCAATAAATGCATGAAACAGTTTTTGAAGCTTGTTTCCAACAAACTGTTATTTACCTTAAACTTTAGTTATTTACCAATAGTAATATTTTACATGTTTCCTTCTTTTATTTCATGTACAGTCATATGGAAAGGTTTGTGCACCCTGGGCATGTTCTGATGAGCTTGCAGCACATTCTCTAAAGAGAGCACACTTTTGCATTTGCAGAATTTAACATAAAAAACACTGCATTTTAATTCAGTCTAGGCTTTCGACTGTAATGCCTCATTCAAAATCTGATAACTCATGCTGGCCAGTGTTTGACCGCACTTACAAGATAACACCTCACAAGTTATACAGGTGTGCACGTTTCCAAGCAATCCCTTGAGGTAACAGCACTTCATTATCTACTTGCATACTGCTATCCCATGACTTTCGATATGTCAATGTCCTGCACTAAAATGTGCAGAAAAATTCACATTTGTTTCACAGATGTGTAAGTTATTTTCACCTAGAATATCAGCAGAACACATCATGTTGGTTTCTGCAACATTTCAGGCACTGATAAACAAGTTTCCACTAGAGCTGTACAGAAAAGGTTTTAGCAACATTGTTAAAATATTAACAGTTTTATAGCCTACACTGGGGGAAGCAACCTGGGGGCTGGTGTCCAGCACAGTTTGGTGAGTTCCCTGTTCTAGCACACTAACTAAGCCTGGTAATTAGCTGATGAGTTGAATCAGGTGTGCTTGAGTAAGTAAATCTCCAAACTGTCCAGGAATCTGGCTTGTGCACCCCACCATTTGCCTACATCCACACGCTTTTGGAAGAAAAATCCAAAGGATGTTTTCATTATAAATCCTTTGGATGGAAATGTAGCTATTGTGGTGATACTTGATGAGTAGGAGGTGTTGGGGAGCAGTCTGAACAGAGTGAGGAATCACAAGGGAGAGAGAAGATGGTGACAGTGGCGTGAGAATGAGGAAAGATGGAGGGCTTGGGCAGATCATCCAAAAAACATCCTTACTCCCTTGGGCTGCGAGACACTTTCTACTGCGTCATGAAACAGAACAGAGCAGTGTGGCAGCACTGCAGCTGGCACCCAGCCATGCCTGAAAACTCATACACTCCCTCACTCAAACAACTGAAAACTGGCCTTTTGCTTTCTAAAGATCCTCACATACACACACACACACACACACACACATACACATACACACACATGAATCATTCACCCTTTCTCCCTGAACGGGGTTATGACACAATCACTGAGCTAACACACATGTTCTATCACCTTCTGCTTAGACCACCCTGTCTCAAACACTCACACTCCAACTGTTTCAAGCTCACTCTTTTCATGTCATTCACTGTTCTCTCTCCATACTGCTGTGTGCATGCGGATCAATGAGTGCATTTTTGCAGGACATAACAGTCAACACAAATTAGACGCTAGCCTTCCTCACAGTGCAGGATTTCATGTAGCTAACGCGGCTGCCTTTAACGTTCACTCAGTCTCAGAGCTGACATACATGTCTGTCATGCTGTCTGTGTGTCTTTGTGTCTCTGAGAGCACACGGTCAGCAAAAAGCTAAAATAACTGTCCTCCTCTCTCTCTCTCTCTCTCTCTCTCTCTCTGCTTCTCCTTTCTTCTCTCCACTCTCTCTCATTCTCCTTTTCTCTTCCTCATTATCTTTCTTTTTGTTCTTGTTTATCTTTCTTTTCCTCTCACCCTTTCTCCTCCTTTCGGCGGTTTCTCTCTCTCTTTCTCTCTCCCTTCATTGTTCTGTTTCTCTCTCACTCTCTCCCACATCATCACTCTTTTTATCTACTCTCCTCCTCACTCTTTCTCCCTCTCTCCTGCATTACCTCTCTCTTCCTGCTTGTTTATTTATTTTTTTCCTCTCTCTCTCCATCGATCTCTTTTCCTCTCTCTCTCTCTGTCTTTATCTCTTTCTGTCTTTATCTCTCTCTCTCTCTCTCTCTCTCTCTTGCTCTCTCTCTTCTTATGCAGACACACTTCGTTGCGCCCCTGCTCCCCTGCCCAGGAGAATCCTGATTATTCCGGGACGAGTCCACACAGCACAGCTTCAGGAAGGGCTGGAGCACGTCAGCAGAAAGCTGGATTTGGAGGTGAGGATGGACAGATCAGATGGATGGATGGGTAATTGGACCAAAAGTGTAACTGGAAAAGAGAGACATTAAGAGGGCAAGTTGTTGGGGAAATGAAAAAATCAGCATCTAATATGAGAGTTCAAAATGGCTCTGTAAGATGAAGCACATTAGGAGAAGGTTATTACAGTCAGTGTGAGTCTGTTTCCATCTGTACACTCTGGAGAGACTGTGTATGTGTATTACACTGGCGTCTCTTTCCTCTAACTAATATCCTGTTCTGAACGCTATTCCCCATGGTACGCTGTGCTCGACTGCTTCAGAATCAATCAGCTTAAACTTCTTCGATATTCACAGAAAGGGAGAGAGAGAGAGAGAGAGAGAGAGATAGAGAGGGAGAGAGACTGACTCTGATATTCATAAATGCTCCCATTCTCTCACAGGCTCACTCACCATCACTGCATGCATTCTATTTCCTCTGCTTTCCTAGAGAGTCAGCGATATGCAAATTCCTGTGTTTTCATTTCGTTTAACCACGACAGAAATGTGCAAGTGAGCACATACAGCTGCCCTAATGTTCTGTCCCCTACTGCTGCATAAACAAAGGCCTCTGAGAACTTCTTTCCATCAAAGCTTTAGTGAAGGTTAGAGCTCTTGAAGCACACACACACACACACACACACACACACACACACACACATTTGTTTCTGTGAATTGTGGAGCCACTACATAAACTTCCACTCATTTCCTGGAGACTTGACCAACCCAGCACTACTATTAGCCTAATCCTAGACCTAGACTTACTTTAACCTTTCTCTAACCTTTACCTTTACCCTAACCCTAACACTATTTTCACTCTTACCCTTACCTTAAACTTTACCTTACCCTAACCCAACCTAACCCTAAGCCTTTCCCTAACCTTAAACTTAACCTTATCTTTACCCTTAACTTCACCCTTACCCTTAACTTCACCCTTACCCTTAACTTCACCCTTACCATTACCCTTACCCTTAACTTCACCCTTACCCTTAACTCCACCCTTACCATTACGCTTACCTTCACCCTTACCCTTAACTTCACCCTTACCATTACCATTACCCTTAACTTCACCCTTTCCATTACTCTTACCCTTAACTTCACCCTTGCCATTACCCTTACCCTTAACTTCACCCTTAATCTTAACTTCACCCTTACCATTACCCTTACCCTTAACTTCACCCTTACCCTTCACCCTTACCATTACCCTTACCCTTAACTTCACCCTTACCATTACCCTTACCCTTAACTTCACCCTTACCATTCACCCTTACCATTACCCTTAACTTCACCCTTACCTTCAACCTTACCATTACCCTTACCTTTAACTTCACCCTTACCATTACCCTTACCTTCAACCTTACCATTACCCTTACCATTACCCTTACCCTTAATTTTACCATTACCATTACCCTTATCTTCACCCTTACCTTCAACCTTACCATTACCCTTACCCTTAACTTCACCCTTACCATTCACCCTTACCATTACCCTTGCCCTTAACTTCACCCTTACCCTTAATTTCACCCTTACCATTACCCTTAACTTCACCCTTACCTTCAACCTTACCATTACCCTTACCCTTAATTTTACCATTACCATTACCCATACCCTCAACCTCCTTATCCCTTACTCTAACTCTAACCCTAACCTTAATCCCAACCTTATCCTAGCCCTTATTTTACACATACCTTAACATTACCCTTACCCATATCCAAACCCTACTCCCTACCCTAACCTTAACCTTACCCTAACCTTTTTCTAACCTTACCCTAACCTTAACCTTACCCTTAACCTTCACCACGCTAACCCCAACCTTATCCTAACCTTACCCTAACCTTAACCTCACCCTTATCGTTGCCTTACCATATCCATACCCATTTCCTACTCCTTATCCTAAGCTTAACCTTACCTTGCTCTAACCTTACCCTAACCATACCCTAATCTTACCCTTATCCCTACCCATACTCAAACCCTACTCCCTACCCTTGCCTTAACCTTACCCTTCACCTTATTCTAAACCATGCCTTACCCTTACCCTAACCTTAACCATACCATTAGCCTTACCTTAACTTTACCCTAAACTAAACCTTAACCTTTTCCTAACCTTAGTCTTTCCCTTACTCTAACCTTTAAAGGGAAACAGAGAAGAAGAAGAGTGGGAGAAATATAGAACATCAGATAAACATACAAAGAAAGAGAGAGAAATAGAGAGAGATGTATACAGAGAGAGAAAGAGAGAAAGACAGTGTTAGAGGAGAGCTGTCACCAGCTGATTCATTTCAGGTATCACTTTGTGTCTGAGCGTGTGGTGTTGGTGAGAAAGTAGCAGGAGCATGTGTGTGTGTGTGGAGGGATGTGTGTGTGGGTGTGGTCCTTAGAAGGCAGATAAAGAAGGAGAGGTTGATGGATGGATGACTGTCTATATGATAAGCTTCATTTCTCTCTGCACTAGGGCAGATATAGAAGGCGCACATTTGTCACCCGATGGTCCCTCCATTCTTTTTTTTTTTCTAATCATGGACCTGGTGGGTGTCACTGGCCTCCCACTCAATTTCCTGTCACTCTATAAGCATGCCAGTGTCTCCCTCAGGCAGACGGTGGATACACAGTGACGCACTGCCGTTTACACACATCTATAATTCATCTCTACAGTAAATCCAAAACAAGCCTACAGAGATCAGAGCACACTCACATGCAGACACACATGCAGCCTTGTTTTTATACAGTGTCAGGACACACATCCCACATGTAGCATAAATATGGCACTACTCGTATAATAATAATAATTATGTGTAATTATACATTTTAGATACAATGTTGCTGATATGACAAAACCTTGCGTCTCCAGAATAGTCATTTTCAGATGTAGGAAGAAACTCTCTTGATTTTTAAAGTTACTGTAAAAAATAAAAATATATATATTAGAGATAATAGGTCTAATACTAGATAGATAATAGATAAAAAAAATACAATTCAATAAAAAATCATGTCTTTTTTTGGTCCTGAAAATGTACATAAACAAACATACATAGATACAAAATCACATTCTGTTTTATACTGGGCCATATGAAAAATTACTATTTTAATGTAGTTGGATTCACTTAGTTGGTCATATAGATACTGTATGACAGATGGCATCTCTGCAAAGGCAAAGATGATGAAAGCGATAAAAAAAATGATAAAAGAAGAAATTAAGCTTCTGGTATTCTTATAAAAGCATCTAATCATCCACAAGCCGATGCTGAGTTAAAGGTCATCCTCTCCTCCCTACAGCGGTGAAAACCCAACATGTACATGTTTAATAAAACATGAGAGTAGTAATTCAAATGTCCAGAAGATATTTGCTATTCTGATGTAAGATAACAGATGCATGTTACAGTGTTTAGCACTGGAAGGCAAGCTAAGCAACCCCTGATGGCTGTCATTGCTAAAATTCCACACAATTCATACGCTTTATGCTCACCATTATATTAAAATGTGTTTGGTGTTTGAAGATGGTTTATTTTGCACTCAAGCTATAATGCTAAGGCAGCTGATGAAGTCTAATGAAGTCTAAACCACACCATTTGCCTTTTGGTGATTTATGCTCTATTGTTATCTATAAATATGGACAAAACAGATACAGTATATACGTTAACAGATATGCTGCAAGTCTTTGAGCATGTATCTCCGGTAAAGAGCCTGACATGGTTTGGGGCAAATGTTAACTGATATACAAAACTTACTAGCTTCATTAGCCTTGTAGTTCCAGTGCAAAGACTGCACCAGTTTTACATGTATATTTCTTTATATATGCTTCTCACACCTCTTAGCTTTGGCTATAGGCTGCATGACTGTTAGTACAATTATTTTTCACTGGGTTTGATAGTGACAACTTTAATGCTTTTGTTATTAATATTATCAAAAATGTCCAATATTTTAGATGTTGTAAGACACAGAACTATACACAAATCCATGCATTTTTAATGTTTCTAAATATTTCATTAATTAAAAAAGCTATGGAACGCTCCTTGTATGTGGAGATCACCAATAATTAGTGCATTCAATGCATTAATTTAAAAACATTTATGAAGCACACACACTTCTTGCCTCACTCCCTATATTATAGTTATTCTCACCTCACCTCATATCAGCCTCATGCATCAGAAGAACACAAATTAATATTTGAACGTTAACGCAGACCTAACATCAATCTTGCTCCCCAAATGTTTTATACCTGGAAGTTTATCATATTAGCTATTAGCAAGTGGACTATAGATGCAATATTGCATGAGGTAAGCTAAGATAATACTGTTAAGTAGTAATAAGTAATAATGTTAAGTAACTTAAGACTCTTCCAGCTGATCTATGAGAGAGACAACTGAGGAAGAACTATGTCACAGGTGATTAGGTCAGCTACAGCAGCTTTAATTTCAACCACTCACTATCACAACCACAGATAATTTTCATGTATAACGTTACAGTTAACTAGTGTTAGTCCCAGCCTCAGATCAAGTGATGTGTGTTGTCTACACCAGTGGTACCCAACCCTGATCCTAGAGTATCCCCAGCCCTTCACATTTTTGTGCTCTCACTAGAATGGCCAGGGCAGGTGACCTTCAGTGACCAAGGTGGGGAACCACTGGTCTACACAATACCTTGTGCTGTAGGCTATTGTAACCCACTACTGCAATACTTTGCATTAAACATCTTTTTTAGGCTGCAGTAAACACAGACTGACTATTTTGTGTCATAATCATAGAAACAGCTTCTGTGCATTGCTGTGCACTGTACTGTATCCCTGATGATCCATGCTAGAATTACTCTAGAACTTTGCATTGTGCTTCATTTTCATGTATATGCATAATTTTGCATTCTCCTTTCTTCTCATTCAGGATAAATACAGCTATGTGACACTACATCACTATAAGAGTGGGGAGTAAATTGCACCTATGCAGTATGATCTAAAATGTCCTCCCTGAAACGTCTACATCAGCCAGAGAGATTTTCTAGCATTTAGCTCCATTTAAATGACACCCCCCCTCCCCGCCCCAATAGCTTTAATATCAATGAGATATTTCTTATATCTGCAAGTGAGGCTAGCTTAAAAACAATGGAATAATTGGAATGGAATCACATTGTTCTGTATAAAGTATGTATTTATTCATCAGAGGCTTCCCTGCCAGGCGTGGCACATATTCCTGTGGTACACTGCCTTACATGAGCATGAAGCTATGACCAGCAGCAGAGAAAATGAGACGTGTATGTGTGTAGGGCAGGAGAGAGATTGGAGAGAATACAAGTCATTCCTCAGAGGAAAGACGACAGCGGGGCACTGAGGGATACAGGCTATGAGAGGAGTAATAAAAGTTTACTGTTGCATCATGCTGAAGGATAATTCAGTTCACTCAAATGTTAGCGGTTATCCATTAGCCTTGCAGCTACTGAATGTGGTAAAGGACAGCTCAGGGTTAGTAAATAATTGTCCTCTACTCAAAGCCCAGTGACACACAACCTTTACAACAATGAAGTGCTGCAGCACAGAAGTACAGTATACTGCACATATAGCAGATATAAAAACATGTGGTTCATGGAAGCCTGACCATTCAACCAGTGCTGACATCTAAGCTATCACTTAAAGTATGTGTCTTTGCATAAAATTCATATTACTATTCAGTACATTAATTTGATCAGGACAGAAACCTCCGGGGACTAACATAAATAGGGGATATCCAGCTTTCCACACATACTGAACTACCACTTTCAAGGAATGTTCAATACTGAGTGTGCATGTTTATATGTGAAATAAGGGCTTCACCTCTCACGTTCACTGTGAGCGTGAACGTGCGTAGAAGCTCTATCACAGACCGCCATTCACCTTAATAATCTCTTACACATAACACCTACCTGTTAATCTCTTTTATACACACCTTTCTCACTGCAGAGTGATAATTATGCATTCACTGCAGCTGCTTGTGAGATGCAGCTAATCGCATAAGCAAATCCCGTGGCAAAACAATGCAAGTGGGAAATGTAGCAACTTTACTGATGAGCACAAAGGAGCATCAGGAGGGGGATGTACACCTCTATTCCAGCTCCACCTGTCTTGCCAGTCTTTCATTATTTTCTTTATGTAATTGTCCTTCACTGTGCCAGTGCAGTGTTGATCCGTCTCGGTGCTGGTAGTACCTAGTAACCCAGGATTGTGACACACCAGGGGCTATCATTAAAAGCTAGTTTTTTTCCCCTGTTTTACCGTTAAAGCATTCCTGAACGTTGGCTCTATCATCAGGAGATTGTAAGAGTGATCCCTGTTGATGCCACAGCCATGGCCTGGAGTCACATTTACTCTGCAGCATCAGGGCATGACTATGCGAGCATCAGTGCATCCACAAGCTAAAAATCAATCAGTAAGTGGTATCTACTGTAATCCCAATATCCAACCAATTATAAATATTATATTATCCCATTGAATGGAGTTGGGGAGAAGGCTCCTCCTACACATTCTACACCCTATAAATTCTCCACTCACCCAGAATGAAAACTGTATCCCACCACCGCCTTGTCTCCATCTATTATTCCATAACTGCTCTCTATTACTGGGTATTGGAGGGTCTGGTATTGATCTATCTAGGTATCAGCACTGGCCCCCTGTTCGGGCAGTGTCTGAGCTCATGGTGAGTTTTAGGCTCTAAACTTCAGTACTAGCTGGAATATTATCCCACGGAACACTAAGCACAGTTGTAAGTCGCTCTGGAGCGTCTGCTAAATGCCTTAAATGTAAATGTAAATGTATAAGTCATTCTCAGTCATTGTGCCCAATTTTACTGCTGTAGGAGGGGCTCTAGAACCACAATAACTAAGCCTTTCTTCCCTTGACCACCTACTACTTATTAAAAATTTTGTTTTGTTTTTTTCAGATCAGTGTTAATGAAGCATAAAACTCAAATGTTCATAAATGTTCAGCTGATACCTTGTGAGCTACTTTTTGTAGGATGAATGACAAACACTGGAATACAATGCCAATCATCATCATCATAGCCTATCAGTATTCATTCCTTATGCACTTCTGTCTGTTATTCAGCCCACCATCAATCTCGGCCAATTTATCCGCATTAGCTTCAGTAGATAAGATACTTAGAGATAGCTTCGCCAGCTACAATAGCATATTTCACCCAAGCATGTCCGTATTTGCTGCAAATTGTTTTTGACCCCCATTAAAATATCTTGTAAGTCAGCGATGGTGTAAATATCTGAGCTAGTGCAATTATGCTGCAATTACGCTCTGCCGCATGAATGAAATTTGCATTGTTCTGTTAACGGAGATTTTCATATCTTACTCAGTGGCACAGTAGTGTAAAATGGGAAACTTGTCATCTAGCACAAATGTAACAGCATCCGAAAAACTGATTTCCTGTAGCAAACAGAACTGCATTGTCAGTGCAAGTTCACAATAACATTCTTATAAACATCGCCAGTTCACATATACATAGGCACTGTACATGCCATCTGAGAAATAATACTGTTGTGATGAAATTCCCTTTTTCCACTCACCCAAGCTTCATCCTTTCCCCCATGCAGCCACTGTTTCAGATGCAGCTAACAGGTTAGCAGGCTGCATTTGTATTCTAAGTGTAACGTCTGAGGAATCTGGGTCAGTTGCAAGAGCGAAATGGATTTATTTGGGGCAGTTTCACTCTCATTATTATGATAGGCTAGGGTCAAAACACAAGCAGGCAACATCAGAGGCACATACACAGTCAAAAACAACAAGATAAAGCTGGGGTCAAAACACAGCAAATAGGACACAGATCAAGAAGGGGTTAGCAGCACACAGACTTTGCAAACACTAGACCAAACAAAGAGCTGTATAAAATGGTGTAGATGAGTTCAAGAGCACTTGCAGGTGTGAGCTGGGGGCAAGGTTGGCCAGGGAGAGTCCAACATAGAGGAGAGAGACAACATAGCACAGGCATAGCTCAACACCACACAGTGACCATCCACCTTACTGTGCCCCGTCTGCTGAAACAGCCAATGAGATGAGTAGTCATTATCATGAAATAACTCAATGCCTTTGTCAGAGGAGTACATTATATGCTTAAGCATGTGGTTTGAATGTGAAGTACAGTGATATTGTTAATGTTATCTTTACATTGTCTTTACAGTTGTCTTTGAAACATCACAGGGAGTGATGAAAGAAAAAATGAAGTATATCTCTCTAGTGTGTGTACATGTGAATAAAAGGAGTGTAATGTTATGCAAATTTCACAACATATCTGCAGTGTGTTTTTTGTACTGCAGTATGATTTGTACCCCTCTGAGGTCGTGTTGTTATTATATAATTGGTGTAATGTCCATATTAGGAATTCCGGATCTAAGTACATCTCTATGGGAAAACGTTTTTTTGAAAATCACCGCTACTATGTCCTGTGATAGAAAAAATGTTCCAAAGCATTTATACTTTAGCGCACATTCATTTTTCACCAGAATGTCACTGAATCCTATCAATTACAAGATGGTAAACAATCAAAGTATGAATGTTGCAGAAAACTACATCATCACTGCATGTGGTAGTTATGGTACTTTGGCAGTAGTAGCCATTTGAGCAGTTGGTGTTGATA
Source organism: Semaprochilodus insignis (assembly GCA_034552555.1). Taxonomy (NCBI): domain Eukaryota; kingdom Metazoa; phylum Chordata; class Actinopteri; order Characiformes; family Prochilodontidae; genus Semaprochilodus; species Semaprochilodus insignis. The sequence continues at coordinate 40,251,582 of CM067474.1, read as the reverse complement.
AAATAATAGTGGTGAATTTAATGGAAAGCCTACTTTTATGTGTTTCAACTTACACTTGTCATTTTCAATACAGAAATTATTGAGAAAAAACACCATTAGCTTTTATTTTATTTTATTGCTTATGAAGACATAATTAACACATTTTACTTAGACAAATGCATTTAACATTTGATGTAGTGTCTACACATACCAAAATGTGTCCCTTAGTTCCCAGTCCTTATAGGACATACATGGAACTACTAAGCCTCAGCCTATTTGAAACCACTGTATAAATTTAAATACACATTAAGTATATCAGCCTATTCAGTCAACCGCAGTTTAGATTGAACACGTTCTCACTGAAGTTATAAGCAGTGTTTCAGCTCTGAGTGCTTTTTTTTATTAGACCCAATTCAGGAAAACCTATTAGAAGAGAGTTCATTTACATAAATCAGTCATTGAGGCCCTGTAAGAAAAATAGCCTGTTATTATCTGGAATTTGCAAAATGGTTGCAGAAATTAATTATGACTGATTCTTAGTAGATAAAATGATTAAAATATTATCAGTAGATCTCAAGGGGGAAAATGTAGAAAATGTGGCCTATGATAGAACAGAGAAAGATTTCTTTTTCATATCATTATGTCTAATATCATAAATACTTTACAGTGTAAAAGCTAACTTTATTAGGTTCACAGCATGTATTCTCTTACAGCCTCATAACAAACAAACATTTAATATGCCAACATAATGTATAATGTTGCACCCCTGGTAAATAAGTAAACAGGCCCTTCCAGCCAGGATGGCTGAGGCAGACATTTCTCTTTGACTGTGTAAGTGTGAACGTGTGAGAACGGAGGAGCAGAAAAGCGTTTAAATCAGAGACGCCCCTGCTCCTCTCTCTTCTTCACCCTAGCAGAGCGAATCTGCTGTGAGCATAATTTAAGTGACAGGCCTGATAGTGGGTTTAAATCATGCTGCTACTGCCACATTAGACTGGGGGCAAAAGCTGAATCATAACATCACAACCCCCTCAATAATTACAAATTACAGCCAGCCTCTGCCGTGGCATCTGTTTTCTGTTTCTGCTCTCTGTCACCTGCAGAATGAGACACAGGGCAAAAACAAAGCTTTCGCGGCTGAGCAGAAGAGTCAGGGACAAAATCGATTCCAGATGTCTTAAGCGTTTGATGATGCCTGTACTCATCACAGTTTCATTTTTCTAGTAGGCACACTGGTGCTATAGACTACACTCTTAAAAATAAAAGTGCCAAGTGCAACTAAAATGGGTTCTTTGGAGAAATGGTCTAGAACAGGGGTGACCCATCCTGACCTGGAGAGATATGATTCACCTGTGGCTAAAATTGGTGGACAGTAAGGAAGTAAATGTAATTGGTATTTCCCTTCTGGGTGACTTTTTACTTTAACTCCAATATATTTCACAGTCAAATATCTTTTTTACTCCTCTACTTTATGAGAAATCTGTCTTTCCTTTTGGATTATGTGTGCATAAAAGCGTAACATGTCAAAACAAAAGAAGCCCAAAAAGTGAGCCAACCAATCAGTGCACATCTTGTTTTGAGCTTGTTTTGAGCTGTTGGACAGAGCTTGGTTCTACCAAATGGAAACTGTACTCCTTCAGTGTTTGTGCTTATGATCACTTTGATAGTGTCAGACTAATTAATGACATTCTGTTAAAAAACTGGTGGACTGAGAGTAAATCATGCTACTTTTACTTTCCATACTTAAATACTTTAAAGGTAAATACTTTGGTACTTTTGCTCATGTGGAGGTCTAAAAGGGAGGAACTTCTACTTGTACTGGAGGAATATTTTACCTTGGGTATCTCTATTTTAACTCAACTACATGGTTTTTGTACTTCGTCCATTACTGAAATTCAGATGGCTGAAGGTCTTCATCAGATTGGTTGTATTTGTTTACCGTTAAACTCTGTAGGGTCATTTATCTCCAAGATGAGGATTGAACACCCCTGCCATCAAAGGACTGCTTTTGTTTCTTTGAAGATCTTTCAGTGCTTGAACAGATATGTAGATGTGTGAGTGTGTAGAACCTTAAAGAATCTAGTATAAAGGTTCTGCACCAGTAAACAGCTTTTCCTAGAATCATACATCACAGCCAATAATCCTTTGGAAACCTTTGTTTTTGAGTGTATGGTCTGGTCTGGTGGCAGATGTAATGTCTCCAACAGAAAAGCAAGTAAATGCTCCATTAAAATATGCATGTCCCTGTTTTGCATATTAAAATGTTTCTGCATGTGAAATCACAGCTTTCTGAGTGTTGTATATGGCTAAATATAAAAAGCAAGATTCTGCCAAAACCTGCTGCTGTTGTTCTTGGCTGCAGTTCTCCCAGTTCCTGAACAAATGAGAGCATGTTGTTTTGAAATGGAAAATGTGTTTCCTTATACAAAAATAGAATTTAGCATGAAGTCCAGTAGACTGTTTATTCTTGTGATTAAATTTTATGCCTTGTCAAGTCATATCATCTACCACTAGTGTAGTGATGGTGCATATAAAGGAGGAGACTGGTTTACTGTGTATATACCTCAATATTGCCAAAGGTATGCTTATGTGTGTATTCTGTACTCAAATTTGTCACATTCTGTTCTCACTGATAACATGAGTGTAGGGCTAGCTAGCTACCTGCACGCTGATATATGGCAGCAGTGGTGGAAAGAAGCAAACACATTAACTTGAGTGAACTTAAATAATGATGACAACAGCAACTCCAACAGTCAAATTCCAGTGCATTTTTTTCCAAACCATTTTTTGAGATCAGTTTTATGATTTTATATTTTCAGCCTTCTTTTGAATTATTTTGAAGAGTTTTCACCTATCATATTAGATATATGGATTGTAATACCAATTTTGGTTTGGAGTTAAAAAAACAGCCTTTTAACTGTATTTATAAAATCTTTTCGCCTTGAGCCACAGTATAGCACATATGTCATTATGTTAGTGTTATTAAAATGACCCAACATTTATAACATTAAAAATCATAACACCACTGAAACCTTACCAAATATTTAAGTAACTTTTGAATATAATTCTACGCTTACCAGTATATGACTAGCAAACACAGCTTTGAACAGTTGTACACAAATCAAATCCTTTAAAATGTATATTACATGACATTATCTCAATGAATCCTTTTTGGTATGAATATATTGTAACAAGATCCTTATACATTTTTTAAGGTTTCAAATCATTGTTTTTAAAGTTTTATTTAATGCAATTTTTTTTGCACTATGTGAAATAACAGTGTTGTTTTCATAGAATTATCCAATACTGTATTGTATTAAGTTTATCCTGAATTATTTTACAGAAGTCGTTAAACAGCCCAGATGTAGATCCTTTAGTTACCGAATATTGTATAAAATTACTTGCACATATGCAAGACTTTAAGTTAATTCAAAAAACATCATAGCCAGGAACAGTGTAAAGGCATAATTTACACATTTTCTTAACTCAAATGTATTTGAACAGTCAAGACATGTTTGGTGTCTGAAGTTTGCTCCTTTAATTTCGCACTGGAGCTAAGAGACCAGTACAGCTAACAAGTAGTTAGTAGATAGTGATTGCTTCTGCTGTTTATAACTCTGCAATACATTTTGTTCATTTTTATAGATAAGAGAATGTCATGCATTGTCTGAAGCCACGAAAGAAAAACATATATTGGCTGTTCTATCAAACATACAGTAATGTGTGATGGTATACATTGTGTAATGGTATTTAATTCAGTGGAAGAAAATTACTGATATTTAAAACATTTCAGAACATTTTCCAGTTCCTAAGATGACAAAGCTGCTTCTTTTAGTTCTGGTGATGTAAATAGTTACTAGGGCAGGTGATGGGGCTGTAGAAGAGAAAGCTGCCCAAATGTTCTAAATGTGTATTACATTAAATATCAACAATAAAATTGGAAAGGTGAAAATGGTTTAATATAACAAGAGCATGTCCACGGGCTTTCTCAGAAGTGCTAACAGAGCAGTACCCATCAAGCTTCTTCCAGCAGTCCTAATAACTATTTCATTATCCATACTTGTTCACATTTCTCCTCTAAAACATAAAACATGAAAGCAAAGTCGTTGGAGTGGAGAGATGAATCGCCTCTCTAGCAGTTTCTGCACTCTACCTTTGTTAGCACTTTCCAAGATTTGCACCTCTGTGCCTTTCGCAATTCCAGTCCAATGAGAGAGAGGGTGAAAATGACAGAAGAGAAAAAAGAGTGAATGAGCGAGAGAGAGATGGGATTTGAAAAACATTCTGCTAAAAGTGTTCAGTGACCCAGCACTGACGGCCAGTCTGCACTGCCATCACAATAACCCTGCTGTGTCCTGCGCTGGCCTTCATGTAGCCACACACACATACACACACACACACACACACACACACACACACAAAACCACTGCATATACCACATTTTAACACATACAAGAGCTCAGAACATTCAGTACTGATAGAAAGACCTCTAGTAGCATGCTTGTCTATAGGTATTGAGTGCATGTGTGTGTGTGTGTGTGTGTGTGTGCACTGGATGTGCGGGTCATTGTTTATTCCCTGTGGGCTCAGACATAGACGAATGTGACCCATAAATGAAAGGATGCACCAATATAGAATTCAAACACCTGCTTGCGGTCAGCACAGATAAATATAACTAAATATTTTATACTTTTTCAGTTTCACTTTTTTCAGACCAATTATGCACATTTTCAAGTTTCACCTTGTAATAGAAAAAAGGGCTGGAATTCCAATAGACGTTTCAGGCAGCTGAGAAAAGTGGTTTTTGTGGGAGAGAGTTTCTGGGTTTTTTTAACTTTGCAGATTGTTTACATGCAAAAAAGCATCATAACATACTATAGCACAGAGAAAGAACAGAAAAGTGTAATAACAGGTCCCTATAAAAACAAGTTTACACCCAAACATAACTGCAGTAATACAGAAAGTCCTTTACACCATTTAAAGCATACTGTCCTTTACAATGCATGAACATTTCACACAGAATGGACCAATAGAAACAGTCCAAAATGACTCAAAATGTATTCTTGTTAGCTTAACATTCATTAAACTTTAATGTTTAGGAACATTTTATATGAACAAAACAACTATGAAACACAAGAATATTGCTAGGAAAGCAAAACAAGAATGAGGATTGGGAAAGGAAAGTAAAACACGCTATTAAGAAAAAATGGCAAAATAAAACTATTGCACTTAATGGTGGTTCTCCTAAAATTCCTCAGGAGAAATGAGAGTTGAAAGTTTAGTCGCAGATAAAGAGTGTTAAGACAAATCTGCGCACAATATGTGACTGTATTGGGATCTAGAGCTTGGAGTAGACACATGTGAGGAGACCATATGGATGGTGTTTCTCCTGCATATCCTGTCATTTCTTCTTCAGATTTCCAAATGGCTGGCTCATGGGTGCTCTGACTGTATCAGTCCATCTTGTTGCTGGCTGCCCTCTTGCTTTTATATTTTCAACTGAGATTATTGGCCTTTTCCAAAGAATATGTTCAATATAAGTTTTACTTTCTTATCAGGTCTTTGAATGGGAGGCAAGGTTTGATTTGGTCAAGAATCCATTTATCGGTTTCTTGGCTGTACAGAGTACTTCGCCAATGCCAAAGTTCAAAATTATCAGTATTTTCCAGTCCTGCTTTATTGATTGTCTAGGTTTTACATGCATAAAGAAGCTCAGAAAAGAACATAGAGCCAGTTTTGATCTTTGTTTGCAGAGACACATCTTTATATATTCCTGCTACATCTGTTGATAAAAATTTGTTTAAGCATTCAAAAACTGTCCATCAGTTCTGCTTCTTCACCTACACTGGTAAAGTTACAGTATTTTGCCTTAATATAACCTGAAGTCTTTTTCTCAGGAGAAATATATGAGCAGCAGAAGACTTAGGTTGTTCAAGTTAATCTCGTTGTCTGAAAGAAACTAGCAAACATGAGGTACCAGGTCAGCTGTATCAGGTGTAAACCTAAAATCCAACCAATAATATCCATTTTTTTTGCAGTTACCACTGAATTACATAATAACAATAACATGGCCTAAATTCTGGCTTTGATCCATGGTAATGCCATCTGTGGTCAGTCCAAGACAGACCTTGTCTGGGTAGGTAAGATTGGTCTCCCTCTCTCACCCCAAAACCCAGTGAAATGCTAGCCAAAGTCGGCATTTGTTAGCTGACATAACAGAGTTGGCAATTAGTGTTCTCCTTCAGAATTAGTGTTTAGAGGCGGTTGGTTTCATGTGTTTCAGAGGAAGCATGTGCTCGGAGTGTGTCTTAGAGGAAGGCTTCAAGCATTGTAGTATTGTGTGAAATCATCTACAGAGAACACATCCACATGTTCTGCCTATTCTAATACACAATTACTGTTTCTTTGCGAATTTAACATATTGCAAACAAACAAACAAACAAACAAAAATTCTAATCTGGCCGGTGCAAAAGATAAGGTACTTTTAATGTGTTATGTTTTATTTTTTTATTTTTCCAAGAATTGAAATTCAGTGCACACATGCATTAAAAAATGCAGAAAGTGACATATTTAAGTGCATTTCCTTACATCATTAGACTGGAGCTGTTGACACTTTTGCACATGAATATTTTAATTATCAAACAAAATCAATCCAGCATCATCTGCAAATGCATGTATGAGAAACACGTTTTGCATTTTTCAGTGCGCATAAACTGCATACTTAAGGGCATGTGCCAGTTTCCCACCTTACACATGGGCAGAATGTGTGTGATATGCACCTGAAACTGGTGCAAAAAGTTTTAGGTCTCTGTGTTTGCCTGGTGCACTCTTTGCCAGTGCTGAGTTTCTGCCATGCTGGAGCGATGCCCAGTTCTAATGCCCTCCATGCCTATAAACCAAAAGTCCCTGATGCCTGTTTATCAGCCCCTGCACGGCGCAGCGGAGCACCACAGCAGCATGACATGGGTCGATTAATCCAGGCCCAGCTCCATCACTGCCAGCTCACAGCCATAACCCACAGCACACTAATATATATGATAATAATCATAGCGCCACGCCGCAGCCAGACGCAGTAATATCATTTCCTCTGTCCTCTCCAACGATATTTCCTCCCTGACTCGGCCAACCAGGACTTTCTAAGCATACCCGCTGTTCTACTGTCTCTGGAGCCCTCGGCCTTATTAATGCTATTTACACATTACACGTGTACTACATGCATCACTCTTAGCCGACAATAAGAGCCTACAGTTTCTCCTCCCATCCCCCTGCGCCAGCATGGTAACACTAACTGTGCTGTGTGTCTAACAGCAACGTGTTTCATTCTTCTTCTGCACCTCTTGTGCGCCTTTCTGTGTGACTGGCCCAGTGACCAGTTTCTCACTCCACACTTTTCTGCTCTGTGTGTAATGACGTCCCTGCTGACCCCAAACAACCTGGCACTGAAATATTAATGACTACCTGCTAGGAGTTGGGGAGAGAGCCCGCTGGTGAAACAGGCACAGGCTTTGTTTATGTTGGGGAAAGAGTGAAAGCGAGAAGTAATAGCTGACTGGTTAGGCTGTCTCCACTTCAGCGCTGTCCTGAGGGCTCTCCTTCCATGTAAGCTGAGGACCAGGAAAGAAATGTAAGGTGGAGAGAGAAAAAAAAATCAGGTGATAAAAGCTCTCAGTCTCTTCTCAGTTTGTTTGCAGCTGGATGGTAAAGGTCTGGGGGCGGGGTACATGATCACAATCGCCTACTAACATAATAGACAATCAGATGATTTATTTATAACTTACAGTGTAAGTAACGTAAGTCAGCAAAGCTGTAATGTTGAGGTTGATACTCAAGGTAATCCACTGCAAATGACTAAATATCTATCATCCTGTAATGATTACTGTATTTATTACTTCCTATAAAACTTCCTATAATCTACTCACTACTTTATTTCTGCGTTATGTTCTTTGTACTGGAGAGTACAAGGGGAAAGCCAGAAGATTATACAGTTCCTTATTTATAGAGAAATAGATCATTAAACACCATTTAAAAGTGACATGGTATCCTTATTAGTACATCTTCAGTATCATTAGTTATTATACATTACAACAAAAAAGTGTAAATGTAAATAAATGTAAATAAAAACAGAATGCAATGATTTGCAAATCTCGTAGACCCATATTTTATACACAGTAGAACACAGAACACATATCAGATGTAGAAAGTGAGACATTTTACCATTTCATGATGGCAGCAAGGCATCTCAAAAAGTTGGGACAGGGCCATGTCTACTATTGCATAGCATCCCCTCTTCTATTAACAAAAGTTAAACAACAACCAGTTGCTTGATTTTTTGGAGAGGAAAGCTGTCCCATTCTTGTCTGATGTAAGATTCTAGCTGTTCAACAGTTATGGGTCTTCTTAGCCAGATTTTTTTGTTTCATGATGCGCACCAAATATTTTCTGTTGGTGAAAGGTCTGGACTGCAGACAGGCCAGTTCAGCACCCGGAGTCTTTTTCTGCAAAGCCATGCTGTTGTGATGGATGCAGTATGTGGTTTAGCATTGTCTTGCTGAAATATGCAAGGCCTTCCCTGAAAGAGACGCTGTCGGGATGGGAGCATATGTTCTTCTAAAATCTCTTGATAGTGCCTTTCCAGATGTGTAAGCTCCCACGCTATAGGCACTAATGCAACCCCATACCATCAGAGATGCAGGGATTCATCTGACCACAGAACAGGTTTCCATTTTGCCTCAGTCCATTTTAAATGAGCTTTGGCCCAGAGAGGATGGTGGTGTCTCTGGATCATAACCCTAGAAGGAAGTGGAAGTGGTCTGAACCCTTGCAGTGATTTCCAGTGTGGAATCATGCCTGCTTTTAATGCAGTGCCAGCTGAGGTCCTGAAGATCACGAGCATCCAATATGGACCATCGGCCTTGTCCCTTGCGCACAGGGATTTCTATAGTTTATACCCAGTCATGTGACTTCAGATTGCTCCTCCAGCTGTTTTTATTGGTACCACTTACTTTTCCAGCCTTTTCCAGCCCGAGGCCCAAATTTTGAGATGCGTTGCAGCCTAGTTCTAAACTAGTTAATAAGTTTCATGAAATGGTAAAATGTCTCACTTTCAACATCAGATATATATTCTGTATTTCATTGTGTATAAAATATGGGTCTATGAGAGATGCAACTCATTGCATTTTGTTTTTTATTTACATTTATTTACATTCTACACAGCATCCCAACAAACAATATACCTGCACAGTACCTTTTGCTGACAGTGTAGAGTCTTTTAATACCATATGATTACCCAGTATTTAGCCAAAATAAAGGCACAATACTGTGGAGTTTTTATGATCCGCTTACCCAGTTAATGTGTAGAACCATTTGTAATTTCATTGTAACATAGTTAAACTGTGTTGGAAATGACCATCATGGTACCTAAAATAATATGTCACACTCACTAAGTTAATATCTGGAACTTAAGGGGCTAAAATGATTATGAATAAAACGTATTTAAATATTTAAATGTACATAATTTCAAAAACAGCTAAAAACAGCTAAACAACCAGGAAAGAAATTGGAATCAGAATTGGCCACAGAAATGTTAAGTCCTCCCTATAAATCTCTCTTGACTTGAGAATTGAACAGGGCTTTTCTGCATTCAATTATGTGAATAACTCTTCAGTCAACACATCTAAACAACATTTTGATTTGAGGGCTCAGATTTTAGCTAGTAGTTAAAACAAATCCTGGTCCCATCCTCCAAATTCCTTGAGTATCAAAACCCCAAATGTACAACAGCCTCACAGAAATGGATGTGGAGTGAATAAATTATTTACCGACTTTGGCAAGGTTTCACCAGCCCAGCCTACTCCCGGTAGACTGAGATGTGTTAGAAAAGGGAGGTAAAAGCATTGAGACTGAGGCAGATTTGAGAGTGGCGAAGGAATGCTCTTTGGCTAGTGCTGACGCTGTGATTGACAGTCCTCAGTGCATGGCTCACATGTGGAGCTGACGGTTGCTGAAGATGGCTCCGGTGATTCCAACGTGCTTCTGACTCAATCTGTAAAGCTGGAACCTCGGAGAAAGAGAGACTGAGAGAGAGCTTCCCTCATTAAGCTGCTCAGCAGGAGACTGGAGTGTACACAAACAAACAAATCAAACGCACTAAAGCAAACAAACAACACAGAGAGCTTTTAAACTGCCATTAAAACCCCATTATCTAATTCAAATGAAACACCACTCACACAGCCATCTTCTGCTCTGTTGTCGTAAAAAAAAAGTGTTTACTGTATTCATTCTTTTCAAAGGGACTTTTGTAAGAAATCTCATTGCACTTTAATGTCAAATGTAAGACAAAGAGGCCTGATTTTAAGCTTAGGAGTCCATAAGTGTATGAATATTCGACAGATAATACAACAGGAATTTGCTTTAAAGTGTGCAGTGTGCCTCTAGTGTTGAGGTTGCATATTGGAACCTACTGAAGCCTCCTACCCACATCTCCCTTCCCTAGAACTAAGGTTTTTGCTGCTTTGATTGCAAGGATTCACTCTCTTGTGTTTTTGTACTAAAAAAAAAAACTTCGGTTCTCAAAATTCTCGCAAAACAAAATGCACAGGGTGTTCTAGCCCTGATGTTCTAGGAATTTATTCTACCCATCAAGTGCTCCTACCTAACATGCTCATATCAGTAGTACAGCATAATAACTCAGTGTTTCAAATGCTTTATTATGCTTTAATATTAATACAGATTTAATAATGACAACCCAGTGATTCATGGTCACTGGTAATTATACACTAACGAAAACATACACTATATAAAAAGTATTGGGACACCTACTTATTACACTTATTACAGAAGCTTGAATTCAGTGAGTTCTTTTGAGCAACACACTAGATGCATGATTTTATACATCCATGGCAATAGTGCTGAATAAAACACCCGAAGTCAATGATTAAAAGGTACCAATACTTTTGTCCAAATAGTGTAGTTTATAATTCATATTTTATCTATAGTTTGTACATTGACAATACAAGTAACTGCAATGTAACCATTGTACAGAAGCAAGCTTATGTAAATGCAAAAGTGTATAATGTGTTTGTAACAGCATATTTTCTCTTATCTAATTGCTAGGGGCATCGCCTGGCCTGGGCCTCCTGGGCTGTAGCCCTGCCCTGAATATTTTTCAACTAGCCCTGAACTTTATGATGTATATATATCAGTTCGTTTACACATCCCTCTCATCATCCATAGCTTCATTTAGGGACATTTAGTTTCATTCACTCCGCTGAGAGAGAGTACAAGAGAGCAATCAAGAAAGAGAGTGAGCGTGAGCGCAAGAGAGTGCATGCAAGAGAAACTGAGAGACAGAATGCAAGAGAGAAAATGCATAAGTGAATGACAAGCAAAATGTAAAATATTAGAATTCAACTGTTTATGGTGTCAGATTGGAAGTTAATAAACTAGACTGATTTGTGCATTTGTAGTTGAGGAGAAAACTGTGTCTATTACAGATGTTGTCTTCAGATGCTGACAGGTTGCCTTTTCTCCACATTCTAAGACATTCTAAGATGATCTTTGAGCCAATTAGACTGCTCTCATTTATAGAATAAGTACATAGGAAGGTACATGTATGAACCACTTTCTAACAATAAAAGCAATCTAGCAATTCAACATCTTTTCCACATCACCACACCATTCTAGAAGATGAGTGTGCCTCACATTTCTTGCATAAAAGCACCAGGAAGGGGTCTTTTGAGTGATGCTGTAGAAGCACTACTCTTGGTTCACAAAAGAGCGTTTGGTTCAGTGGTGTATGGTTTAGTTTAGCCTATTTGATTTAGTCTATTCAGTTTAGTTTTGCCAGGAAAATGTACATTAATCAACCTTTTTATAAAATAATAGCCAGCTTAATTAATTTGGCTCCTTTATATCCAAAGTTCCTGGGAGTGTTCAGAGATTAAATTGATTTACATATAATGATGACATTCTTGGTGGTTTTTAGCCACGATTTTAAAATAGCTGGAAAAAGCTTTTTTAATAATAAGAGTTTGTAGAACACGGTACAACTAAACCAAGAACCATTTAAGAACCTTGATTTTTAAGAGTGTAGGCCAACATATAAAGAATTTCTGCAGGAGGTGGGCAATATGATGATATTTATTGTTATCGTGATAAATGATGTCACATTTTGCCACTGACATTTTGTCAAATCGTAGATGCCTTCTGTAATTAAAGAATATTGTATCTGGGTGTATAATTGTAGGGTACAGTATAGGTACAGTACAGTACAGAGTGTGAAATTGTGTGTAGAGTGATCATGGTTTTTTAATAGTATTTTTTATGTTTGTGCCTTCATTTCTTGTACTTTTGAATTCATCACATGTAAGGAAAGGTAAATATTTTCATACATATGGTGTATCAATGAAGTATGTTGAATTAGTATGTTGAATTATTATTAGTAGTTGATTTACTAACACTGGAAACACAAGACAGTAAAGCTTGAGTTGACCACATTAATTACTCACCACACAGCTGAAATGAACATTGAGTTTATTAAAGCTGCAGTAATGCTGCTATAACTAACTGCTCGCTTGTGAGGTGCAACCTTTAAAAGGCAGAGTGAAATAATGCAGCCCTCAACGAGACAAAACTAAAATTTAAATTCCCCCCACCTAATCATTTTGAAGGAGTGTAATTGTACCCCAGCTAAGAGTTTTTGGAAACATTTAAATGTGTGCAAAAGCTGCAGCTGAATTAAAGCACATTCTGTGCTGCATCTTCTCACAAAAGTACACCCAGTCTGAGAGCTAAAATAGTGCTATTTTGATGGTAACCATGCTTTCAAGCTTGTTCCCCCACCTAGTTACTATGTCTGCTCCTATTGTTAAGGGAAGCCTTCCAACAATGTGCTTTTGAGGCTTCAATGCAAATGTATACCTACTTTTAAAAAGCATAGAGAATACATGCTGTCACTAGTTGTTAAGACTTTAGTAAATTTAGCCAAATATATATCAGATGCACTCAAAATCGGTCCATTTTCTGTTCTGTGCAATCCTGTCACATGCATTTGCATGAGGGGTGGAAGCACATTCTTTTTTTTTTAATGCTTATTGTTCACTAGTTTCATACACAAAACATGGACAGAATGTCTTTCTGAAATTGGCACCAAAAGCCTTAATTTGATTTGGCTGGTCTGGAATACAGAGTCTTGTGCCATTAAATAAATGTGGCCCTCAGCATGGGCTGGTGCTCATCTCCTGTGCTCTTTGCTTCCTACGAGACACACGCAGACACACTTCCACCATAAGGCAAGGTCATCCTCAGCAGCATTGCTGTGGAACTCAGGGAACAGCTAATATCTTCTGTTTTCCCACAGGAGCGTGGCACTATGCTGCCCTTTACCCAGAAGTTTGACCTTCACCTGACTGCCTGAATCTCTGCACACATTCCATTCACCCTCTAAGCCTGTTGAGCTAGGATATGTGAAATACGTGCACCCCCCCACCATCACACCAGGCCCTTATGAAGGTCAAAAGTCTAGCAGCAGCGTCTACTCAAATCCCCCAATCTTCTACTGCCATTCTTAGATTTCTTTTTCTCATTCCGGGCCAAATGGAGAACTGCACATTGCATTATAGTGTTCATTCACACTCGTATAAGAGATATTTGTGATAAAACCACTAGCAGAACTGTGACTAATGGTGAACTTTGACTAGGTACTGTGGGTGCTTCATGTTGTGGAATAACACAAGGACGAATGCAGCACTATAATAAAACTGGTGCAGTTGTTGTGCTCATAAAAACTAGTGAAGTCTTTGGTTAAAGTTATTAAATATTTTATTGCTAGCTACCCTAGCTTGTGTAGGTTGATGGTTTTAGATGTTCTAAGCTGGTCTTTGATGGTCTAGGTGCTTGATGATTCAGCTGGTGTGCCAGAATAATCAACTGGTTGACACGTTTGGTTATACCAGATGGCTAGCTGCTGGCTGTGACCAAAGCTGGCTGACCGTTATGGTCATACTGGTTGTCCAAATAGAACAAGTTCACCATGCTGGTCAACTAACTTGGTCACAATGGTTATGCTGGTTGACTAATATGGTCATACTAGTTGACCATTACCTTTGCTGGTCTATCAGCTTCTTCTAATGCAATGCAAATTCAAAATAGTTGTTAAAAAGTTCTAACATGCTTTGCTATCAATAGGGATGAACGCAACTTCTAGCTGTTAATGTTACCATACATCTGTTTGGGTGACAGTGTGAAATGCGTGTGCATAATGGACAAGATCTTTTATCTTTTTAACCAATATCTCTGTTTATTATCTAACCTTTACAAAACAACCTGCCATTTTCACCCTGTAAACCTACAAAACATTGGTGTTATTGAAGAAAACCATCAGGGATGAAATAACATAAGACCTCTTTCTACAACAGTGACCAGTTCGTGTTAACAGCCGCTTACATGCTGAAACTGCTGTGTTGTCAAAATACACTCTCAAACATGCCGCTCTCTTTCTCTGTCTCATCAATTATCCTTTTCAGCAGCAGTCTAAGTCAAAGTGCAAGGCTACAGCTAAATTGCCCATTTTTCTTAGAGAGATAAATGTGCCTCAGCCTTATGTGAAATATATTCAAATTAATCCAAATATCTCTCCTCGTCTATGTGCAATAGATCTATTCTGTCCTATCAGAGAACTCTGTGAGAAGAAAGAAAATTTCTCTTTCAGCCAGTGGCTTGAAATGATTTAGCTTACAATACAGGGTCACTCGGTTGATGCGTGTGAGTGGGAGAGATGTCCGCATGGTGGAGCGACTTTAAGGTCAGGTTGGACAGTCAGTACCACAGATGGGGAAGGTCTGGGGTGTGTGCAATGCTGGTAGTCTGCTTTGATTGTGAGCGTGATTGTCTGGCACCACAGACTGTCCTGAGTCACTGTGTCCAGAATGACCAACCACAGACAAGAGCTTGACCACCTGGATATGTTGTACTTTTGCTGTAAGATGTCCTTAGTACAGCATTCCGCTTGTTTGTCCTTCTTGATTTGTTCCACTTACAAACTGACAGCAGCTGTTTTGAGCTTTAGCAATTTATTTTAGGCCAAAAGTGCAGCAAAAGGAGAAAAACAAGTCCTGGATATACAATACAGTTGCACTTCACACTCCTAAAATTAAATGGTACCAAAAGGTATCTTTGGAGCGATGGCATTGAAGAACCACTGTTGGTTCCCTGAAGAATACTCCACTGTTATTCAACCTATTCTTTATCTGCCACATCTGTAGAATAGGCACTAATTTATGGGGAGTTTTTTCCAGACCCAGAACTGCTTGCTCTGCAAATTCAGTATGTTTAGTGATGTGTGAATGCTGTTTTTGAGCCCAGGAGAAGTCCAGAGAACCCGTCTCAGATTATCCTGAAATCAGTGGTCTGGGGTTTACTTCCAGTGAACTCTGGTGTGGTTCACTGCATATGTGGAAGCTATCTACTCCCAGCAAGGCATGTGGGATTTACGTGATTGGTTCATTTTGAAATGTGACTGCTTCAATCACGTCACTCATCTTTTCCCTTCCCTTTCCCTTTTTTGCACTGTCCTGCATCAGTATATGCCTAAAAACACATGTCTCATGCAGGCTTGCATGGCTACAAACCTAAAAAAATCCTGTATGGTGAAATGCCAAATATTCAAAAAGCACTGCTGAAGTACCGGGAAATGGTTAAAAACAAATGGATGAAGCTAATGCCTATATCTCGCAAATCTGAAAAAAAAAAATATGTATCCATGGTTTGTATTGAATTCTTGTGTGAAAGCAAAACAATGACAATGAGCCCCTCACCCAAACAAGCTCAGAAATGGTCCTGGGTCCAGAATCAAGTATTCGGGACAAGTCTGGAAACGCCCAACTTCCTAAAAAGTAAAAGAACAGAAAACCCTTTGAGACAAAACACATTTATAATAGAAGCTAATGAGCAGAATCTGGTTTCTTAACCTTTGGGAATAATAAGACATTTCTTACTTGGGCTAACTTTTGTGTGCAAGAGTAGAACAAAACTCAATACTTAAAGCTGCACTGTGTACAATTTCTTTTTATTAAAACTGAAAGAAGTAGCATCACTGAGAAAAAAATAAATAAAATTGAGAGTGCTTGTGCTATGAGTAGCCCTGTAAAAGTCTAATTCTGTAAAAGTCTGATTAAGCAAAGAAAAGTCTAATTCCACATAAAACTGTACACAAGTCAAAAATTTTATCCACAGTAATCAATCATACTCCGCAGATACAGCAGATTAGAAAACTGGTTCTTCTACAGCGTCACTTGCCTGAACTGTGTTTTTAGAAGTGCCATTCTAGAAGAGACTGAAATCTAGACCTGACACTTTTTATAATTACTTTTTGTTCCTTTATACAGTAGACTTCTTATTCTATAATTTGAGTCATTGTTTCAATGAATTAACGACACTTTCACTTGAGAGTGCATTACGCATCCTTCATTCTGACCAAGGCTGTTGCAATTCTACCACCGACTGGAATCCGCCATCTATACCCCATCTACATCTACCACTTTGTCAAATGCGCTCTATTCAGTGGCTTACCACAATCCATAATGCAACACAACAAACACAGATTGATGATGCTCACCATGGTGATTCTCCACTGATATTTATATTTAGAACTATGTTTGATCTACGTCTTGTAAATGCTCCAATTCTCCATATCTCTATGGAACTGAGTCTCTGGAAAGCATAGAAAACAAGTCTTTGAAGCATCAGAGGCTGGAATTTCAGACATAGTTTAAGCTTAGACCCAGACTCAAAGGATTGAATGGAAAAAATAAAATCAAAGGCCAGATTCCAATGGCAGTGTAATTTAGTCCAAGACTAGGCCTAATCTGTCCAATCCTAGAAGTCCTGCACTAATGCAACATCACGGACATAAATGCCCCAATATGGCATTATGGATGGCAGTGAGACCGGATATGTGAGGCAAGCAATGCCCTAGGCTGCTCACCCACTCAAACACAAAGCAGCGTTTTAACAGGATTACTCCTCCTCTCTGTGGCAGAGAGAGAGAGAGAGAGAGGATCTAAACACCATAAACACTGGAACACATTACAGCCCTGAGTCACCTCTCTGTGGGATCATACAGCCTCATCGGCTTTAACGGTGCTGACAGCCACATCACTCGCTCATCCCTCTCCTGCTCCATTTAACATCACACGCTGCATCAATCTGGAACATCTTTCTATGAAAAGCTAATTAACAGAAGATTACCTGGAATTAATTTTTACAGCCATTAATTAAACATAGTAAACCCTGCATCAGAAAGCCTCCAAACACCGCAAACACCGCTCGCATTCTTATCTCCACCAATGACCCGGACGACCATCATGTGGTGCGGCCGGATGACTGGTTGAATCTTATGCTGGTACCTCATGCTAGTTTTGTTCTATGAGGGTAGACAAACCGTGACAGGCTTTGGGGGCTGTCCATCAGCAGAGGCGCCCATCACTCTAGCTGATGCAGATAGCACGTTCCCCGCAGTCGCGAACGGTTTGACAAGTCTATAAAATGCAGTCTGTCAGCCTACGCAGCGTGTTTCTCGCTAAACCAAGATATCAAGTTAAAGCTACTCAATTACATTCACCTAAATTAAGACTGGAGAAAAAATGAAATAAAAAAGAGCAACCCAATTCTGAAGTGCTTCAGCTTTCCTCCTGGGCTCCACGCTTGAAAGGTGAACTCCACCATCACCATCTCACTGAACTGTCAGTTTTCAGTTTCTCTGCCAACTGGGATGCTTGGAATTATGCAAATGAGCAAATGTGCAAATCTGAAGTATTTAGTATATCGTATGTATAATTGATGTCGACAGAAAAGGAGTAGAGCACCTCTCGAGACTCAAAGATAATTGGAGACTTGGTTCGCGATGGGCTAAAAGCCCGTCTGTTCAGCATCAGAAGAAGAAGAAAACATTTCCACCACTGACTTGTACTCCCTCGGCCTTTCAGCAAATTAAGATGTCATCAAAAAACTGAGAGTTAGCTTGGTTGGTGGCACTTTACACAACTGCCAAAGGTGGTATTCCCAGCATTGTCAAGAATGCTTTCAAATGTAAATTTACTCCTGATTTACACTGTTACATTTTATAGAAACAATCAGCTTTTTCAACATTCATATGTTCTGTTATATCTGAAGAGCAGAGTGGCGGGTATGAACTGGTCACATTTACTCATGTACATGTACTTAAGTAAAATACATAGCAAAATACCCTTTACTTCTACTCGGGTATATTAGTGAGTAGTGCTCTTTACTGCTACTCAGGTATGTTAGTGAGTAGTGCTCTTTACTTCTACTCAGGTATGTTAGTGAGTAGTGCCCTTTACCTCCACTCAGGTATATTAGTGAGCAGTGCTCTTTATGTCTACTCAGGTATGTTAGTGAGTAGTGCTTTTTACTTCTACTCAGGTATGTTAGTGAGTAGTGCCCTTTACCTCCACTCAGGTATGTTAGTGAGTAGTGCCCTTTACCTCCACTCAGGTATATTAGTGAGCAGTGCCCTTTACCTCCACTCAGGTATATTAGTGAGTAGTGCCCTTTACGTCCACTCAGGTATATTAGTGAGTAGTGCTCTTTACTTCTATTCAGGTATATTAGTGAGTAGTGCCCTTTACGTCCACTCAGGTATATTAGTGAGTAGTGCCCTTTACGTCCACTCAGGTATGTTAGTGAGTGGTGACCTTTATGTCCACTCAGGTATGTTAGTGAGTAGTGCTCTTTACTTCTACTCAGGTATATTAGTGAGTAGTGCCCTTTACGTCCACTCAGGTATGTTAGTGAGTGGTGACCTGTATGTCCACTCAGGTATATTAGTGAGCAGTGCTTTTAATGTTTTCACCACTCGTACTTAGTTATTGATTTTTTGTATATGTTTTCATTAAGTTTTTTTTTGGTTACCTTTACACTGCTTTGTGATTGGTCACCTCTCTGCTTTAGCATTTTATTTTAGAGCCCAAAACAAGAGGTTTGTAAGAGTTTGTTTCTCTCTTTTTGGGGATTCTTTTGGTCTTAAATTAAATATCAAATCAGAGAGTTATACAAGTTACTCAGAACTGAAGTAGCTTTTTTATTGACTCAATATTTTTGTTCTTCTACTCAGATAGCTTTTTGGAAAGGTACTTTTAAGGATGAATATATTTCAGTGTTCATAATTTTATATTTTGGAGTCTGCTAGATTTACATGCTTGACATTTTCTTCCAGACAAGCCCAGTGTGCTCTGCTTGGTCAGCTCGCACACTCTCTTTTATTGGTCAACCTTCAAAGTGGTGTATGCTGTATCAATTTGAGTCAGAGCCCAATCCTGAGCGTTAGATAGAACAAGTTGATCCACCTTCGCAAGACTAAACTGTACTAGATTGCCAGGGCATTTCAGAGCGGTACGTTTTTGCTTTTTTTAGCTCTCTGTGTGTTGTGGGAGGGCGTGCCAAGCATTCCGGTAGGTGGACAGTAAGAAAAGTGTTGATGACATCGCTTTGGAACAGACTTCCAATGGGGCATTTCAGGCATCTGTGAAAAGTGGTTTGTGTGGGCGAGAGTTTCTCCCTCTGGCAAGTACTTTAAGGTTTTCAGCTTTGCAGATTGTTTACATGCACAAAAATCTGCATAACACACAAAAGGAAAGGGCACATTGGAAAAGCATAAGGGGTCCTCTTTAATATATATTTAATAAACATATGATTTGTTTAAAATATATTTAGGTTTTTGTCTTTTTGGTATTAAGAGACCTGAGACATGAGCATTATACTTGTGATATACATATATAAAATAATATAATTTTAGAGAACTGTGGCACTATCTACATCTTCAAACTTCTTAGTGTTTTGTTACTAAAGCACAGTGAAAATACTTTAGAGGCTGGCTCTTTAGATAGCCGTGACCTGGAGAAAGAGACTGATCTAATAAAAAAGTAATTCTGTGTGCATGTTTGTAGATGATTGGGGAATAAGGTGGATAAATGGGTTCTGTCATGTGTCAGCTGACAGTGTGACAGGTGGTATCAGAGAGAGCTCAGTGCTGAGATGGCTGCAGGTCATGCATACGATGCTGTGATCAGATCTGAATTCCCTGGATTAACTTTCATCACTGTGGCTCATTTCAGGGCATTCACTGCAGATTTGTAGAAGCTCCAGGTCACAATTGGACATTCATTCCGCAATAGCACTGCCCATCACATACAGTAATGAGGACAGATGTCATATGGCTAGAGACCACCATCAAATCAGTTCACTAGTTTTGAGAAAAGTATTAAATGGCACACACACAGGGATGGACAACTTTTATTATTTAACTTTTTATTATTTAGTTCCCTAAATCACAGTAATGACTGCTATGGGCTTAACTTTAACTCATAGAGCAAATGTTTCCACACTGCCAACACTCGAACTTGCTTTTGCTCAGGATTCTTCTTCTTCTGTTTCATCTTCTTTTTCTATATCCTCACTATTATCTTCCCTCTCCTCAGCATCATCTTATTTTTCTTCCTCTTCTTCTTCACCATCATTTTTTATTTTATTGTTTTCATCTTCATTCTCATTTTCACCACCATCTTCTTCTTCTTCTTCTTCTTCTTCTTCTTCTTCTTCTTCATCGCCATTGTTTTCTTCTTCTTCTCTGATTCATACTATTTATTCTTTTACTTCTTTGGCTTCTTCTTCTCCTTTACCACCATGTTGTTTCACTTCTTTTTCTTTACCAGTATCTTTTTAAGCCATCTTTATTTTTGTCTTCTTCTTTTTCTTCTTTTTATTATTGTTGTTATTGTTCACCTCATGATAAAACCTCTTAATAATAACATTAAAGTTGCAGTTGATTCAAAATCCATTTTTTTGTGTATAATAGTGTATAATATGCAAAACCTACTTTTGGGCAACAGTCCCTGGCCATTTGCATCACCTACATCTTTTGTTATTTGTAAACAACATGGCCACCATGGGCTAATCAAATGCCTAATGATGAGGCTTATTTGTCTTAAGCAGCTGTAAACTCATGAACGCTTAGCCTGGATATCATCAAATAGTCATGCAGCTTGACCCTCTTTGGCTGCAGAATAGAAATAGGAAATTCTGGAGGAGTAATACAACTGTCCAATCAATGAAATTTATTACAGTGCCTACGGAGTCAAAAACAAACAATAACATGATCTCAAAAAACAAGGCAATCATTAAACACATCTCTTGTTGCTAATAAAGCAATGGGTTTGGAAAACAATTTTTGTTCGGTCAAGGGTTTGATTCAGTTCACACTAGGGGTGTGCATGGGTACTTGACTACTTGATTAACTGCTCCAAGTGGCACAGTTTAAATACTGAATTCACTATTTGCATATTCATTACGTTACAACATGGAAAGTCGCAGGCCTTAAGTGAAACCGCTGTTATATTGTTACTGTTATTTAACAAGTGTGATTCTCTATTCAGTGCTCTGTATATTAACTATGTATATTATACTTTGCTATTATGAAACACAATGTGAGTGCATTGCAAAGGGCCCATTGTTAAGAACAAGACTGAGGAAGCATGTATAATGTAGCTGTGGTCTCAGCTTCTGTTGCTCTTTAACATAGCTGGAGCACCTGCTATCTATTGTATGTTAAACTGCTCACAACCTTCTGGATTTGATCTGTTTTGCCCTGCTTTAAAAAATGCATACTAAATAGTGGTTTATAGTTTGTTATTTTGTGTCACTCAAATTGCCTTTCCTGTCGGAGCATGCAGTCCCTGGCCACATTAGTGATCCTCTGATGACAGGCAGGAGTCTGACTTGTGAGATTAATATAGCTGTAATAAGGCAAACTTCTAGCTCCTCTAACGTCTACTGTAGCTGGCTTTAGCTAGAACTAAAACGATGAAAAGATATTTGTCTCTCAGTTGTTACCTCAGCAATCAAATATGACTAAGTATAGAAAAACATCACCATCTACTGCTGCACCAGTTAGCTCTAGTGTTAGTTTAGCAGCTGAAGAAGTGTTTCTTCATGTATAGATACTGTTGACTTTTTGGTTTTCATACACAATGGGTTAAAACTGAACCATTTATGGGATTGCAGATTTGAATACCTCTACAAGGTATTGCATTACCTTATGCCAGAGTACAATCATCTATCAAACAGCTGGACAAATGTTACCACCATGCATTAGGATATTCATGTTAGAGTTGTTAAAGGACCCTATGCCACTGACTAGCTCTCCAAAGTACTGAACTACTGTACATAAATGCATTTCTGCTTTGCATGAACACTACAAAACATAACATAAAACTGCTCAGTACCAGCAATGTAGGCCGTCCAGGACAGCAACAACTGCACTTGAGAGAAAGAAAGAGTAAGGAAAGGTTGAAAACAATGAGGTGGAACACCTCCAAAAGGCAAATGCTTTATCTCGTTCCTCCTCTTGTCCTCTCTGCACTCTCTTTTTCCCCATTTTCTCTATCGCTCCTAATCTTAATGAGTACCCCAGCCCTCCATCTAACGGCAGCGCAGCGCCGATACATCACCAGCAAGATGGGGAGAAGGGTTAGCGTAGGGGTGACGGTGACGTGAGCAGAACACAACGCAGTATGCACACACACACACACACACACACACACACACCCACAACTACCTTAATGCTCCCCTACAAGGGCATGGGAAAGCAGTTCCACTCCTCCCTCTTCCCCCTTTTTTCATTCCTCACCGCTTGTCTTTGCCATGCTGTGCTGCAGAGGAATAAAGGCTGATTATGCAAGCTCATACATTTACTTTTAAGACATTTAGCTTGTATCATTTTGAGCAAAAGCAGACTATGGAATCAAAACACAGTTGATGCAAGGAAACTGCAGCGGAAATTTGACATTAACCCTTTTATCCGGCAGCCAAACATGTAGGCTTTCCTGAATATAAAAGGTAGAGTTTCCCTCTAATGGCATGGTTTCTAGGTGCTCCCACCGCTCCACCTGAAGCACCTTTTGAACAAGCTTGTAACTCACTCACCCACTCACTCACTCACTCACTCACTCATTCACTCGCTGAAAATGTTCCACAAGGGGGTCCATTAGCAGTGAAACAGCTTTTACTGTTTTTAATGAACAGTGGTTTGCATCAGTGACAATTTATTTTGTGTCACAAACTACCATTTTAGGGCATCCATTCTGTCAGATATATAAGCAAACTAAACATCAAGTATGTTTATATGTTATATGCCATATACTTGATGTTTATTTTGTTTATATATATGGCAGAATGGACAAACAGTGACACTGGGCTACTGTCCATATTGGAAAAGTAAAAATAATATGAAAAGCTTCATCACTTAATACCGAAGCTGTGTCTTTGAGTTCTTCCAAATTTAACTTTTTTAATTTAACCCAGTTTGAGCAGCTTTGTTCCTTCTGTAGTTTATGAAAAAGGCCTATTTGCTGAAGCACAGTTGTGAATAACCTGCACAAATAAAACATGTGTATAAAGGCCTGTTACTGTGTAAGCCACCTGTGAGGGGAAAAACTTGTCAGACCTAAAAATACATTGTATATGCATAAATGCATTAAATCTAGAGCTGCTTTAGGTGATTCATTACTTGCAGCACATTAATTTGGTAGACTATTCTAGCATACAAGTCACGAGGCATTGCAGAATATTAACTTGTACTTTGTATTTTGCTGTTTCTTCTGATTAAGAACATTTTATTGTATTAATCCTCATTATCATCATCGTCA
This sequence comes from Semaprochilodus insignis, assembly GCA_034552555.1. NCBI lineage: Eukaryota > Metazoa > Chordata > Actinopteri > Characiformes > Prochilodontidae > Semaprochilodus > Semaprochilodus insignis. Next base: position 40,227,886 of record CM067474.1, on the reverse strand, counting down.
TCATCAGCATCATCATTATTATTATCACGTAAGAAACTTTTTGGAACTAAACCTGTATTAAGCCTAAGCCTAGACAAAGAAAAGGTTTTCTGTGGTGATTTTCTGCAATCTATCCATGACTGTTAAATTGGCCTTAAGAAGCTTTGTGATTACAGATACAGTAGTCCAGAGTTCAGGATATAATCAGCACGTCCAGGTTACAGAGTTCTATGAAGTGCTGTCTGAGAGTTGTGCCAGGTCAAGTTGAGCTATGTCTGAGAGTTTCAGGGCTTTTGATGAGACACTTAAAGCTGTAGGAGTGAAGGCTGTGGATCAGAGGGGTGGTGCTGTAGCACAGTGACACCTGCCGAGTGTGTCTAGGACAGAACAACAACAGCATTCATAAACAGCACCTCGAATGGGGCCTCATTGAGCACTGAGACTGACAAGCTCAGTGTAATACACAGAATAAACAACAAGTTGATCTTCCTCCCGCAGTCTGACCTTTTCAAACACAATGACACGCACGCCTTATCGATGGAGTGGAATATTCATGATGTAAGTCCGCTTCCGGAATTACCTGCAAATAAGGGCAACATTTCCGAAATGCCTCTGCTCATATTTGTGAGTGCAGCGCTGAATTGTTGCGCTGCATCACATTTCCATAAAGGGCTAGAGTTGAGACATCAGTCAGCTGCAATCTTAAGAAACACATTAGAGAACAAAGCAAATATATTTTATAGACTGTAAAAAAGGAAGTCCAGACATTTTCAGATATTCAAAACCCCAGAGAGACATTTTTCCTAACATCTAACAGCAGCTCTCACTGGGTGTCCACTGCAGGTGTGTGTGGTTCACTTGGGAGAACATGGAAATCACACACACATACACACACAAACACTGACAGAGGAGAAAGCAGGATAATGCTCGTCTCTCATTGCCATCCATTATATTGATGGCTAGTCGCAGCAGGACAGCCCCATACAAAACAGGGCATAGATTATGCCATAATAGCTCAAGCCCCTGAGGTGCATGTGCACACACATACACACACACACACACATCCATCCTCTGTTCTCATGTTTCTAAACACCTGTATTGCCACTAGTAATCATCGTACCCAAATGTATATCGGTCTGCTTATAAATAAATGGCTTAACTAAGTATAGTTGTCCGATAATAAATAAACTGTATAATCTGCATAATATATAATAATGCACAGTCTGTTAACAAATAAACAGCATAACCAATTATAAATGTATGGCTATAGCCATGTAGATGTCATGTGAAAAAGTATGTACACCCCCAGAAAGAGTCTGGAAAGGGGTTTAAGGGGAGTTTCCAACATATTAGAAGCCAATGCTGGCCATGAGATCATCTACAAGAAGAGAGGTATAACCACTGCCAACATGACAAGACCAAGCTTCCAAAAGCAAACTAAAAAGCAGAGCAGATAGTAAGATCTTTTAGAACCCCAAAAAATCCTCCCAAGATCTGCTAGTAACTCTTGCCACTGTGGATGTCAAAATTCATGCATCTACCATTAGGAACGAGACTGCAGAAATTTGACCTACATGGGAGTTATGGAAGCAGGAAACCTTTACTGTCAATAAGAACGTCAGAGCAAGACTGAAGTGTGCTTATAAATATCTAGGCAAGGACCAGGACTTCTGGAACAATGTCCTATGGACAGACAAGTCAAAGATAGAGTTGTCTGTCCACAGCACCAGAAGTCATGCCTGTCAAAAACCTAAAGACTGCTGTTGATCAGAAGAACCTTGTACCAACTGTAAAGCATGATGGTGGAAATGTTATGGTTTGGGGCTGCTTTGCTGCCTCAGGGCCGGGAACACTTGCAACTGACTATGAATTCTCTTTCATAGTAGAGAGTCCTTAAGGAGAGAGTGAGGCCGTCTGCCGAAAAGTAGAAGCTGAACAAGTTCACATTTCAACAGGATAAGGATCTCAAATGTATGCTTAATCAACTCATTTTAGGTGTAAAGACTCTAGTGTAAATCCTGATATACCAATCTTTTAACAGACGGTCATTAATTAGTCTGACACTGACGTTTATTAACATTATTATAAGCATAAAACACTGACACCAAAGAATTTTCATTAGGCAGAACCAAGCTCTGTCCAACAGGTCAAAACAAGCACAGAACAAAGTCTGTGCTGTACCCTGATTGGTGTGCTCACTTTACACTTCTTTCATTTTTAATATTACATTTTTATGCACATATAAGACAAAAGAAATGATAAATTGTAGAGGAGTACAAAGTAAGATATTTGATTGTGAAATGTTGGGGGTTAAGATAAAAAGTTACCCAGAGTGGAAATACTTCAGTAAAGATACAGATACAGAGAAAAACTACCTAAGTACAGTAAACAATAACATTTACTTCACTGGATTTGAATCAGATTGAAATGCTGTGAGGGAATTTGAAATGGGCTGTACATGCAAGAAACTCCTCAAACATTACACAGGTGCAATAATTCTGCCAAAACAAGATGGCAAAAATTTCTCCCAGAAACAGATTTATAGGCAGATTATAGACAGATTATAGACAGATTATAGACATGCCAACACAAAACTGTTTCTGTCAAAACGAGGCAATAACAGTTATTGAAAAAAAATTGTACTCAAAAAAAAAAAATCAAAAAAAAAATCCAAGGGTTAAATTATTAAGTAAAAGGCTGCAAGAACGGTTTATTTGATTTTTTGTTCTCTTATTTTTCTACACATAATATTTGATTGATAATCCAATACTGTTATTGTCAAAAAATTCATGGGGTACCTATTTTTTCACATGACTGTATACTAGCAATTAACTTGTAATAAATGCTAATTTTACTGAAGTATCAGTGATGACTCTACTCTGAGATCAAAATGTAAAAATACTAGAGATCTTGTCAACATTTTCATAATTCTAGAAAAACCTTCTTTTGACAAAATGTGGTGTGCTCGAGTGTCAGAATAGTACCGCTGCACATTTTGCCCACCATGCCCACCAGCTGGCACTAATGGATGTGTGTGCGTGTGATGGGCTATTCCAGGGGTGCTGCCTCTGTCCTCGGTGCCCCACTGAGCACAGAGTGCCTCCATCTATCAGCCCTCACACCTGGGACTCGACTCAGCCACACCACAGGAGAGAGATTAGAGAACACTGCAGTTCAGCACAGCTCTAACTGACTGCTCCTACCACTGAGGGAAATGCTTTATATACATACAGAAAGCAGCAAGCAAAGGCAAATCACTTACAGAAACACTTAGCATAGGACTGCTGGGTACGACAGTGTATGTGTGTGTTGTTTGTGCGCTTCTGAGGAGTCCAAATCAAGCCCAAGAAATTTAGTAGTCAAGTCAGGACGGAGACCAGTAGTGACCATTTTTTAAAAATCAGATTATGCATATTATTTTTTATAAAATATTTTGTTAAATATAATATTAATTAATATAAGCTCACCAATAGAAAAAAATGAGTCACCTTGCTTGTTTAAGGGAGTATTAACTTCAGGCTCCTGCAGATGGTATTGCATGAGGATGATGGGACTGCAAATACCTGTGGGATGTGAGTGACAGGATTCATAGATTGAGAAGACGTGGCATAGTGCAGTGAATGTCTCGTTCGATGTGTGGAAAATGGGTCACAAAGCAGATGCTAACGATTGGATTGCTAAAAGGAGTTTGAGCGTGCCAAAAGCCGTAGTGTGAAGGAAGTAGCTGAATTTGCAGGTGTAAGGAAGCGTACGGTCATATAGGTCTACCAGCAGTGGCTAAAATCCCAGTCTATGGGGAAAATCACCTTTGTGTTCTCCAAGTGTGCCAGGGAAGGCATCCACCAAATCCAGCCCAACTGTGCAATTCTTTGATGCAAGAGCTGAACACTGATATTGCCTACATCCATGAACTTATCCAGTCCATACCAAATCGAATCGCAGCTTTTATTCGTGTTTGGGGAGGTAATACTTAAGTATGTTTCAGTCACAGGTGACTTAGAGAAACACTTAGCATAGGACTGCTGGGTACGACAGTGTATGTGTGTTGTTTGTGCACTTCTGAGGAGTCCAAATCAAGCCCAAGAAATTTAGTAGTCAAGTCAGGGCAGAGATCAGGCAATTTTTTGTCCCGTGAGCTTATAGCCTAAAACATTATTGATTATATTACAGTATATTATCAAATGGTGTAGGGGTGGGCAATATATCGAATATACTCGATGTATCGATGTATGCTATCTTTGAGATATAAAACAATATTATATCGCGAACATCGAGTATAAATTTGCTTCTATCTGCCAGCGTGAGAGCTGCTTTGGTGTTAATCTCCCTCTCAGTTCACCTACATTGGTCCCGCCCACCCGCGCTGCTGGGGTGGGGGTGTGTGTGTGTGGTGATGAGACGACAGAGTGAAGCAGCAAAGAGCACAGTCAGGTACAGAGAGTGCGAATGTCAAAGAGAGTTAGCATTAAGCGCTAAGAAACAAGACGGAGGCGGAGGAATTGGTTCCGAATAAAAACAGCACAGGTACTGAGAGAATTCTTGACGAAGCGAGTTAGCAACGTTAGGCGCTAAGAAACAACACGGAGGCGGAGGAATTGGTTCCGAATAAAAACAGCGCAGGTCCTGAGAGAACTAATAACGAAGCGAGTTAGCAACGTTAGGCGCTAAGAAACAGAAGATGGACGCGAACGAATTGGTTCCAAAGAAAAACAGCACTGGATCCATTGTCTGGCGATGGTTTGGGTTTCACCAAGATGATGTGGAACAAACAACCGTTATCTGTAAAATATGCTGCAAAAGTATTGCAGCAAAAGGTCCCTAAAAAGACTAATTCAGGAAGGCAGCTGGGTGCTAAAGTGTTACTGTCTTTAGACAGCTTGTTACCTTGATGCTGCTGGCCATATGGTTTTATATAGTGGACACACACTCACATGTGTGTACACACACACACACACACACACGACAGCCATATGTTAATGTTCTAAACAGGGCTTTACAGACTGGACTTGGTAATTCACTCAGGCTTTTTTTTTTTAATGAACAGTAACAATTGTTTTGATATTCTCAGGATTTCTGAATGCACATTTTGTTGAGTTCTGTTATTGTTAAGGATCTTGGTTCAAATTCAACTATAGAATTAGGCTACATTATTTATTTTCATTCAACAGCTGTTCATACTGTCTGATTTTGAATAAATAGTTTTGTTGAATTTAACTTCACTGTGATAGATACCCCTTTTTGCCTCAAAGTTTAAAATATCTCCAATAGAAACCACTAATGCGTATATACAAAATGTAAAAGAAATTTTTAATGGAGACATACATCTGTTGCAGGCACTAGAATCATACTGGTGTGACTACTGTATACATCAAAGGGATAAATCAATCATTTATGGAGTGTTTTAGAGGAGATTTCAAAATATCGCGATATATATCGTGTATCGCGATATAGCCTAAAAATATCGCGATATTACTTTTAGGCCATATCGCCCAGCCCTAAAATGGTGTATTGTAACTGGTGCGGTTATGAAATGGTAAGGTTATTTTCTGTTCCTTTCTTCTTTAAACTTACTCAAAATCACCACCTAAAGTCAAATGAATATCAAGTAAACCATGTCCGTGTTTATCACTGAATGAAAACATAGTAATAATAACATTACATTCTGATCTCAGGGGGTGTTTGAATTTGAAAATCGACAAAAGAAATACTCCATAATAAGCCACCGTGGAAAGATCAATTAGACCCTCAAATAACAGGTTTAAGCATGTACTGTACAACAGTAGTTTTCAGCATTCGTACTGCACCCCCAGTGGGGCAGTGAGGTACTGCAGCTTTTATTGACAGCAAAAATTTGGTACATGTAAACAACCATAACTTTAATTGTGACATGCTGGTGATTATTTGCAAAAACATGTTTATATTAAGCTCAGTGATTGTTCTGGCAAAATGCTAAATGTTTGTTTTTATATTTTCAGTGCAATCCTAACCGAAATGAAGGAAATACAGCAGTGAACACGTAGTTCTGGGCTTCAACTGCATGAAATGGAATATCTGTCACACTGTTCTGTTCACTCGGGTCTTTTTAAATTAAGTTTTGAAACCAAACAGTTTCTACCATTGTTTAGAGACTTACCACAGTGAACATGTATCTAAACCTGACCAGTTGAGCCAGAGCTCAGATTTCCCCTCTTCAGCCTGACATCCAGCACATGGTAGTTGTTCAGCGAGTCACAAAAAAAAACTTTAGTGAAATCGTCAGCAGTTTTGTGTGTTGGTTTGAGTGGGCCATGAGTTGCAAAAGTCTGGAAACCCTGGATACGGATAAAGGACTGTTTGATTCAGTTTGTTCTTGTAAATGTTCAATTCAGCTTTCCTCAGATGGAGGTGTCTGACTTCAGGTTAAGACAGAGATAAGACAGAGATGTCTAGTTTTGATCTTAAGTTCCACAGATGTGATGTCAGTAACAGTGGCAATGGTCTGATCTGCTGCAGTGAGTAACTGCACATTTCAGAAGACTGTGTTACCCTATCCAATCCCTTCGTAACCACTACATTTTATTTATATATTTATTTATATATTTATAGATTTTTGTAAGAGCACTGGCTAGAGCATTTTAGCAAGCTTGTACTAGTTGTACTAGTTTGTGATTTTTGTTTCAGAATAAATTACAATGTCATTTCAGTGCGTTAGATTTAACTGAATAAATATATATATATGTTTAACAATGCTTTAAAAAAATAGTCAAACTAACAAAAAATGTCATGAGGATAAGGGGTCTGTGTGGATGTGTGTGTGTGTGTGTGTGTGTGTGTGTGTGTGTGTGTGTGTGTGTTTGTGCTGTCATACACTCACACTGGAGACTGACAGTAGCAGCTGGGAAGATGTCAAAGACTACTGCTACCTGTCACAAAGAATCAGACTGCTACAGCAGGACTCAGACACACACACACACACACACACACACACACACACACACACACACAAACATGCACACAGACCCCTTATCCTCATGACACCATATAAGACACACTTCGTCACTGCATGTGAGTTTATATCCACAGTCATTTGAGGTCCTTTCATCAGGTCCTCATTAACCTTCCAGCATTAAACACCTGCTCTAAACCTGTCCACAAACACACACATAGTTTGTTCCAATTTCCAGCACAGGTGCACCAGAGTTACCCCAAAGATTTACTATCATTTAACATGCAGGACAAATTCATATATTTCTATTGAAAATGTAGTTTATGTACAAGTCCTTCATAAACTGCAGATGCTGCAGTGCTGACATCATCTAACACCACGTCAGAGTGAATTTCACGATGACCTTCATAGACTTTCTACATGCACAGCCGATTCCCTACACTCAGAGAGAAGTGACTGAGTGGCAGGCAATTAAAGCAAGGAAAAATGAAGTGTGGCCTTTTTTTGTAATGGCCTTAGCAATGTTTTAGAACAAAAAAGTAGCAAAGAAAAACAGGCTTGCACAAAAACACTGCTAACCCACAATGACAGCACCAATAAAAGTTTGTATTTGTAATGAAGTTGTATTTTTATTATTAACTTACATTAAAACGTACATTTCTGGGAACATATCATTATTCTTACATATAGGAATTTACATATCTATACGACATCTATTGGATTCCGACTTCTAGTGACCATATCTATAGTGTTTGTTTAGAACACCATGTTCTTCTGTTTGGGTTTTTAGGCTTTTGAGTGGCTTGTTCATGGTTCCTTTGATTGTATCTATTTATCTTCTTGCTGTTCAAAGAGTGAGTTTCTTTTTTCATTGTCTAACTTTCACATCCATAAGAAGCCACAGAAAAGAACAACAAATTGTATTTTTTGACTACTGCCTCACTTGTTGTTTAGAATTGGTCCAAGTATGCAAAAGCTGTTCATTACTTTTACATCTTCAATGAAAATGATTAGCCTAGCAGCTTTTCCCATTGTCAGACCCTTTCACACATTGTTTTTACTCTTTACCCATTATTTTTTACTTTGCTCATAAAGACACTCAGCATTTCTGACTTTTAAAGTTTGAACATGTAGGACACAGTAAACAAACTTTATTCTCCTTAGTCTAACTGTGACAATGTAGAACCAGCCTGTTTTTCCATTTTCCTCATGGCTGTGGCTTAATTACCAGTTTAGAAATTTATATAGAGGAGATTAATTTTGATTTTCACTAGTTCCACTTTACATCAAAAATTCCAAGTTCCCACTGTGATTTTGTCTTTGCAGCTTCTTTTCTTGCTTGTTAACATTGTCAACTAGACGTCCAAGTTTTTAATCTTGCTGCATTGTATGCCCAAACTGTACTTAAAGTAGTACTTAGCTCTTTCTTAGTCTCAGTTGCAGCGTAGCCTAAATCCATTCTCGAGTAAAAGTATTGGTACCTGGGTTAAATACTGACACAAAGTACAAATTAAAAGTTTTTATATAAAGCAACTTGAGTAAACCTGAGTATTAGGTCAAAAAAGCTACTTAAGTACTGAGTAACATGTAGAACAACAGAGGAACGTATTAGTAAATCCAGCATCTCTCAGAATAGCAGCTGCAGTTTGTTTTTCTCTATTTTTCTTTTTTTTATTTTAATTTTGATCTAAAATAAAATAAAGATAGTGTCAACAACAAAGCAGACTGGAATTAAAAACAAAAATGAATTAGTAACTTAATATGAATGGCTGACATGTAAGATTCCTGTACTCACCACTATACTTGAGTAGAAGTGAAAGTATTATGATTAGAAAAGACTAGTTACTACCCACCCCTGATCTTTTGGTATACTCGGAAATAATAATGTTTTGTGCAGTGGAAATTGATGTGTTCGGCCATTGTCACTTCTGTAGTCATCCATCACTGACATCACCATATGTTGCTGCTGTCCAATAGGTTTAGTCTGGCACGTCTGCTAAAATCTTTCTGTAATGGCAGAACCTGAAAGGATTTAAATCTCCGGGCAGTAGAGTGCTCCTCTTCCCCAATGCATGCCAGGCTCCTCACCTCAACAAGGGAATATGCTGTCAAAAGGATATCATTATTACATATAGATAATATTAAATATGGGACATGTTACTATTGCATCTAAGTTTTATATACAGGGGTTGGACAATGAAACTGAAACACATCTGGTTTTAGACCACAATCATTTATTAGTATGGTGTAGGGCCTCCTTTTGCGGCCAATACAGCGTCAGTTCGTCTTGGGAATGACATATACAAGTCCTGCACAGTGGTCAGAGGGATTTTAAGCCATTCTTCTTGCAGGATAGTGGCCAGGTCACTACGTGATGCTGGTGGAGGAAAACGTCCTTCTTGGTGGTATGCTGACATTACCCTGAATACTGTGGCTCTTGATACATCACAAAGACTTGCTGTCTTGGTCACAGATGCGCCAGCAAGACGTGCACCAACAATTTGTCCTCTTTTGAACTCTGGTATGTCACCCATAATGTTGTGTGCATTGCAATATTTTGAGCAAAACTGTGCTCTTACCTGCTAATTGAACCTTCACACTCTGCTCTTACTGGTGCAATGTGCAATTAATGAAGATTGGCCACCAAGCTGGTCCAATTTAGCCATGAAACCTCCCACACTAAAATGACAGGTGTTTCAGTTTCATTGTCCAACCCCTGTAAGTATATAATACATATGGCATGTATATATGCCCTTGACTGTATATAAAAACAGACCTATGTGTGCAGCTGTAAGCACAGGGGCACAATCAGACACTTGAGAGATGATATTTACTCACCCTTGTAGTCCAGCAGAGAGGCAGAGCGAATCAGAAATGAGGGAGTCCTGCTTCAATTATTCTAGGCTTTTTATAACCATACAAATCACTTTAAACCCAGAGACCAGGCCTACTGCTCTTATTCCAGCTACTCTCCTGCTTCTCCACTACCTCAAGTGAAAGTGGATTTACTTTCTAATAAGGAAGACATATATGACGTGTATATAGACTCAGCAGCACTCCACTTGATTCCTGATTGAAATTCTTGATTGAGGTTCCTTCTTATCACTCCCTGAAACACGTCATATAAAGTGGATTGTGCTTTGATCAAAGACAGAGAGAGTGTATGTTTGTGTGTATGTGTGTGTGTGTGTGTGTGTGTGTGTGTGTGAGAGAGAGAGAGAGAGAGAGAGAGAGAGAGGTAGAGTGTGTATTTGGGGTAGAGGTAAGTTCATCTTCTGTTCTAAAACATTAACCCTGTGCATGCAGGAACACCAAGCAGACTAAATGTAAAAAAAGACTAAACCACAAGCTAGAAAACACATTTCCATGAGTGCCCTGTGGCTGTCAAAGAAAAGTTTCATAAAAGATAGATAGATAGATAGATAGATAGATAGATAGATAGATAGATAGATAGATACTTTATTGATCCCAGAGGGAAATTCAAACCAATAAACCAATAAATCTGAACACATATGGGATTAGTTAGGGGTTTGTGTGTGAGGGGGGGTTACCGTGAGGGTGTGACCTGTGGCTGGGGGTGACCTCTCCAATGAGTTTTTGTGTTTATATGTACCATTCTGCTGATGAGAAGTGCACTTACTCACATCAGAATCATGACCTTTTATTCTACACTGATGCTACAATATTATAACACTGGCGGAGACTGTGATGCAGTTTCATATTGAACTTATAACAGCCCAATAATATTAGAATGTAATACAGTCTGTGTTATATGACAGGATAAGGATGACGTCAAGTAGGCTAAAAGTTGTAACAGCTACTTAAACATTCATTTTCAATGGTTTAACATGCACAAAACAGATGTTTGTTGTAGTGTACGTTACACATTACTGATGGCTTTAAAGAGAAGTTCCAGGCCACCTAAAGGTGAAATGAAATTAGATATATTGTGATTAAGATGGCGTGTGCACGCTCTTCTACACTTTTTCCACAGCATGTCATGAATGAACAATCACACATGTTCAGAGGTATACAGGAAAACAGACCTGGAGCAAATTGGTAATCAGCAAAGGCAATACTGCCACTGAGCAACAGATACAGAACTTCCATGAAACTGTCATAAATGCTACACGATCAGCAGCAACACATCGTAGCAACAATGTGACAGAACTGCTGTGTTCATGCAGAGAATGAAAAATCAAAGAATAAGAGAGAGAGAAAAAGAGAGAGAGAGAGGGGGGATAGGCCATGGGCGCATCCCGGAGGGCAGAGGCAATTTTCAGCTCTAGTGATCCAGCTCCAGGAACAGTTAAAGTCCAAAAGGCCAACAAAACTTGTTCATACCACCGGCCTCTCAGCTCTAACTCATCCTTCCTGTCATTCGCTATCAGGCTTAAATTGCAGCTACAGTTTGCACCAGAAAGCCTTTAACAAGCAGAAAAGGGATAAATACAGTACAGGGCTGCAAAGTTTCCAAGAGGAAATGGTAAAGAGTGGACCATTTTGGACCGAACGCTCACGTTAGTGTTTGGCACTATGATGTGGGCCTTGCGGGAGGCTGTAAGTGTGAGAGCGCCACTGTAACTAATGTTATGTTATGCCTTCTCTGCCAGCGGGCTGTGCAAGCTGTGTATTTCACAAACACACAGAGACAGCATGCACAAACACACACACAGACTTCCGGCAGAGAGCACAGCTGGGTGCCTGCATGGAAAACCCACAACCACCGTCTGCTTCAGATATCGTCTTGCACTACACTAGCCTTGGGGGTGTTGGGGGCAGGGGGGATAGACAGAATAGAGAGAGAGGCAGAACAGTGTCGAAGTAAAAGTGACTGTCCTCACTGAAATCCATTCTGGCTGGATTCGAATGGCCGTGCAATGCTGGGCAATATATTGTCTATACTGGTCTATGCAACAGTACTGATTTTCAGTGTGACTGGTACTGACAGATAATGAGAATTGTATCAATTATAACATTCTATTGCATTAAATAGTTGCATCCTTATTGCTATGTCAGTAGAAGAAAAAAAGAAGAAGAAAAAAAACAACAAAACATTCCAATCAAAGCAAACTAGGTCTGGGAAGAAAGGGTAGCAATACTCAGGAAGCACCGGTTCATTAAATTCACTACTGCAAGCTTAAAGAGTCCATTTTCTGCTGAGGTCCACTTATGATAAGTGTGTGTTATAGTAAGTACCAAAAACAGATCTAAAACTGTATCTCATTTATTGATCAAGATAATTGATGGAGTGAAACACCATAATGCAAATAGATTGACAGTTGCGAGGGTGAACATACCCAACAGGGGAGAAACAAAGCCAAAGCCAAAAAAGACAAACCAAACCAGCAATCAGACCAAAAAGGGGAAGACAAAAGCAGAAACCAAACAACAAGCGAAGATCTACAACCAGAGGAAACCAGAAACATAGAAATAAACGCTAAGGATGCAAACAAGTTGACAATGTTAAAGACAAACACAGTTGTAAATATACAGACATGTAATGAGCAACTGGTGTATAGAATCAGTACTCTGGGGAAGAGGATTGCAAAGGCAGATCAGGATTGGGGGATTGTGAGCGTTTGTTAATGACATCGTGACAGGGTGCATGGTGGGAAATGTAGTGTGTGGAGTTGACAGAGGCAAGAGGAGAGAACAGAAGCATTACACAGTCAGAATTCATTTTTAGATTACCACTTTCCAGCTTCTGTTCATCTGTCATAACTTTCATCACATCACAAAACCAGTTTTGTTTTGTAGCTTACTTTCTATATATAAACTGTGCAGACTGGACAGTGAATAGTATATTTGAAAACATTAGCCTTGTTTACATTTTACCTCAAACTTTTCTTTTTATTACATAGGAAAAATTCAAATTACTGTGATCTCGGCTCTTTAAATATCTTTCCAAAGCAGCATGTCCTAATGCCTTGATTTTGTTTGAATATCACCACCACACTTTTTTGGACTGCGTCTGGTAACATTTCTCAGCACTCTTGTCCTCCCCTTATCTTTCTACTGCTCCTCCCCTACCCTGCAAACGGAGTTCAGGAGAGGATGTGAGCAAGAGGAATGGAGAGAATGAGCAATAACTGGGAAAATGAGACAGTTTGTTCCCTTTAAGGTCATTATATCTGATGTCAACTGTTGATGGACTGAGCCTATCAATGTTCCCATTCAATCATGCTCCTAATAATCCTATATCTAACCACAGCTGCTGCACACAGCCAGCCAGTTACATATTTGTGGTTTTCCACTCCATGTTTTTTTAATGATTATTTTACACCAAATACTCAAAACACAGAGAGCAGATAAACACAAAATAAACAAAGTGCAGAAGTTCAATCCACTGGCTCCGAGTTTGTCCAGCTTTTCTGGGCATGCATGCAGTGATGTCAGGTTAGAATCTTTAACAGTCTTCCTAGGTACTTTATGTGGTTTCTCTCGTCTTTATTATTATTAGGACAGCCAGTAAGATGGCATCATGAAAACAGTTTTTGGGTCGCAGGGAAAAGGAGAAGAATTGGTAGGATAAAGCAATGACTTTCAGGGTTTTTGGACACAGCTATGGTTTCTGCAGCGGTGCAAATGCCTGAGAATGTCAGGGTCATGGCTTTAAATCCCAGCAATGCCACAGCCACCCATGTTCAAGAGGGACCACTGGCTTTACCATTTAAGAATTTCTCCCTGTCAGTCAGTGCAATGCTAGACAGTCATGAGCATATATACTCACATGTACAGAAATGGGCATTTTGCCCGAAGTAGGTTTGGCTGCAATGTAAAGTGTGTGTCAGCCATCATCCATTCAAGTAAATGGCTATTGTGTGATAGTGTAGACCAAGGGCTAGAACTGGGAAGAAAATAATTTTTTTTCCAAGTACTTCAGATGCTCACTAAAACAGAAATAAACTGCCACTATAGCCGGTAGATCACCCCAAATACACTTTATTCAGCAACTCTAGATATTTGGAAATTAAGAGCTTTGGGCGCCAAACTGACGTGTTCAGGTTTGACCATATCACAGATTATATCAAGGGTGCACAACTCCAGGAGGTCCAGGAGTGCCAGTGTCCAGCATAGTTTGGTGATTTCCCTGCTTAGTCATAACTGTTTCAACCTGCAACTCATCTTACCCAGAGTGAGACAGATATGCTTAGAGGTAGCCATAATGAGTGGAGTTAGCAGAGAGCACATGGGCGACAACACAGACACTGGTGTTGGCACTCTGAATGGCTCATTTATTTACTGTAGGGACCATGTCAAGTCAGGTCTCGCTGCTACTAATGTTGCATGCATAGAGAAATGAGACACATCCAAAGCACTGTGGTAGTATTACTGTAAAGGTTGAGAAGGATGAAAAAATAGAGGGTAATGGGTTTAGCAACCACTACCCACCATTTTCCCAACTCAGCAGCTCTTTCTACAGAGAGTGGCGTCACACATAGCACATGAACATGCAAATGGAATAACCAAAGGCACAGCATATCTTTAACTGTTATAAACTCATAGTGGGTGCGTTTGAGTAAGCGCACAAGTAAACTGTGCTGGACTTTCAGCTTACACTGTTCATACAAGACATAGATTGATCCAGCTGTGTTTACTTTAGACAAAATGGACAACAAAGAAACATGTAATATATGTAATAAGAAAATTACAAACAACATGTATCCACCTGATAGAATTGACAGAGAGGAAACAGGTAGAACCTAGCCCCCATTTGTCAAGTTAATTTAGCTAACATTAGCTCTAAGTAATGTCCTTGCTACAGTCCATTCAAATTAGTACTGTACTCTTCATTCTTGCCTCCTTCTTTATGTATTGGTTTTTAGAATCAAGACTCCTGTAGAGAATCAACTCTTGAAATGTTTTAGTACTGCTTTCAGTCAATAACACATACAGCTCAGATTCCTGATGAATTCGAGTTAACAAAAAGCACTATGGCTCAGATCACAGATCAGTTCAAATGAATGTACCAGTTCTCCGTTTTGGAGCTAAAATGTCTCTTTCTTTTGTTTTGTTGCACACTCAGAGCAGAGCACAGTGCAACTTTCTGAGCAATTCAGTCATTTCTATGTGTTTCACGTACCATTAATTGGCTGTAATGTATTTATTTTTTGTGACAGGCTCTTCATCTCAGTCTAATTAGGCTACTATGCAGTTATCCAAGTGTCAGAAGCTTTTAGGGATTCTTGCTGTCTGTGTCTATTAAAACATTTTGCCTCATGACTTGTAAATTGCTGACCAAGATTAATGACCTTGTACTACTTAATGTTATTTACTCAGAAGTTACAATGCAATCTGGGTAAACAGCTACACAGGCATTCGATATTCTCATAATGGATGCTTTTAGTATTCAGCTGCATGATGTAGCCTTGTTGTAACTCTCTTCTGCATTACATGGAAGAGAGGCGCGAGAGGGTAAAATCCTCTTACAGAGAGTGACCTTTACTGCATTGACAAATCGGTTTAAGCAGTAAACATCAGAAAGAATAGACTTTGGGTTTTTTAAATGATTGTGCATACTTACTGAAAGACAAACAAGACAAGATTAAACTGTACACTCTTTCTTGTGTACAGCGTCTTCTGACTCATGATATGCAAAGAAGGAGAAGACCACAGTGCAACTTGGCTGAATGTTAATTTGCTATATGTGTGTGAATGACTTTTGTACATGCTCAATATTAATTAAATACAAAGTTGCACAATTCATAATTAAGGGAGTAAACCTAAGCCAACTTGAAATTTTGGTCAACATTGCCTTTACTGGCAGAATAACAAAGGCCTCTAGTGTGTGGTACAACCTACAGCATATTTTGGTTTCTGATTAGTCCAGTTTTTTAAGAGCTTTTACCATTTGTACACTATTCAGCTTTTGTAGACAGAGATGCTGGCTGTAGCCTTTACCCCAAAACTCTGCAAACTGAATAATGCAAACTAGAGATACTCTGGTACCACCTTTTTCTCTTCCAGCACTGACAACTGATCCTTAAATATATAGGCTGAGTACTGATGCTGATACTAACTCTATCTAACATAACTAACCTAAATCCTGAGATTTATACAATGACATTTTTCAAATATTTTATTTGAGTAAAATCAATGGTTACAAATAAAACACGTATGAAATCGCTTTATGGTGTCTGTTATAAGTATTGGTAATCCCCTGATACGGATACTGTGTTTAGGTGACAACATCTGTAACTATATCAATACAATTCAATAAAACTTCATGTGTTTTGAACCAAATTAGTTTTACATAAAACACAAATAATATAAGCATAAAAATAATGATGATTGCTGAATAAGGCTGTATCAGACACTGGCAAAAAGATGTAATTATTAAAGCAGTACAGCAGACATCCAAACTGGAATGCATTTTACTTTGGTGACATCTATAATAAGTTTTAAAGTGTCAACTGTTTTGAATATGTATGAGTGGAATATGGACTGTTTTTACTGTTCATTTACTTGCAACACTGTGTGCCATCGCGTGAAGGACAGAAGACCTTGGTGACATCTATAATATGTTGTTGATTGATTACAGAGTGAACAGAAACTTTAGAATTTAAGTGTCACATACTGGGAATGGTTATTAGTGGAATATTAACTGCATTTACTGTTCATTTAGTTGCAACACTGTGTTAAGACTAACCCCACCTTGTTAAGGCTATACTAGAGCAAAACTAGCTCTTGTTATGAGTTGTTGGTATGCTTTAAAATTACTGCCATCAAAAAGGCGATTCAAATAATAATTTACTATGATAATTTAAATTATGGATTGTTCCACTCCTAACATCTGAGCTGCTTTTGACATACACACATTTACAAATAACTCAAATGAAAGACTGAATAGTCTTTTAGTGAGTCACTTGCGCTGTGAATGGAAGAATCTTTATTGCAAGTCAGTGGGCTGACAAACGTATTTCCTAAAATAGAACTAAGCTGATCAGCTAGCTAACAGGTTAACAAAATCCTCCATTATTACTCCAGGCTTTGAGTTTAGATACTTAATTTAGATACTTGATTCACTGTCAAACTGCAAAACTGAAGAATGTCACTTGAATGTTATACGTGCTTCATATGTCTATGTATTAGTCAGCCTTAAGTAGCATCCAACCTTGGCTAAATCTCAAACTCAAGAAGTGATCAAAACCCTTTAGGAGACAAGCTTGTGGTGAATCACCCACAATTATATTAACAATGCTTGTATTTGTGTACATGTCCCCTTTATTTTGCAGGAGTAGCAATCATTTTGCAGTCACAGGCCATTATTGTTGAATGAATGCAGGTGAAACATGCAGTTTGACTCAGGCTCACAAGCATAGAAGCCCTTATCTCTGGAAAATGATCCACCTATTATCTGTTTGTGACATTAATGGTCTCTTAACTTATTTATATACAAGAGAAATAAAGAAAGAGAGACAGAGTATTTGCGCTCAAGGTGCTTGACATATCCCTTCGGGACATATTAACTTATTATATGGATGTTGAGCCAGCCATTAAAATGAGCTAAGGGAACAGAGCCGCATGTCCAGCAGCTATACCACCACTAAATGACTTCTACTGTCCTTCAGAAAGTAACACGTGCATACACCACTCCAGACATAAGGAGTGCAGGAAAAGGAGAATGAGGCGCAGAGTTAGAGAGGTTCATTTCAGGTGAATGATGTAAGAGAGTTTAGATGGCTTGTACATGTGGACTTGCTGAAAAGAGCAGAGAATGAGAAAAAGTCTTGTGAATGTGTATAAGTGTTAGAGTGTGTATGGAGGGACAGGACTATAGCTGTGAATAAATTAGGGGTGCCTTTTTTTATCCCTTATGTTTGATTACAAAAGCGTTTTGTTTTGCCACATACTGAATATGATTAATAATCAATTCTAGTTTATTCTGCTGTTACAAAATCAATGCAGTTAAATCTCCACCCTCAGATCCATTTTTACAGGCCTAGCATGCATGACTGGTACAGGCAGCTACACACTGTGCATTGAACAGACTGTCTGTCTGAAGAGGATACTGCTGGCATTGTTGTGCTATTTTTCTCTTTTTAATGCACAGACTTCTGGACTTTAGAGTTTTTATTGGGATTAGTTGTGCTTAGCTGCATGCGTAATGCTATGATTAGGGATTTCTGGCACTGGAGATAAGTGAATTTTTCAACAGTCATTCAGAGTTTGGGGGCAGAGCAGCAAATAAGGCCAAGTTTTTAATGGGGAAAAATAAGAGGGCATGCGGGTAGCTCTGCCCAGTCTGATAACCTCATCTTTAATCATTACCTCAGACCTGGAACAATCAGGAGGTCATATTCACCATAGTATGAAAGCGTATGTGAGTGTGTGTGTGTGTGTGTGTGTGTGTGTGTGTGTGTGTGTGTGTGTGTGTGTGTGTGTGTGTGTGTGTGTGAAAGAGAGAGAGAGGAGAGAGAAAGACACCGACAGAGAGAAACACAAACTCAAGGTCAAGCTTGCCCCTAAACCCCATTTTGGAGACTTTTTCTCCACACTAATCCTGATCTTTAAATTCCCCATCAGTATTTGTTGAAACAGCAGGCAGCTTTTTTGTCTGTGCCATAGAAAAACAATTGGCTGCCAGTTACAGGGTTTTCTGATTCGGGACTTTAGCATTGTGTGCAAGGGAGCAGAACTGAGCCTGTGAAAGGGCTTAAGGACAACGAAACAAAACTTGCGTAGAGCAAAGTGACAGGCATTTAAACTGTCGGAGAAGCCGGAGATGAAGCTTCAGTCCACAGTTCCAAATACGGGATAAACACTGCTCCGTTCAACTTTTTAAACACCAGCTTCAGACAAGAACTACTTACAGTGGAGATGAAGCAGTGCACTTTTTTACTGCAGCTAGACTTGCAGAGGGAACAGAAGGAGCACCAGCAGACCAGTATGATCTTTGCTCTCAGCATCCTGAGCCATCACACAGACAGACAAACACATACACACCACTCATTATAGAGCCATAGCACACACAGACACACTCTCATCGCATCATGAACCATTGCAAACCCAGACCATCTGTACATCAGTGACTCTGCAGGTGTGACCTCACGCATGAAAGAAGACTATCAGCTAGATCATACCAACGGCAGAGTGCCAGTGTTACTTAAACTCATATCTGTGACTGTAGAACATTAAGACATAGACCTACAGACATTGATGTGACTTGCAACTCTGTTTGACTTGACCACACACCCACACACATGCACACATGCATACATGTATACATGTACACTACCAGTCAAAGGGTTAGGCACGGCTGTTAATGGAAAGTTTCCTTATTTTTAGCTTAATGCTTTCCTTCAGAATAGAATAGAATACAATCTAGCACCCATGGAATTATGCAGTCACTTTAAATGACTCCAAACTGGCAACTTTACAGGAGGATAAAACAGCTTTCTTTACTTGCAATGGAGGTTGATACAAATTCTATTGGTCTGTCCATCATGAATATTAAAAGAATTGAAAGAGTAACTAGATCTTTTAATCTGTGCAAAAAAGAAAAAAAAAGAGAGATTGAAGTTTTTTGCGCGACAAAATATTATTATATTAGATCTGGCGATATGGCCAAAATATAATACACACATCAAGAGTATATGTAGTATATGTGGTATATGTGGTATATCACCATGTTTATTTTTTCAGACATCTCATCAGCTGGAACTGTTAAGTATAAGCCTGGGTGTGTCTAAACCTTTGTCTAAAACTGGTAGTGAATGTATTAGATATTTGTACGTATTGTATGTGTAATAATATAATTATTATGTAATAATCTTATAATTAGTAGTACAGCATAGTAAAGTTATAGTAATAGTATTAAATATATAAGTAATTTCCAGTCGGTTTGTTAGTAGTACAATTTTCTCTGCATATTTCAGTAATTTCTTAAATTCCAGTTTTGGAAACTCCTGTTGAAAATCAATTATTTTATATCTAATCTCTATTTATATCTAAAAGTATATCTCCTGAAAAATGAATAACTTAATGACCACTTTGATTGGAAATTGCACCATACATATATACTTACTCAAGCACACACACACACACACACACACACACACACACACACACACACACACACACACACACNACACACACACACACACACACACACACACACACACACACACACACACAGCTACTGAAATTAAAAGGCTTTGCAGGATTTGAAGAGCATGGCGGATCAAAGCCTAGCCATGGTGTCAACTTTAAAGCAAATGTTGAAAGCAAAAAAATCCTTCCAAGTTTAAGCACTGCTTAAAGTTTCTGTTTCAATTAATTTCATCCAGTTGATAAATCTGTTAAATAAAATATTGAAGAGAAAATCCTTTTAGCTGTGTGTAAAACAAGGCTAGGATGGTTTTAAGGACTGATGTGGGTGAATACTGTGCAATCAGGATGTCACTCAAATCCATGCAGCTTCTACAAGACTACAATAAATTACCTAGTAAATGAACGCCATTATATGGCCTTTCTGTTCAACCCTATATAGAGCCCTTTTAGTAGAGAGCAAATTAATTTTCATCAATTTTAAATTTACTGGACCATTTAAGTTATTAGGGTTTAGTGACTTCTGGAATATCACGCAAGAAGAATCTTCTAATCATACAATGGGACTTAAAACTTATCTCTCCTTTTTTCAGTTTGTTATTTTTTGCAGATTGCTCGAACATTTCAAGATGAATGGACCAACAGAACTAGTCCAAAATGATCCGATTAGTGTCATGTTTCTCCTCTTTCTGCTTTGAGCATATAAAATAATTGTAAGGTGTAAAACATAATATAAACTGACAAATTCTCCTTTCACTTATCATCAATGAGTGAAGTTGGCAGTGTGAAACCAAGCTGAAACCAAAGCTGGCACATCGTTTTCTAGCATTTTTTTATGACAAATGATATCATATGACAAACTGCCTGGAATCTAATTAGTAATATGTGAATCTATTGTCAGTAAGGCCAGGCAACAGGTGATAAATAGTTAATTTAGGCAACTGGAGAGAGATGTTAGGTACTGTTACTATTTACCTAATTGCTTAAATTATAATTCTTGTAGTTTCTTCTTAGTACTTACTGTGTCAATGTCAGTCTGTACAGTAAGAGTCCTGGATGCCCTTTTTCACATGTGTTTTCCTTGATCAAGTACACCTGATTCCCCTCAATAAGGGCTTATGAATGACTTAGATACAGGAAAGACATGATGCTGCTCATTGTAGAGCAAATAGGACTGAAGTTTGAAAACAGTCTAGGTAGCACTTTACAGATTGGTAATATGTAGGTCGTGATATGGTAATTTCACAGTAACAAATTGTATTTAATCATTAATTAAATGTAAATTTCCTAGTTGTTACTAAATAATAAATCAGAAATTGTAGTGAGTGTTAACAAGGGCATTGTGAAATGGTAAAATAAAGGTAACAAGTTATACTTACCTAAAAATTACCTGCTTATTTTATAGTTCTTTATGTATAATAAGTGAGCAATTTTAGTGGGAACAAGGCAGCAATGTAATAGAAACCCAGCGGTCATTTCCTAAATATTATATGCACATTTTCTAGTCATCAATAAATGAAAAGATAGTCATTGTATCAGTATTTAGTAATGAAATGTTAAAAAAAAACAGTAACTAGTTTTATTTACCTAAAATGACAGGTCATAACATCAGTTCAAAATGGTCTTGTGCTTCACATGTAGGCCCACCCATAGACAAGCACAAGACCATTTTGAACTGATGTTATGACCTGATGGGAGGTGTAGTAAGTAAGAAACAAGATGGAAATAAGTGAGTTTGCATTTTATGGCTCTAATGCCATTACAGCAGAATTACTTCGTTGATTTTGGGTTATATATATGTGTACTCAAATATTGTATAATATTCTCTCTTATTGTTCATTAAGAACTAAAAAATAAATAAATAAATAAACGGGTCATTTTAGGTAAGTAAAAGTTGTTACCACTTTTTACCAGTGTATTACTAAATACTGTTACTGAATGACTATCTTTTCATTTAAGGAACTATAAAATATGCAGGTAATGTTTAGGTAAGTACAACTTGTTACCATTATTTTACAATCCCATAATGCCCTTGTTAAAACTCGATTTCTTAACAACACAATTTCTCATTTATTATTTAGTAACAACTAGGGAATTTACATTTATTTAATGATTAAATACAATTTGTTACTGTAAAATTATCATATCTTTACCTACTTATTACCGTTCTGTAAAGTAAAGTGCTACCACAGTCTTATAGCCAATGTATGCATCAGGGAAAAAAGGACTGAACCCAAATGAAAAGCTTCTTGCTTCCTAAAGAAAATTGTATGCCAGTAAATGTTTATTATATAATAACTGCAGTAAAAACTGCAAGAAAAGAGGAACAATGCAGAGACACTGTTTTTGAGTGTTTTTATGGGGTACATAACTGATTCAGATATCTACTATCTACTGATGCAGATCTCAGTTCTGATAATACAAATAAAATCCATCTATAATGTCTAAACATTGGCCGAATAAAAAAAATGTGAACTGCTGCTGGACTGGTAAAAAAAACCCCTGTTTAATATAAAGAGATCTGTGTATGCGACAAACATTTTCAAGTTTAAAAGAAACATCACTGAATTTAAAGGTTCCAATTTAACTGTTATTTTTAGAACCCTCACATGATGTGCAAGTTCTTTTAACTTGATGTGGTTCTTTATATTCACAGACATCTCATTTGCAAAACAGCTCTCCAAAGAACCATTCATTGAAAGGTTCTTTTGGGAACCAAAATGCATCCTGCATCCTGCAAAGAGTGCTTTTGGCTTGTTGAGTGTAGAATCATTAGAATCTTTGATATACTTTTTTGAAAAGATTCAAACAGCTGATCCACCGCTTACGGTAGCAACAAGCAGAATGCACACACATCTGTTCACTGTCTTGCAACAACATATCCAACACACTAACGGACTGAGATGGACTGTCCTCAAGCCAACAACTAGCAGTTTCATTATGTTACTCACTGCTTGCTTTTGCCCATAATAGCCTGCAAACCCAAAGATTGTGTGACTGGTTTAACTCCTTTAATTAGTTCTTCAAGAACTGTTGATTGACACATCATGGTCCACAGGTAATCCCACAAGCATCTTGCTCCCAGGTAAAACAAACAATCCTCATGAACTCCCATTTTGATACCCACCCTGCCTAACTGGGCTAATTCTATTGCATTTCATCAAAAAGAATGTCTCATGTAATGTGGGTTACGACTTATTGTATAATATGTTCCCACATTATTCAGAAAGTGAAAGCATTAAAGTATTTCTTCCTCTCTCTCCATCTTTCATGTGTAGGTGTGAAGGCTTGTGAGCACTGCTCCTTGGGGACCGTAGAGCTACACCTGAGGCAGGGACAGATGGATGGAATAAACTTAACATTGTGGAATGCCTCTGAGGGCAATGAGACGGAAACGGTGGAAGAGACAAGCCCGTATAAGACGGTGGAGGTGGTATTCATCGTGCTGGTAGCAGGTTCACTTAGTCTGGTCACTGTGATTGGGAACATCCTGGTCATGCTCTCCATTAAGGTCAACAGAAGCCTTCAGACTGTGAACAACTACTTCTTGTTCAGCCTGGCGTGTGCTGACCTCATAATCGGTCTCTGCTCCATGAACCTCTATACGGTTTATATTGTAATTGGTTATTGGCCACTGGGCCCCGTGGTGTGTGACTTATGGTTGGCGCTGGACTATGTGGTTAGCAACGCCTCCGTCATGAACTTGTTGATTATAAGTTTTGACCGCTATTTCTGCGTCACTAAGCCACTGAGCTACCCTGTCAAGAGGACAACGAAGATGGCAGGGATGATGATCGCTGCTGCCTGGGTACTGTCCTTCATCCTGTGGGCTCCTGCCATCCTGTTTTGGCAGTTCATTGTGGGTGGCCGCACAGTGCCAGAGAAAG
Source organism: Semaprochilodus insignis (assembly GCA_034552555.1). NCBI lineage: Eukaryota > Metazoa > Chordata > Actinopteri > Characiformes > Prochilodontidae > Semaprochilodus > Semaprochilodus insignis. The sequence continues at coordinate 40,204,042 of CM067474.1, read as the reverse complement.
AGTGCTATATTCAGTTTTTCTCCAACGCTGCTGTCACCTTCGGCACAGCCATTGCTGCCTTTTATTTGCCTGTCATCATTATGATGGTGCTTTATTGGCAGATCTCCCGCGCCAGCAAGAGCCGCGTCAAGAAAGACAACCGCAAGCCTTCAGGCGCCAACCTTGGAGCGGCTTCGCCCAGCCACACCCGCAGCAATGTGGCCACCAAGCCGGAAAACAATAACGTGATGGTAGAGGACCCTGATAGGGGTCAGACCCAGACCACAGATGAGGTGACCAACCAGCACGACAGCAAACTGCAGAATGGCAAAGCGCCATCCACAGCCAGCAGGGAGGGGGAGAATGGGGCTAGGGACAACTGCGTCCCAGTGGAGGAGAAAGAAAGCTCCAACGACTCCACTTCTGGCAGTGGGGCTGCAGCCAATCAGAAGGAAGAGGAGGCGGTGCCTTCCAGAGCCAATGACAGTCAACAGCCTGCGCGGCACCGCACCAAAGCCGGGGGCTCCAAACTCACCTGCATTAAAATCGTCACCAAGTCGCCCAAGGGAGACTGCTACGCCCCCTCCAACACCACTGTGGAGATTGTGCCAGCGGCAGAGAAGCAGAACCACGTGACACGGAAGATCGTAAAGATGACCAAGCAGCCACCCAAGAAGAAGAAAGCAGCTCCTTCCAGGGAGAAGAAGGTGACCCGCACCATCATGGCCATCCTGGTTGCCTTCGTTGCCACGTGGACACCCTACAACGTGATGGTTCTCATCAACACATTCTGCTCAAGCTGCATCCCCAACACGGTGTGGACCATCGGATACTGGCTCTGCTACATCAACAGCACCATCAACCCCGCTTGCTATGCTCTCTGCAATGCCACATTCAAAAAGACCTTCAAACAGCTTTTGCTCTGTCAGTATAAAAACATACGCTCAACCAGATGAGCTCTACGTGCTGCTTGTATGAATACTTGTATGTAAACCTGTGGGCATATATGTGTGAGACGTATCTGTGAAATGAATGAAGTGTGAGTATGGCAAATGGGTGCATTGTTGTTTTATGTCTTTCTGTATTCTGTATTTCTGTTATAAATAACCTGTTGTAGCACTTTACACAGAAGCGATTGCAACTCAGAGAGGATAACATTGCTGCAGGATTTGCATACAGACCAGGAGAGGTATTTCTGAGATTTCAATAAATAAATAAATAAGTAAAAGTGTAGATATTACAACACAGAAAATAGTTCTTTATAAGCATATAAGATAAATAAATCAAAATATTACTATAAATTACAGAACTGTGCAAAGGTCAGAGACCACCCTTTCTCTTCATTAAGTACAATTTATTCATTTTCAGCATCAGAAAAAAAAACAGGAAACATGTATTTAACAGACAATTACACAAACCTATAAATCAAATCAATATAAATCACCATTCCATTTATCCACTTTTTGCTTTTAAACCTAAAACCTTTCCAACCTTAAAACTGAGTTTACAGTGTCTATTATACCCCTCTATTCTGTAACTGCAAAATGAATAGCTTGTACTTAGTGGCTGTTTTGGCTGACTTTTGCACAGGACTTTATGCCAGCAAGGCACACTTCGGAGCAGAAATTCAGTGTTTAATCTAGCTATATGAAGTACAGTACCTAAATGCAGATTTAATTTGAGAGTGCAGTGTTGAGATTAGAGCCTGCACTCTTCAATTCTACACTGATTAAAGGGACAATAGGGCTGACTGAACACTCAAACCTAGTGTTTGGACTTCAGTATAAAATAGTATTGTACATATTTGTATATAGTAATGTACAGTATATGTTGTTTGGCCATGTGTATGGGGCTGTGTTAGGAATCAGGGTGAAATGTGTATGCGTGTGGTTAGTGGACACAATGAATGCATGTCGTGTTTGTGTGTATGTGTGTGTGTGTGAGAGAGAGAGAGCTTTACAGAGACAGTGTGAGAAAGAGAAGGAGAGTGTACTAATGGTGATTTACTGCATACAATGAATATAGGTGTTTTATGGTAATGATTACAGGAAGATGTACGTCTGGCCACAGGCTTTGTGTGTGTGTGTGTGTGTGTGTGTGTGTGTGTGTGTGTGTGTGTGTGTGATATGAGTATGTGTATGTGTGTGTGAGTGAAAGTGAGAGAGAATGGTTGTACTGGCTCAGACCTGGGAGAGCTATTGGAGAGCCACTTTGCCATATCCACATGTAAGAGCTTCAAGTGCTCAAGCCTCCAGAGATGCAAATTAAAAGCTTTTAAAATGATGATGGAGGAGCAGGGTGAAGAGACACTTTTATACAGAGCCATTATTGTGGGCTTGGGATTTTACACTTGTTTTTTTTCATAACACATTGCATGCAATTTTGTGACGCAGTGTCAAATGGTGGCACAAAAACAAAATGGTTAGAAACTGTCTGTGTAATATGACATTAATACAGTCTCGGTTACTGCAGATCAATAACCTAACCTATGTCTTCAGGAGACCTAGTATGGATGCTATTTCACAACACATTAAATTTGCAGGCATGTAGCGCTAGCATGCATGCGGCAGGGCTCAGATTCATGAAGGCTGCAGGTGTCTAAGGCACACTGCCAGGCTTTCAGTACCATTCTGGAGGGATCCTGTGCTTTTCCCTGAGTGTAACAATAGGCAAGAGCTGGGTATGAGGGCAGACTAAATATCGGACAGTGTATGAATGCTTGAGTGTGTAACCGTATACATATGTATGAACAGAAGTAGTGCTCATGTTGGCACCAGTTGCATCACTTGATCCTTCCGGTGTGTGACAGTTCAGACTCATTGTATCTTGCTCTGAGGTGTTTGATCCATGGAGAGAAATGGACTTCCATCCTTGGCTGCTATTGTTCAAGGCAAGTGGTTGTGCGTGTATGCCTGTGTTTTGTCTTTTTGTGTGTGTATGATCACCCCGGAATGGGGGTTATTCTAAATCACAGGCCTTGGCCTTGTGAAATAAAAGGGCTAGATATTTCATACATTTCATCATGAAGCAGCTCATGCTTTTGAGGCTCACAGTGTCATCTTTGAGAAAGGAGGCACTCAATCTCCCATTCTCCCTGAGCATGGCATATTTGAAGTAGAAGTCACAATAGTATCATCAAGTAACATCCTCTCAAATATGTGCTCAAACGTTTGTTCATAGTGTTCACCTGTAATTCTTTCTATCTGCGTCTTTTATCATTTCTACTGGTATGTAAAGTAGTGCTGAGTAAAAGCCACTGCTCAGCAGATACACAGCAGCAGGCAGTATTGCGATACCGCATGGAATGGCAGCACTGATAAACATCAAGCTCAAGCTCATTTTACATTATGTTCATGTAGATTTAGTGGAATAAAACCTTTCAGCGTCATTTGGTGAATGCATCGCCTAACCACCTCTATACAAACTTGCAGTCTTCCAGGTAAAGGGTTTGAGAATGTTTGCTAAGGTAGCAGACCATCTGCATTTACCTTAAAGTTTTTTAACCGACTGCATACCTCCTCAAAACTCAGTGACTCTTTGGTGATGGGCAGAATGAAAGTTTAGATCAGTGGTGTTGGGTAGAGTGAAGGGTTTAGCTCAGTGGTATTGGATAGAGTGAAGGATTTGACTTGGTGGAGTCGGGTAGAGTGAAGGGTTTGACTTAGTGGTGTTGGGTAGAGTGAAGGGTTTGACTCATGGTGTTGGGTAGAGTGAAGGTTTTGGCTCAGTAGTATTGGGTAGAGTGACAGGTTTGACTTGGTGGTGTTGGGTAGAGTGAAGGGTTTGACTCTGCCGTGGGATAGAATGGAAGGTAGTGCACAGTGGTGCTGGGTAGACTGAAGAGTTAGTCCACAATGGTGCTGGCTAGAGTGAACATCATAGAATAAAAAGTTTGATGGAACAGTTTGGTTGAACTCAAGGACTTTACTTTTAGCCCTCTAAAGAACACTTTAGTGGAAATTAGACGTGAATGTGATGAACTTTTTAAAAGCTGAAAAAACCCACACATTATTTAAAGATTCTACACCTAGAAGTATGTGTATAAGACAAGGACCATTTAGGAACTTTTGTTTTTAAGAGAATCGTGTGTGGAACAGGGGGAACCATTGCCGTAAGCAGTGTGATAGAGAGCAGTGTGGGTCGGAGTAATAACGGAATCTCACGGTAAAATGGATCAGATTAGCTGATGATGCTGAACACTGTGCGAGATTGAAGATTACACATTACACGCTCGGCAGGCTCAGTGGTTGCCTGCTCCACTTAGTGTCCCACACGCTTTAATCTCCACGGCCATGAATCCACGTAAAGGCGAGACATTGTTTAAGCAAGCAAGGAACGCTTACAGGGCTTCTGCTATTTATATTAGCATTTCCCTTATCCTTTTCTCATATACATCCTTTATCTCACTCTCCCACTCTTTGCAGTCCCCTCTCACAACCTTCCTTTTCCTTCTCCATCCCCCAGGTTCTCTCATTCTATCTCTTACCCATACAATTATCTTTCTCCATGTTTCATTATCAGTTTGTCACCTTTCTGCAAATTGCTTTTTTCCCATCTCTCAGAGTTTCACAGCCACACAGTAATTTAACTTTCTATAGAGTCTTTGTAGTTTGCGCAGATGCGCAGACTCAGTCCAGAGTATAAATGCCTCTTCTTGAAAGTGCATCAGAAAGTAAGCAGATGCCGACTCATCCTACATTTCTTATGAAATTAAGGACATTAGTAGTGAACTTGTACCCCTCCTGCCTCTTCTCTTCTAAGGCGACTTTCCTCTGAATGTTGGAACTTTATTGGATTTTTCAGCACAAAAGCATTAGTGAGATCAGTGTTGATGTTGGCCGATTAGGTCTGCCTTGCAACGGTGGTGCATTTCATTCCAAAGGTATTTGATGAGGCTTCATCTGTCCTCCAGAGAACAATGCTCTGCAGTGAAATGACAAGGAGCTTTGTGACCCTCTAGCTGTAGATATTATGGTCCTGTACACTAGCCAGGGTGTCCCATTCTATTGTTCCAGGGTGTCCCATTCTATTGTTCCAGGGTGTCCCATTCTATTGTTCCAGGGTGTCCCATTCTATTGTTCCAGGGTGTCCCATTCTATTTCCACTGCTTTTCTGTAGGAATGGCATGGCTGTGCATGCAATTGAACACCCATGTCAAGAGCAGATCTGTGAGATCTATATATTAGAGAGTGTCTCTGAACACTTTTCAACCTATAATGATTGTGTTTTAAAGACAACTGTAACTGATTGAGAGCTCTGGCAGGTTCACTATGGCTGGGCGATATGGCATGGTATCATTGTCACAATAAATTATATCACAACATTTAGATGGGGCTCCCATCTCTCAAGGTTTCCATACGTTTAAAAAGAACTTTCTACCTAAATGTTAAATTCAGGAAATAAACAGTATTTGTGCATTAAAATGTGGAGAGATGTTTATAACTACAAAGGTGCATATAACTATAAAATATATTCCAAAAAACATAATTTTGGACTATACATTTTTAATGTGGAAATAACATATTAAATGTATTAAGTAAGTTTAACATGTTATATGTTTATTTTGAATATTGTTGAATCCAAGAATCCATAATTGAATAAGAGAAAATTAGTCATTTAGGCATTTTCATTCATTGTGTCTGTTCCAATGTATGTGAATATAAGACAGTAAAATCTCAAGTATCATGATAGTTGTGCCATATTGCCTACCCCTAGGGTCCACATCCATGTTCTTGGTGGAAAAAAAGTCCCTTACAGGCACCATTGTGCTTTCCATTCCAGCCTAACAGCTTCACCACTTTGACAGCGTGATGGAAGAGGTTTGAGGGCTTGCCTCGATAGACCGGCCTCTGTAACGTGAAACAGACAGGCCAGTCCCAGCAGCATGCCAGGTCCAGAGCTTTACCATCCGTCAGGCTGATAAGTGGATATGTGTCTGCATGTCACCTGTCCCACATGTCCCCCTCTGCATCCTCCTCTGTCTACTGATGGTGGGAGCACTGCAGCCCCCCTGCTCATTTCTAAGAGCAGCGAAAGCGGACATTGTAGCCGTGCGACTAACACAGTGTGAAGGACCAGGCCGATGGCTGCTAATCTCTAGTGCAGAGATACCGGGAGTGTTGCAGTGAGTGTTCAACATGGCAGACACATCTGTTTTCCACTCTCCATTCACTCTCCATCATTGCAGCATGACCTGCGTGGCCCTCAACGTGTGAGCACATCCTTTAATGGCGCAACATTCATGTATCACATTCACTCTGACCTTTTTGACTGAGATAAACTAAAGAGCAGTACATGATAGCATGGAGTGGTGTATGATAGAGCAGTGTGCGATGGCACATGAGTGTGAGTGATAAGATGCGCTTGGCCAGGTGGGTCGAGCTGTGTGACGGCTGGCACTCATCTGCAGCCCCTCACCAGCTCTTTGCTTTGAGCTCTGTGTACTGTTCTTGCCTGATAAGGCGCCACTCTGTTCTCAGAGAAGGAGAGTGAGGGAAAGAAAGAGTGTCATTCAGCCTCTCTGGATGACACCTGTTTAAAAGCAGCTGAGACATCGAGGGTTACAGCAGCAAGCAGCTTCCTGTCTTAGATACGCCACTGGGTGACTGGTGCAAAGATAAACAGGAAGTGAGTGAGTGCGCATGGGTGTTAGCATGCACAATAGTGCAGCGCTAAGGCCGAGTGAGCTGGAGAAGAGTTTATCGCTCATACTGTCTCAGTTCTTACTAATAACAGTATGCTGTCTCCAAGTCAGACTTATAGCACAATAAAATATCAAAGGGCTAAGATCTAGTTTAAGATCTACAAATGTATTATTTGTTCATATTTCACACAATTAAAAATAATAGGTGTCACAAAGAGTTCTACACCGAAAAAAATTTGTTGTTATACTTACTATTAGAAGTTAAATGACCTCAAACTGTTAAGGCAGCCGGGTCACTTTTTCAATTTAAAACGCTCCTATATTGTAGTGTATGAGTCCAAAACATTTTGTCTTTAAAGTACCTTCACATGTCAAATTTAGATCCTCCCAGGACGTTTACATTATGTGTATTACAAAAGGTTCTTCACACTCACATATCTCATTTACAAAAGTGTTTTTCTAAAGCAGACATTCTAAAATGGGTCCTCCAGATGGTCCCTTATTATTATTATTATTATTATTATTATTATTATTATTATTATTATATATGCATCCCTTCATGAGTTAGGTGGGAACAAAAATGAGGACCATCTAGGGGGCTCTGAGTTACTCTAAGGCATTGGGCAAATAACCCTTTTTGGAGTGCATATGCTACTATTCTGCATTCACAGAATTTTCAAAGGATGCCTCTTTAAAGAAATGTTCCAGTATCTTTGAACGTAACAAGACAATAGTTTATATGTGCAAGAAAAATTCTAAACCAATTCAAAGTACTCATCAGAAGTCAATGGGCAGTGTATATATCATGGATGCTTCGTAACTTTGATAGTGGTCAAATTGACATTGATTAGGCCTTCTGTCCAGCCACTGAAGACCCAATCAACTTAAAAGCTACTTTGACTGTATGTACCTCGATTAAAAAAAAAAAACAGTAACATATACTTTGATAATATATATATATAAGGTTAGGAATGCCCTACGTGTTCCCCACTGGCTATATGGCTATATACTATAGATGTGGCACATAGAGATTAGGTTGAAAAATGCTGGTGTATTCCTTTAAAGAACCATTTATTGCAAACCCAAACTTGTTCTTCTTTGACATCGCCCGAAAGAACTGTTTTTGGCACCTGTGTTTTAAAGAATGTATATGATTATCCTGATAAATAATTTTATTGTGTGAATATGGACCATTCTTTTTAATCTTTATATATGCTGTTTGATACAAAGAGCAAAGATTTCTGTTACTTTCTGTGTGGACAGGGCAGCACTGGCTGCTCCAGCAGCAGAATGTATGAAGGCTGAGGCTGGAGTGATGAGGCTGATAATTACATAGTCAACCTCCCCCTGTGCTGCCTGGATGATTCCACACAGTTACAGTGTCAGAACGACATGAAGTGCCTTACAAAATTCAAAGATGAATTATTTAAACATTTGATTATTTATTAATATATTTATTTTGAATAATTTGCCTTCTTCTTTTTCTTTTCCTCTTCTTCTTTTTCTTCTTCTATTTCTTCTTCTTCTTCTTCATTTTGCCACAATGGTTGATTATGTTGTGTGTATGAGTTGCTGTGAGTTGACTTTGGGAACTGACGGAAAACCACAGGATCCTTTAAACTGAAAATTTCACTTAAGCAATGTCACAACAGTCTGTCCAGTGGAGTTAGAGTAGCAGTGTAACATAATGAATGGTCTTGATGGGTCTGTCAAAGCAGTGCTGTCTCTGTATATATATACTCTGCTCTTCAGGAGTGGCACTGTGTAAAAGGAGCATAGGAGCTTGAGTTGTGTGGACAGGTCATCTCTGGAGACCTGAGGCTAGCATTTCATAAAAATGAGATTTGCGGTGTGTGTGTGTGTGTGCGTGTCTGTGTGTGTAAGTAATGGGAGTGTGAGTGAGTGTATGGAGTGTGTGAAAGAGTCTGTGTTGGTTCGTTGTGGTCTGTTGCTGTGTGTATTGGGGGTGGGGTAAGGTTTGGGTTAAATTGAGATTACATTGAAAACTGTGTGTATATCAAAACTATAAAATGACTCTGGCATGTGACAATGGGTGTTACACAATGTGAAATACTCTGCTGTTAAGCAGTACAGTGACAACATATCACATACATGCACCAACAATTTCAGAGGAGAAAAAAAAAGAAGAACAACGGCTGCCAAAGACACACTCTTAACTGCCAGGGACAAGCCAACCTGTCAATAAACTAACCAACCAACAAACAAACAAACAAAATGGATAAGCATCCTCACAAACATCACAGGAGTATACTGTATTGTATGTATTTAAAAACAGCTATCTTTTTGTATGAGGTTTTATAAGTGTCCATTCAATGTTGTACAGATATATTGTATATAAAGTGTGAGTTGTTGGGGTGAGGAGATGATTCTCAAGTATTGATTCCTAAGCTGGAGCATCTGTCAGTGGAAACAAGGGATAATTGGACGTTAAATCAAGAGTCCACCACGGACAAGCTGAGTTTTCAATTACAGAGAGAGAGAGAGAGAGAGAGAGTGAGCGAGAGACTGAGAGAGGGGTGAAGGATGATAGAACATGATAAAGTTGGTGAAAGTTTCTAATTGTTAGGTGCAGAAGCTCAGTAGTGCAGAGTGCTAGAAGAACTTGTCTGGGCATGCTATCTTAAAAAAAGACTTCATGTTTTGTGGGTTTTTTTCTTGTCTTTCTTTTTCTTTTGACAGAGTGCTTAGCTGAGCACCGTCTGGTGCCTGGGAGAGCGCAGTCGCTCACCTAAAAATGTGCTCATATGCTTGAGCTGGACCCAAATGAAACCAGTTAAGTCGTTTTTCTGGAGTGTTTCCGCAGAGTAATGGCAGCTTAGCCTGTGAGTGAGACGCAAAACAGAGGAAGCATGACTCCAAGGCAAACTCCACTCAACCCAGGAGGGGCTGAAATGAACCAAAAATCGAAAGGAAAAAAAACAAAACTAAACACAGTATGCTTGCTCTAGCCCGAATGAACAGAATAAGCTTTGACTAGGTGAAGTCAGAGCAGACAGAATCAGACCTGGAAAAGCGCTTCCTGTGTCTGATGTACATATTTAACTCTTTATCTTCTGTTGCTGAAATGTTTAGATCCTCATCGTGCTTTCCCTTCACTGTGGGTTGTGACTTTGCATCTAGTAGAAGCCATTTGTTAACCGCTCAAAGTTCCCATTGTAATATATCATGAACATTCTATGTGATTTGGCACAGTTGCTGTGTAAATACATGTTTATTATTCATCTGAATGTTGCCTTCCCACCCCTCCCTTCTCTCTTGTGCCCCCCTCCCCAAACCCTTCCCTGCCCTTACTAGCTTACCTCCAGTTTCTAATGGTACCGGTTTCTTTGAGGGAAACGAGGAGAATTCTGGATGTTCACAAATCACAAATGAAACCATAATATGAAAATACATTCACAATATATATTGTGCCATATTCTTTTTGGAGAAGAATTCTATCAAATAAAGATATAAGACATAAGAATACAAATGCTTTGTTACTTCTTTTTCTTTCCTTCTTTGTTTCTTTCTTTATTTAGTGTAAGTAAGTAAAATTGGTTTTGATTTACATGTTCACTGGCCACATTAGTAGAAATGCTTCTTGCTTGTGTACAATTGCCGACTGTAACTCATCTACAGCATACTAGGCAATATACTAACCATGGCGTCTATAAACCCATATATATGTGTTTTTCTTCTTTTTTTAATTAATTAATTTATTTATTTATATAAGGGCCATAGGTTCCACCCAAGCTGCATACACTAGCTGTTAGGGTTAGTTCTGAATGGTTCTAGAAACAACCCTCTATAATGAAATATGTCTGTTAGGTATGATAATGTAATGTAAAGTTAAAATGTTATTTGCTTGTCATTGTTTAGAAGGAAGGTTACTGCGTTGAACTGTGCTGGTTGCATAAAAACAATAGCAAAATGATAAGTAATTTGTTCTCTGCTGTTTTCCGCTATGGCATGATGTGAGTTTGTAGTGTATTGCTGACAGGAGTGCAATCATTATCCTACACATTTCATGACACTATTGTGGTAAAAACAAAACTGTAAAAATATTATGCACACATCAAGAACTCCCAACACTTACTTATAAAGCCTCCGCTACTGACAAGCACATGATTCATCCCAAAAGAGATGACAAATTAAAATCAGAAAGCTGAGATTTACATAACAAACACCAAACTGAATATTTTTTTATTTTACTTTTGAAGTAGACAATTTACAGATCACAACAGTGAAGCAGCAACTTTTCTTTAACGTGGGCTGATATTTATACTAATATCACAGTATCAGATGTTGTTTTTACAGGTTCTCCAGATGGGTGTATCTGGCGCTTCAAATTCAACAAACTGAACGCTTGACTGAGGTAATGGAGGATGGTAGTGTTTGTAGAGGAAAATGAATGAGATGTTTATGAATGTTGTGAAGAATTAGGATCATGACCACATGATCAGGCATCGGGATGAAATTAGGGAAAATCGGGAAAAATTTTTTTGCAGCCCTGGCCCAAATAACTGGTCAAGTATTGCCATAATTGCCCAGGGGTGGGGGGTTATGGCGACTGTTGCTTAGGCTCTGGGCACATGCCTATTAAACCCATTGGACAATCCAGGACTGAAAATATGAATGTGGAAGGTAATTTAGACAACCAAACAGAGTTTAGAACAAGCACGCTTATACATTGGTAGTACTGAAGTTGTTCATTCAGTTAAATAAAATAATTGAATTTCAAGTTTAGGCCTGGTGAAAATTCTTTATTCTTTTGTACACATTACCACGCTACTATGTCAGTGTCACTGATGTGCTGAGAATGGTCCACAAATAATACCTGAGCAACAGCAGTCTTATGGTCAGAAACTTACCAATGATGGGCTGGTGGGTGACATATAAACTGTGTATGACAGCAAATCAGCTATGGGCTGTAACTGCACACCTAAAAACATCCAGAAAATCTAAAGAAATCCCTGTATGCAAGGTCGAAAAACAATATTGGATGGCTGTGATTTTTGGGCCCTCAGATGGCACTGCATTAAAAACAGACACAGTTCTTTAATGGAAATCACTCCATGGGCTCTGGAACACTTCTGAACTCCACACAGTTCATTGTTTACTCACAAATGCAAGTGAAACCATATATAAACAGATCCAGAAACACAGCCACCTGCTCTGGGTCCAAGCTAATTTAAGATGGACTGAGACGAAGCAGAAAGTGTTCTGTGGTCTGACAAATCAGAATTTTAAATTCTTTTTGGAAATTATGCACACCACTTCCTCCCGGCTAGAGAGGACAGATACCATCCAACTTATCAGCACACAGTTTAAAAGCCAGTATCTGTGATGGTATAGGGGGGCATTAGTGCACATGGCACAGATGACTTGCACATCAATGAGGGCTCCATTAATGTTGAATGCTGTATATGGGTTTTGATATGTAACTTGTGTATGATTTTCATATCCAGTGAGCCTTGAAGAACCCTATAGTGGTCTGTGGGTCTGTATTCAGGTGGCGGCAGTAGTTTGTAGAGGGCTGGAAACGTGTTATATAACCATAATAGTGTTATATTTAGTATATTAATATAAATATATGTATATTAATGTACACATTAAAAATGCCACAATATCAGGCTAATTCAGACTAACTGAGACAACATAGCCACTGGTTAACCTCTGATGGAGAGGTTTCTCAGGGCACTTTCATAGAAATCTGTGGATTTGCCCATTTGTATTGAGATTGTATGTGACTCCCATCCAGAGTTATAAGCCTATAAATAGGGGTTGAGATACACATCGTCTGTCTCTCACTGTGTGTAGTAGGTAGATATATGTGTACGTGTACATCCTGTGTGAAACTGACCAGGTGACACTCAGGAAATCAATTTTGATTTACCCATCACAACAGCAACATTCCATTCTTCATTCAGCCCACATCAGAGACACATGAAACCAGTCACAAAAAGTTGAAAGCTGCTGGAGATGCTACAGGACCCCTGAGGTCTAGACCCCCGTGGTTCTAAATAGTTCTTAACATTTATGGCCTGAACTGATTAGCCCTAATAGTCACTACTGACTCTTACCGACATTTATCCCAGTCTAGCTTTAGGGCAGAGATTGGGAAATGAGTCTATAACACAAACAGGATAAGGAACAATATAGATGAATGAAGAGTTCTACACTCAAGTAGAAGGACAGCTGCATGAATGATGGATTGCAAATCAATCTTTATTTGCTGTGGAACTGAATAACAGGGAGCAGTAACATCACTATCTTCCATAAAGGGTGTCCACGTGTAATATACAGTGTGTCTACTTTGGAAAAGCCTAAACAAGCTATGTAGTTGAGTACAGGATTAAGTATAGTTCTGTATTTATTATTATATATTTATTATCCAAAGACCTAAAAAAAACGTCTACAAAAGAGCTACACAAATCTCCTACAGTTATACATGCAAATAAAGGGGAGTTCTTCACTCTCCTTCCAGCCAACTATGTTGCCATCTCTGTCTTCTCCATCTGAGAGCTGAGAGATACAGGTGGCCAGGGGGTCTCATGGGGTTAGGGGAGAGGGTGTTCTCTTCTCTGAACCTCTACTCCGACGGGGCTTGCTCTTTCTTCTTCCCGTCCCGCTTCGGCTTCCGCGAGTCTGCAGAGACACACGACACCGCATCAGTCACCAACAAACACATTCGCACAATGAGATGCTGGCTTGGCGCCAGTGGCAGGTCAGAAAGGATGAAGCAGCTGTGTGTTCCTGAGTGCTCAGCCCCTGGCTCCCTGCGCTGGATCACTTTAAAGAATGTAATCTCTGTACGCCTCGGCTCAGTGGATTGCAGCGAGAGAACTGGCTCTGCTTCCTTTCAATGATGCTTGGGATAGGTCCACTTGTGTGTGGTGATGATAAAGAGACAGAGAGAGAGGGAGAGAGAGAGGGGGAAGAGAGGGGTGTACAGTGTTTAATTGAAAAACAGGATTTGTCACCTGTTGTGCCTACAGTATATTGTGTGGTAAATGTTAGGTTTAATCAACACCTGTTCACTTCTGTGTTCTGTACCTGATCTTCTGCAAGTTTCCACTTGTCATTAATCTAAAGCCTTATTTAGCTGTTCTCCTTCAAGCTTTGTGATAAAGTCAGATGAATGATGGAACTTGAAGGGTTGTTTCTTTCAGCATGTAAACCAAACAACCGTTTGATATACAATGAGTGGGACCAGTTTCAGGTGAAAAACTGTAATTCTATGCCAGTCCTAGATACACTCAAAAGAATAGTTGCACCCATAAGGGATGGTCTGATTACAGTGCTATTAGGAAGGAAGATAAAGGTTACCAGAACAATAAATGATTAAACATTTAGATTGATATGGGCAATATTTATTGAGAAGTTTCAGATGTTTGAAAGGGAAAGCCATGGCAGCTCTATATAAAGGAGTCCTGCTACAAAGTAAAATACATGTTAATGTCTGTGACAGTCTTCAAACAAAACATGGAATATCTTCTACAAGCAACAAATCTATGTGTTTATTCTACTAAATTGCCATTAGTGCTAACATACTAGCAGAGTCCCATAGGGCCACTAAGATAAATACAGCATTATTGTAGAGGTGTTTTACTTACATTTGTCCCAGTCATTGACTCAAAAGAGTTTTAGGACATTGGGAAATTAATCTACAAAGCATATATTTGTGTATGGGACTGCTTTGCTTCTGCAGGGCATGGACAATTTGTCATAACTGATGGAACCATGAATTCTGCTCTCTCTCAGAAAATCCTGAAGGAGGATGTCCACCTATCAGTCTGTGCCCTAAAGCTTAAACACAAGTCTGTATTCCTATCTTTGTGAGGTATTTGCATTGACTCCAGCAATGCTGTGGCTAAACAAGGTTAACATTAAACTTTTAACTCTTTCAAACTCTTTTTTCAGCTCTTTAAAAAAGCTTCATGAAGGTCAGCCAAATGTTCCTTCTATATCAAGAATGTTGATTTTTTTATTGTTCTGGGAATATCTGGTCCCTACAGACAGCTAATACACAACCTGTCCCAACACACACACACATACGCACTCTCCTCAGCGGTGAGGGTAATGGCCCTGTCCTCCACTTTGCATGCTTGTTTTCATTAGTTTGCCTGTTTCCTCCACTCTGCAGTCAGCAAATTGCTGGGGAGCAGTGGGGAGCGAGAGTGCTGCTGAGGCATTTCATTTAGCATTTCTGTTTGGGCTGCTTTAATATATATTCATTATCAGGACTACACAGCTCTCTGGATGGGGCAGGGTACTCGCACATACACATTTATACCTACCATCAGACAGCCTGTTCAGACATCCTATGAACAGCTCCCAGTGGTCTCCTTTATTATAGAAAGTGTTTCTAAAATGATATGAACTCAAATAACATCGGCCGCTCCCATTGGTGGTATACTCGGGACAGGCTTCGGGGATCTAGGGACGAAGGCTGTTTCTCCTAATGTTTCATTTGCGTATCTCTGTGCTGCGTGTATTAGTGAGAATATCTGCTGGCCTCTGGGCTGCTCAGACCTCTACACTCCTCCATCCGCTCATTCTTCTGCTGAAGAACCTTATGACAAACGTTGCCTCTGGCCAGCTGTACCCAAGGAGGAGCAGCCACATGGAACTCATTATGAGGAGCGAGACAGGAGCCAGGCTGGTGAGATAGCCCTGAGTGAGTGAATGTGTGTATGTGTTGGGTATGTGTGTGTGTGTGTGTATTTGTTTACCTGTTTACCATAGCTCTGCTCACTCTACCATGACATCACTGCCCTGCCTTGCAGAAGCCTCTTGCTTATCTCACCACACAGACAGACGCAGCAACACATACCCTACAGTCTATGTCTACAGTGTGTGTACACATAATATAGTTGCAAGACAGGTCTCTATGTGATGCAGCTCTTATTTGAAAACAAACAAACAAACAAAAAAGAAAGAGCTACTTCTTTGGTTATGGGTATTTTGTAAGAAAACTATAAGTCATTATAAACATAGTGTTAAATCTCAACAAGTATAGTGCGGAATATGTGTTTTGGGACGTGTGTGTTCAGGAGCCACAGGAATGTTTTGGTAAGCAGGTAAACAAATACACACTCACACTCATACACACTCACAGTTATGGAAGTCCATACATGGTTTCTCATAACTACATAACATACATATTAGTCTTATTGTAGTTGCTAAATAATAGGGGCATCCATAGAGGTTTACCAAGAGGTGAGCTTGGCCTGTACACTGTAAAAAATGATTTCAGCAGTAAGTCATGATAACTTCCATTTTTCATTTACCTTAACTTATCAAGTTTTGTGTTTTTAAGTAGACCGTCTACACTTTCTTTTCTTTTTATCATGGGTTTTTAAATTGATAAAGTGGAAGTCAAATGAACTTGACACTGTGAGTACTTAGCAATGCAAAGTACAGACAACTTATTAACATGAGTTTCTGTTACTTGTCTCAGTTTTTGTCTTCAACTTACTTACTTAAGTTGTAGGAAGTATTGGCAGATTGTTATTGGCAGGCTCCTGGCAACATCTATTTGCGCATTGTTTTACCCACGCTCTTCATGTTGTCTTCCCCCCAACCTTCCTTCTACTGTGTGTATTTGTATTATATACCAAGGTTAACAGCTAAGCTACATTGCTGTTGGCAACTTGAAGAGGGTGAGTAAACCATTATGTAAACAAATGTTGCCAGGAGCCAATGGGAAAGATGAGTTGTGCTTGTAACATTCTGTCAATACTTCCTTCAATTTAAGTAAGTTGAAGCCAATAATTGAGAAATGTGACAAAAACTTGTTAATAAGTTAATATGTTAATAAGTCATATGTACTTTAAACTCGCATTGCTAAGTTGAAACAATAACTATATAGTCATATATAAGAACAGCTTCTTTTCTCAGGCCATCACCTTCATAAACAGCTGACCAGTCACATCATCTGCTGCACCATAGTTTCATGCCAGATTATACACCACATACATGTACGCTAATACTGCTGCACTACAACAACACTACTACCTTATACTGTTTGTAAATAATGTGTAAACTGTATATTATTTGTAGTTGGTTTATTGCTTGTATATTGTGTATATTTTGAAGATTGTATATTGTAATTGTCTGTATTTATTGTGTATATGGTGTATATGTGGAGTCATTGTGTATATTGTGGACTGTCAGTACTAGAGAGTCACTAACTGCTGAAACCAAATTCCTTGTGTGTGTCAACATACTTGGACAATAAACCTGATTCTGATTCTGAAAACTTGCAGAGAGGAATTCAAAGCTAAACTAGACATAAAGTCATGAGTTGATGTAAAGAGTAATTCCAATTTGATTTAACTTAAATCTTTTAGGCAGCTTTTAAACTTGAGTTTTTAAGTTGATGAGATATTTGTTCTCATAATGTCTGTTCAACAATCAAAATTACTTTTGGTCAAAATGGCACTCAGTAGCTTTGTCTCTCTTAATAGTTTGTAATAACCACAGAGCCACATGACTTAAACACTGCAATGGTACTGAAGTCAAGCAGTGGTGTCTCCTCTCTCTTAGATAAACTGTAGCTCCTAAATATATTCTTCTAATGCACAGATTATAAATCAGTTAGGTCTTAGAAAGAATGAGATTATATTCTGTAGACAGGTTTAATAAACTTGCTGACAATGTTTATGATCTTAGTGACAAATGTTATATTTTCTCAGCTACATTTTTTAAATTCATCATTACTTTTAACTGAAAACTTCAACAGCTTTCCCTCACTTTTTCTCTCCATCACAAACCTCCAACAGATCTGTTCCTTCGGTTCTGTCAGTCTCTACAAATTTCCACCTTTACCTCTCTTCCTGTGTTTTGTAATTCCTTATTTTATAGAGACACCTTTCTTGCACTGTATCCTGAAGTTAAAGGTAAACTCGATGGACTGATTTTTATAACACTGGAATAAGAAATCCTCACACTTTACTACATTTCACAAGTCCTTCCTTTTTTGTGGTCTGATCATTACGAAACATCAGGTGACGAGTGAAGTATTTTTAGCACAGACAGCTGTATAAAATTCCCAGACAGCATGTAGGAGGTTGTTTGCTTTCATTTA
The DNA here is from genome assembly GCA_034552555.1 of Semaprochilodus insignis. NCBI lineage: Eukaryota > Metazoa > Chordata > Actinopteri > Characiformes > Prochilodontidae > Semaprochilodus > Semaprochilodus insignis. The sequence continues at coordinate 40,186,328 of CM067474.1, read as the reverse complement.
ATGTAGAACTGAGTTATTAGATTTTCTCAGGACTCACAGCTCTCAGCAACAGACCTCAAGAGTTGCTGGTCACCGACGCAATTAGAAACTGAACTTCAGGTCAGTTGGAACCTGTCAGCCCTTCCAGACAGCAAAAATAATAGAAAATCAAGACCAAAAGACCAGATTACAGTATAAATAAAGCATTTCTTTAAATGTAATGATGTGTGTGTGTGTGTGTGTGTGTAACTGGTCTGTCTTTACACTGATATCTTTTGTAGCAGTGTGTGTAAATTAGTGATGTTGTTTGGATAAACATATTGCTCTAATTTGCTTTTGAGCGTCTCAGCATATTTGGGCAAGGTCGTATAAATGATAAAATAAACTGCATATCTGAAGCCTCTCATACTCAGAATATGTTCATATTGCTGTTTTACTTTAAACACAAATACATTCTCAACGGCAGCCCGTGCATGTGTGTGTGTGTGTGCGTGCGCATGTATATATAGTGTCTGTACATGTATGTGCATGTGTGTGCATTGGGATTGTATATCTTTCAACCACCTGAGCCTCTTTCTGCAGGTCCTTTTTTGGCTGTTGCTCCATTATCCTGGATACGGGATAATCCACAGCAGTTACTGGATAATCCACTGTAGATACTGCATAATCCACAGTAGGTACTGTATAATCCACAGTAGTTATTGGACAATCCACAGTTGTTGCTGGATAATCCACAGTAGTTACTCTGTCAGAGTTCCCATCATCCCTTTTGTATACGTGTGCATTGTATTTCTCTCAAACCCATGAGCCTCTTTCTGCAGGTCCTTGATTGGCTGTTGCTCCAGCAGAATGGAAATATTGACATGGATATTTCAAGTAATACAAGCAAATAAAATATTTTCCCCAGTAACTCTCTCATCAGATTAACTACAACACTGTTAGCTCACTGTTTGAGAAACATGACTCTGGGAGTAAAAACATTTCACAACTTTCCACAAAGTTGGCCATGCCAACACATCTGCAACTTTCTTCACATTAAACAATCACGTACAACTGATACATAAAAACCCACATGTAAACACTCTATAAACACTTTTGTAAACACTGATTTGCAAGCTCATCTGCAAAGACGTTTGTATGGTTTGTAAACCATACACATTTATATTCCACTGTTATTACTGCATAGTTAAGGGACCACCAAAAAAGTTAAAAATTGCATTTCACTGAACCCTACCAACCCACCCTTCCCTGAGATACTATGGTGGCTGTCAGGTTTTCTACCACTGCCTTGGTGAGTGTTCAGATTTTGCTTTGCTTCCTCATGTCTTCGTCTTATTTGACAGCAGAGATTCACCCTCTTTTGCTTTTCATCTTTTTTTTGTCAAAATTTGGGTTTGCACACTTCTCACAGCACCTGTGTTCTAACCATTTAACCTATGCTTCAAGCTGTCCAACCTAGCATGCTCACATCATAGTACAGCACAGCAGCCCTGGCTTCCAAATGTTTTAGTGTGTTCATAAGGTTAATGCAGTCTTTCTCCTGAATTCTCTGCCACATAATAACTTACCCAGCTTATCCAGGTTTGCTGGATCTGATGTTTTGGGGTAAAAATGATTGAACATGTGAATTGCGTGGAGGACTGCAAGATCAAAATGATTAACATGGAGGAAACAGTGTAGTTCCACAAATTATGCTATGGCACACGTGTGCATTCTTGCATCGTTTGCCTCAAATCTTTTATTTGTTTGTTGTATCACTAAACATGTTAGGAATTCATAGATGATGTCACATCACTGTAATGCTGTGGAGTGAACTAAAGATGGAGGGCAGGAAGTGATGTTCTACATAGGAAGCACTATCACAATATGTCAAAATGCCTATACTTTATCTTTGGTCACAGTTGCTGAAATTGACCTGACCGAGAAACTATAAGCAGCTTTTATCAAGTACTAAAAGTTGCTGTTCATGCGCGGGAAGACGAAAGAAATTTGCAAAAAACATTTTTGTGATCAGGATGAGGCTGAAGTCAGCTTCCCATTCACCAGCTTTTCCTGTTTCACCATAGCGCTTGTGCATGTTTGTGTGTGTTACATTAGAGGAGAGCCTGCATTACATTTCTGAGTATGCAGTAAGCTGAGATACAGGAGCAAACCCTAACACAAACATTCAATACACATTTGACAGGATGTAACTTTACTGAACACTCAAAGCTGCTCAGATAATTGCTGTGCTTTATGAGCTGTGGAATTCTTTCAACTCTCTAAATAATTACAATAATCACAGAGGGAAAGTGTTAAGGGGGATGATAGAGATTGGATAAAAGAAAATGGATAAGAGACAGAGAGAGAGAGAGAGAGAGAGAGAGAGAGAGAGAGAAATGTCAGTGCCATCTAAAGTGTTTCATTCCAAAAGAAGTCAGGGGCTGCTTACTGATGCAGAGGCTAAAAGAAATAACCTCTCCAGTTTTTAAATGGCAGAATCTTCAGTGGAAAGCAATTACCTCTCTCTCTCTCCCTCCCTCTTTTTCTCCTAGCTCCGCCATGTCCTCTAGACATACACATTCTTGACAGACAATTGGCAGCCAACAGGCATGCATCTGTGGTCATTTCAAGCAAAGTGAAGTCAGTGATCTTCTGAAGACATTTCAGCACCGTGGACAGCACAGATGCTGGTCGGTCAGTGTGTGATCAGCACCATGGACAGTGCTTAAGCTTAATTCAGCTTCTCAGTAATGTAACAATATGGAGCTTCAACAACATGCGACACTGTGCAAAAGCCAACATTTACCACTCATTTCCAGTCAAAATGGATATTATATACAACTTTACAGGAATACAACAATACAACTCATTATCAGGTGATACTTCAGATGAAACTGGATATGAAATAGTCCACTTATATCAGGTATGGGAACGTCAAATGGCAAGGAAAGGTCAGAAATAAACATGAGTTTCTAAAATGATTCGACTACGCAGAGAATGTGGGTCTTCTAAAAACAGTGCAAGATCTGATAGACCAACAAAACCCTCACCACAGCACTTAAACCTGTCATTTTAATTAATCAGAGAATTAAGACCCATTCTTGCTTTAGATCTGAGAAAAGTCAAGTCAAACAAAGAAGCTGCTGGTGTTTTCAGAACAATGGAGCGAGCACCCCAGAGTCTAGACCTCAACATCGCTTGATGTGTTTGGGATTACTTGGATTGTGTGAAGCAGAAAGAGCAACTTATAAGACTGAACTTGGAGACTAAGACTTGTAGGTGTGAACAAATTTCTATGCAGATTTTGAAAGAGATATATTGAATCCCCTGAAAAGAATAAAGGCAAAAAGTGATATTATATTTAGTTGCTGAGACTTCTGTTAAATTTTACACTAGATATATATTTACTGCTTTTTTCCTGACACAGAAAAATCAATAACTTGTTCTTGATGGCTGTTTTGACTGACTGGAAATGAAATAAACAAATGGGTTTCTTACTTTTGCACAGTACTGTATACATTGACAATGATTTTGCTTCTAACCAGTGATGATAACACTTACCTGTGACAGCAACATAACTGTTTGGTAATTCATGTAATTTGGTATTGATCTTCTTTAAGGAATCGGTGTGTGTTTTCCATGGGGGTGTCAGGTTTATGCCACATTGTGGAGACTAAAACCTGTTCATATACTCACGTTGTTAGGACCTTTCATCCTTGTTGTTTGTAAATCATTCAGTTTAAAGGTCAGGGTCAGGTTATGTCAGGGTATGGGTAAGGTTAAAGTAGGCTAGTAGTAGTTCTTGTTAAGGTTTGGGTAAGAATCCAAGAAATGAATGAAAGTCCATGTAATAACCCCAGAATTCACAGAAACAGAAGCATGCGTGTAAGTATGTGTGTAGTTACTATTACCCTGTAGCTTGGTCTTGGTCTTGCCACAGGGTTTGGTTGCACTGACAGTGCTGGGGCAGTTAGCATCCATGAGGGCACGTTTCAGCACACCAGTCCGGTTCTTCATCCCCGTGGCAACATCACACTCCCCCCATGCCTGGAAGTCATACTTGCATTCACCTGCATGAGGCACAAAAGCACCAATGAAAAAATCAGCCCTGGTCTCGTCACTCGTCAGCCTGAGCTAAATCTGCTGCTGTTCAGCTCACAGACAGTGTAGTCAGTTAGCACAGGGTTTAAACTGCACATAAAGCACATTTAAATAACAGTGCAATGTTGATGGTGTGTAAGACATGACATTATTTACACCAAGGTGGATAAAAAACATTGGCCCCATTGTTGGGAGATTGCAAGTTCAGTTTGATGCCACAGCCACCCGTCACAGTACAGACAGTATAATTGGTCTTGTTTTCTCTGGGTGGGCAGGATAGACCTCCCTCTCCATCATCACTGAACATGATACCAGCATCTGAGTGGGCATCTGTTGGCTGATGTGTCAGAATTGTCAAATAATGTTCTCTAAACAAGTTGAGCCATCAGATGATTCTGCATTAGTGACAGTTTTAAAGATGTGGTGCTACTTCAGATGTCTTGGAGGAGGCACATGCTAGCCTTCATCTCCCAGCAGTGGATAGCACTGAGTAAACTGGGTAGAAAAAATCTTAGATTGATGTATTTTTCTTGCTATTTCAGACCAGACCACTTTTATACTCCAGGCACACATGCAGACACAGGTACACGTATAAGCCTGGACCATTTTACAAATGTATTGATTACAGCTTTATTTGTTTGACTGGGTGCTGACACCTGGACATTTCTGTTGACCTAATGTACCTGGATTTTATTAAAGGTGAATATAGTCTCACCACTCATTTCATTGCCTGTCTCTGGGAAATGAAAAGAGTCTCAGACTGCAACCTGAGAGCCTGCAGTCCTGTACTCAGTTACCCTACACCTCAACCTCTTATAACCTTACATTCGAATTTAGCATTACTCTGTCTGTATGGTTGCAGTCCATCAGGCTTCACTGACTTAATTCATAAGGAAGTTCGCACCTTCAGCCAGGGAGGCTTCTCTCACTGCAGTATTCAGCCTCAAACTGCAGTTAAAATGATTGTACTGATTGTAAATAACTCTGAATGCTATTCTTTATGCATAACTATACCAACCTTAATCTCAGAATTAGTGTAGAACTATTCCAGATTCCTACATCCTTCCATGGACATCAATCCATCCATCCATTCTTCTTCCATTTTTCAAAAAGACTAGCTGCTTTTCACATAATGAATGGACCAATAAAAACGTTAACAAATGTACAAGGTATAAATTCTGTAACTTCACATTACAGTTAAAGTGTTCTTACCTTTCTTTTAAAGTTATGACTTTCTACACATCTTCAATCCAGTTAGACAAGCTGTTAGCAACTTTATTTAGCACTTTATATGATCAGTATTAAGCCATATCGTTGAGGTAATTGTGCATCGTTTTTTGGCATATTGTTCAATTACAACTACACTTGTAAAATGTTTACATGACACATTCACATATGCCATATGTTGCTATTTTCAGGAAACAATAAGCTACTCTGATATGTCATTATTTTACAAGTATATTTACATACTGACAGAATTTGTCAGTCAAAATGTAATTAGTGGCTTCTATTTTCATTTTATTTTTGCATGTAGATTATTAAATAATAATAATAATAATAATAATAATAATATGAAATAGTATTATTATTAGTAGTAGTAGAATTCTTTTTTTGTTTTTGTTTTTTTGACATTAAAATCTTTAAGTTTGGGGTGCTTCCGATTCTCAACTCTGGTAAATGTTTACATTGTGAAGCACAAACTAATGGTTACCATTTATGTTATGACACATTATATTTGCTGAACGTCTGGCCTGGAGCATTATTTCTCACTGCTGCTAGGATTTGATGTTCATCACAGATGCTCACTAGCAGTTAACTTAAGGGGCTTAGCTACTTAAGGGGATAGTGTATTGAAGTGAGTTAAGCAAACAACACCGACACTGTTTGGCTTCAGTGAAAAGGTTTGCTGAGACATAATGTTGCGCTATAGTTAGAACATAGGCTATATGTAGCATTAGAATTAAGGTTTAAGTTAGATTTATATAGCTGGTACTTCAGATAATGACCTAGTATTTTTTGTACATCAGAGAACTAGATGATTGAGACAACAGTTCAGCCCCCTCTGTCTGTCTGTTAGTTTGCTGAAGCCACATTTTTTAAAACTATGATGCTGTACATGAAAACAGTTGCCCAAAAATGGTTGACTTCACAGAATGTGTAATACAATTTTATATATGTATATATTGTACACGCATGTGTAATTTCATCAGTCAGTAGTGGTGCTTTACGAAAAAGAAAATACATTAAGAAATGTAAGAAATGTAAGAAAATACATTAAAATCATAGAACCTTCCCAATTTGTTAAAAGAGATAATGTGAGGATGCAGTTTGTTGGTTTAGTAAACAGATGTGTCATTTATTTATTCACAGTGGTTTGATGGTTCATTGTAAAGACTCAGATTTCCTTACAGTGGTGATGATACCAAATGGGGGCACCATGACTTCACCATATATACAGCCATTTTATCTACTATCCAAACCACCGGTTTCTTTTGAGTTCTTCCTGTGTTTTAAGTATGGAGAAAGAACTAGAAATACATTTCAAAATTAATACACTTTTTAATACCTCCAAATATTTGTTTAATAATATTCATGCCAAAGGGACATGAGTCCAGATTTCAGAAGCATAAATTTCACTCTACCACTTATGAAGGCATGGTGCCACCCCTGAGGAAGGGTGTAGGAGAGAGAGAATAGACATAATATAAGATCAGTTTTGCAAGTGTGAGTGTGTGAAGAGAATCAGACTGGTGGACCTGCGGATGGAGAGAGTTTTTTTTATGTAAGTAGGAGAATTTTGAAATGTATGTGAAGGTTTTGGAGAATATGTGTATTGTGATTACATGACCAGGTCTTCTGAAAGAGTTCTGAAAATCCAGTGCCAACAAGAATAGAGCTGTAATAGTCCAGGTGGCTATAAAGGCATGAATACCCAGACTGAGAGAGACATGGTTTTGGTGATGTTAGAATATTAAGTTAAATACTAATAAGAACTAATAACACTATTTTACCTTCAGACTGACTCTTTTTTACCTTCACTTTTTACTGTTTATAATTAAGCTAAATAAAGCTGAAAATAAAGCTGAATTTAAGGTTTGGGTTATAAGGGTCATGAATGGCAAACAGGTTTATTAACATTAAATTAATAATGCAACAAGGCTTCTTCCTAGAGAGAGATAGAAAGAGGGATAGAGAGAAAGGGAGAGAGAGAAAGAGAGAGAGAGAGAGAGAGAGACCTCCCCATTCTCTCTGTGAAATGTCTCTCAAAGCCTGGCTTAGACCTTCCAACTTGCTTTAAACACTGTTATTGCTTTAGCAGATGTTGCATTCTACTGACAAACCAAAAGTGACCACATGTGACTCCAGTAAAAGTATCCCTGTAGTTCTAATAGAATAGCAACTGCTTGTTTGCGTTGTATGTAGAACAAGCTGGATTTCCATACAAAATCATAGATGCCATTTAAAGCTAGTTTATTCTTTCTCGCTTACAGCTGCTGCTTGGTTAATTAGCATTCCCTCGCTCCCTCCATTCCTGCAATTACACAACTAATAAAACGCACACAACAGTGTGAGTATGTCTTATACACTATAACACTGAGTAACTAGCATGGTGTAATCAGCAGTGCACAGTAAATCTGAGTGCATGTACTCTATTGTTGTGTTTGCATTTTTGGGACTTTCACCCCAAAGTGAAGTATTCTACTTTTCATTGCTTTGCTTTCTGCAGCATGTGCAATTACTCTAAAGAGAGACAAAATTGGACTTTCTGAAATATATACAAAAGACTAAGGTGCACTTTTGACTAAAGCAAACTAGTCATAGCACACCTTTAAGTCCTGAGGCATTTCAGGCAGCTGAGAAAAGTGGTTTCTGACTTTGTATTACTTTATAACTTTCGACTGTTTACATGCAGAAAAAGCTACATAACTCACTAAAAAAGAAAAAACCAAAAAAAAAAACCTTAATAATGGGTCCCCTCTAAGAAGACATAAATAATTTGTTGCCTATTCTGGTTGTGGCTGTATGCCAGTGATGTTATTCTCTGATTTTTTACCATCTAGTTGTGCATGCTCACTAACATCAGCCAGTAACGTCACAAGTACTTTAGAGATACAAATACTATTAAGCCAATACCTAAGAGATTCTGATTTGCTAATTACTGCAGTGATTAATATGTTTCAGCTGGCAATAAATGTTTTAAGCAACCATGTGGGAAGACGATCCCATGGTTGTGTAAAAAATCTTTCTGTGTTTCAGAAGGGTCACATTATTGTTCTACATGATGCGAAGAAGACAACTAAAGAGATGCTGAAATGACCAGATTTGGGTTAAGAACTGTCCAAAGCCTGAAAGGATAGTATAGAAATCAGGGTGGTCTGGTGCAGTCATTTGTTGGTGAAGACTGTTTAATAGTGACAGCAAGAGTGTTTCCACGCACACAATGCGTCAAGAACTTACAGGATTGCCACAAAATTGCTGTACAGTCATAAGACAAGTACTTGTTAGTAAAGCTAATCAAAAACAAAGTGTTCGAATTTGCTGGGGAGCATAAAGATTGGACTCTTGAGCAATGGATAAAGGTCATGTGGTCTGATGTATCTAGATAGCCACCACAGAGTCCTCACCTTACCCCCAATGAAAATATTTGGAATGTGCTGGAGAAGATTTTACAGAGTGGTTCGACTCTCCAGTCTTCAATAAAAGATCCAGGCCAAAGATTAATGCAGTTAGTGCAACAAATGTAGATAAATGTTGTGACATTGCATAAGATAGTTGAAACAATCCCAAAGCGAACGCATGCCATAATCAAATATCGATCCAATCAAATATCAGAGTGTGTGATTTTTTTTTTTTGCCAGGCTGTGCAGTTTGCTAATGACTGTTATCAATTATATCACAGTTAGATATCAATTAATAAATGGTCTCATTTGAAAATGATTTACTTAATGACATATAAATGATTGATCATTAATTTGAATTGTGGAAATTTAACCCTTAATTAAAGATGTTATTAATGATTTAGCTTTAGATTTATGTTACATTTGTATCTCATAAATTATATAACTTGAAATAAGAAGTATTTACTTAGTTAAATCAGTTCATAATAAAGAGGACTGAATTCTCTGTGTCTTGTTGTAAATGATTAAGTAGTTGTTTATTATGTTGTTTTGTGAAGGCATGCACATTTCTTTAACACTACAGAAACTATTGTTCAGTGGTTAATATACAGTTTTTAAACCATTAAAAATCATCATCTCTACTAAAAATGCAAACATATTTATGAACATATGTTATTTATTGCACTTAAATGTTATAATTATGTACAAGAATTTACAGTGTTTCATTATTTGTATGTCACTAAGTGGTGGTAAATAATGGCTAATAATTCAGTTGCTAGTGTTCACACAAGTAACAATTATAGAACTATTCAAATTGTTAACTAGAAACCAAATTAAGATAATATATAATACAATAACAAATAATAAAACTATGGTAGCAAGAGCAACTCAGTTATTTGATTTTTTTTAATACTAAGGTACATTTAAATGCAACTACTTTTGTGTATCAACAGCAGAAATTAAAGGAAAAATCCCACTTTGTGTAAATTGTTGCTAATAACAGTGTAATTACACATAACAGCACATGTTATACCAATGTAACTATCCATGATATAATCAGTGTCACAGTAGTACAGCTTATGTGAATACCTGTGTATCAACAACATGTAATAAGTGTGTCTCGATAGTTGTAACAGCATATTTCCTCTTATGTAATTACACATGTCTAATAGGGAGCAGGTTATTATATTTGTAAGAACTGCTATTTTTCCAACAAGCTCTTTATATAAAAGTGTTGTTTTATAAGACTAATAGTTACAGTCCTAAATGCAGATTCGCTGAACCTTGTTAAAAGCTGTTATAAAAGGAACGATAAACACACCTATGACCCCCTCAAAACAACTTAACTCTGTATTAAAAATCCTTGTGCCATTAATAGAATCATCTTTGATTGCTGCTCACATGGAATACAAAGCATATTGATAAAACTAGAACTCGGCTGGTCAGCTAGCTAACATGCTAAAAGCCAAAATGCCAAACAACTCTTTCATTAGTATCACAGGCTTCAAAAAATAATGTACTTACAACATAATTTACTGTAAACCTGCAATATATGATTCTAAAGAATGTCACTTGAATGGCTTACATGCTCAAACCCTGAATCAGAAATAGCTCCACACTCTCTAAATAGTGTGCTATGTAAATTTTGAATTTCCAACTTTTGTTTACATTTATTATGTACTGTTGGAGGCAAAGATTTCTTTCTTGATTTTTTTTCTTGAATTTTTCTTTCTTTTGTATCTTATCATATGTTGGTCACTGTTTACATCCCATACACTGTGTCACATCCCATGGCTAAAGGGACATTAGGCACTGTGCTAAGAACACCCATACCCATGACAATATCACAGTAACAAACAGCCTCTCCTTGCTTATTGGTTTATTATACTACCCAAAAAGCTGTGATTTCAGTGCATATGATGTCACATATGTATATATATATATATATATATATATATATATATATATATATATATA
>CM067474.1:40060717-40175449 GCA_034552555.1 Semaprochilodus insignis | reverse complement strand
TATATATATATATATATATATATATATATATATATATATATATATATATATATGTATACTATATATACTATATATACTATATAATATACTATATAATAGTATATATTCAGTATTAACATCTGTTGCTATGAAAATGACAGCCAGAGTTTATCATGTCATGACATACTACTACTAGTGCAGAGTGATGTATGAGTTTGGATGCGGTATTGATTGTCCATGGAGATCATCATGATGATGATTCAGGTAACGTGTAGTGACAGCCTCATTAACCAAAACACCAGCACTACTGGTTGTACAGCAGCCTGACGGCCCAGAGGAAGAAACTTGGCTGGTTCTGGACTTCTGCACTCCTCCCATTCAGCAACTGTGAGAACAGATAGTGGCTTGGGTGGGTGGAGTCCTTTAGAATCCTCCTGATGTTCTTCAGGCAGCGGCTGGTGTACCCTGGTGATGTGCTGAGCTGTCTACACCACCCTCTGCAGAGCTTTTCATTTGATGGAAGGACAGTTTCTATACCAGGTAGTGATGGAGCCAGTTAAAATGCTCTCCACAGTACCTATGTAAAAGGATGTGGGGGCTTATGTCAAGCTTACTCAGTCATCTGAAGTAGAAGAGGTGTTGTTGTTTCACCACCCATGTGGTGTGTTTGGTCCATGTAAGTTCCTGTGTGATGTGAACACTGAGGAGCTTGAAGTTGCTGACTCTTTCTTCAGTGGACCTATTGATGGTGATGGCATTGGGGTGCACGTTCTCCTGCTTCCTAAGGTCCACTATCAGCTCACTGAGAAAAAGGTTATTCTGCTGGCACTAGTGTGTCAGAAAGCTGACCTCCTCTCTGTAGGTCTCCTCGCAGGTGTTGGAAATCAGGCCCGCAATCATTGTGTCATCTGCAAATTCTATGATGACACTGGAGCTGCATCTGTCTGTGCAATCCTGGATGTCTAGGAAGTACAAGACTGAGTTGAACACACAGCCCTGAGGGACTTTGGTGTTAAGGGTCAATGAGGAGGAGGTGATGCTACCCATCTTTACCACCTGGTGCCAGCATGTCAGGAAGTTTAGGATCCAGCTACACAGAGAACTGTTCAAAGTCAAGCCTCGAGGGGATGATGGTGTTGAATGCTGAGCTATGGTTCACAAACAGCATTCATACGTGTTCTTTTTGTCCAGGTGGGAGAGGGCAGTGTGTAGAAAGTTACAAATAAACACACAATTAACAAAAACTAAAAAGGGAGGTCGGAGCTCGCAACACAGCAGCCATACACCTGACATCATCTTGGATTTAATAATTTAATAGTGAACACATAAACAGTAGTTATTGCATATGAGACACACACTTTTTGAGTGGCTGTTAGTGTAACGTTAATAAAATATGATGGTATGACACATATCAATTCCATTTTGCATTTAATCATGAACGCATAGTGTTGTTTTAACCCAAATAAATTTGATTTTCTTGATACTTCATTATTTCTTGCAGACACACACAAGGTATGTTCTGGCAACTAATTTCATTGACTGCTGACGGTTTGGGGCTTGAGAGTGCATTTGCAGGGCTTGGTGATGAATTTACTTATGTCTGGCCAGTGCAACTTGAATGAGTAAAAATCCTTTCCCATTGACTCCTGGCACCATCTACTTGAATACTGAGTGTGCCTTTCCCCGCTCACTCACCGTCAGTGTGTAGTCATTCCTCCCAGACTATCGTCCCCTTTGTGTTCAGCTGTACCTATGCTGTGTTGTATTTGTCAGACCTCAGTACTGAAAGTTGTAAGATCAAGTTAACACTGTCTTTGCTGCTGGGCATGGCATTTTGTTTGCTGAGTGCTACAGTGCCTACTCATACACTATTCAGGGAGTTACACTGAGTGACTTTGAGGTAAGTTAATTGATTTGGGTGTATATTACAGCTTTGAGTTGGACTGGCCAAATTTAGTGGTGTTTGTGTTACACATTTTTACACAGGTTTTGTATAGTTCCAACTAGATTACACTATTATTATATTAATGTTAAAAAAAAACAGTTCAGTTGTGTGGAACCACTGTCCATTATTAAATTAAGTTTTTTGAGTGTAACCTGGAGGACTTTATTTTACAGAGAGTGTCTGTACTTTCACACAGGCTCAGGTTGTCCATCGCTGGTTATAATTTTCTCCCCATTGATACAAATACTTTTCTTTCTCTCTCTCATGTATTTCTCTGATACATCACTGTCTCTCACTGACACAGTGTTGCATGCTCTGGGGACAGACATGTAAATGGACCATGAGCTCAGTGTAAGATCCTGAAGTGTCTTTATCTCTCTCAGAGCGGCACTCCGGCTCTGTGTGTGAAGCGACTGTGAAGCGGAGGTGAACGGGTGTGAAATAAAAGAATGTAAATGAGAACGTGATTCTAAGCCCACTAAAGAGACAGCTGGGTCGGTTTATTACAGAGTACGATCACCTGCAAATTGCTTCATTCTGTTAGGGATTTTGTTCTGTTAGTGATTTTTTTGAGTTTGTGAATGTGTGTGTGTGTGTGTACGTGCGTGCATGTTCACCTCCAAACTGCTTCTTCCAGTTGCAGGGGATTTTGCAGCGCTGTGTTTTGATGGTCTGTTTGCAGTCAGTGCCACTTCGAGTGCCCTCTCTGGTGCCCAAGCCACAGTCACCCTCGTTCGCCACACACACACTCCACTGCCACTCCCCACAGTCTGACTTGCGCTCCTTCTTGCCTGTGAAACCACACACACAAATATACAGTTGTATGCAAAAGTGTTCAGTTTCAGCACATTTTCATGTACAATTGCTGTTTATTTGCTCAATTTAAAGCTGCTCTTAAGGTTTGGAAAATGTGTAATTAGATGGAATGTGTAAAAGGACATTTTGAAAGTGTGCTTGTGACCCCCTGAATCTGATGACTGTGAGCGTGTTGAAAGGGTATTCAAGGAGAACTCAGTCAAAAGTTAGTAAAGGATGTATCAGTGAATTATCTACTATTATCTACTATTATTGTCATATCTTCACCAGTATAATGTTGATTTTGCTCTGTGACATTAAATTCTAAGTAGGATTGGCATGTGTTGCAATAGCACGAGTAGATCAGACACCACTGTGCTGCTGGAGTGTTTAAACACTGTGTACGCACACTGTCCACTCTATTAGACACTCATACTTTGCTGGTCCACCTTGTAGATATAAAGACTATAGCTCATCTGCTGCTGCAGAGTTTGTGTTGGTTATCCTCTAGTCCTTCATCAGTGGTCACAAGAAGCTGTCCATAGGATGCGGTTGGCTGGATAGTTTTGGTTGGTGAACTATTCTCAGTTCAGCAGTGACACAAAACTGTGTAGAGTGTCTGATCACCTTGTACCACTGCAGTGCTTAGAATGATCCATCACTCAAACATTACCTGGTCTGTGGTGGTCCTGTGGGGGTCCTGATCATTGAGGAACAGGGTAACATAGTATGTAGAGAACCAGATGGGCTACAGTCTGTAATTGTAGTACTACAAAGTGCTCCTATATGTTAAGTGGAGCTGATAAAATGGACAGTGATAAATACCAGGAGGCTGTTTTAATGTTATGGCTGATCGATTCTCTGTGGACCATTCAGATGAAGATTCTTAGTATTCCTGTATCATACAGAGTGGAGAGAATAATGGATTAGTTGGCCTGAACAACACTTAGTCTAAAACATGAAACTCTCACCTTGCTTCTCCACCTTCCCGCCTTCTGCCAGCATCACCGTGATGACCAACAGTCCCAGAACAGCCACACACACCCACTGCTGCTGCATGCTGGGACAGAGCACAGACGTTACCACAGGTGTTGTTTAGAAACCTATTAGTTTACATGTACTGACTCTCCTGGGTTCAATCAAACACGCACAAGCTGGCCACTCTATAAATGAGAATAGCATTATGCAAATATCACAGAAGTGTGTGAAATGGTTGAGTGTTGTGTGTGTTTATATGCAAATATGGCAGAATATGGCAATTCACTCAGTCATCTGAAAACCGTTTTGCTGATCTGCTGTTTTCTCAATCTACAGTTGAGGTAAAAGTCTATTATAAACAGTTTATATGATTCTCATATCAGTGGGTCAGAATTCTTCACTGTAGTGACTCTTTGAAGAAGGCACAGTTTACTGATATCAGGCTTTCTCTTAAGGACTAAGGATTGAGGATAACACCTGATCTGCATATGCACACACCTGTCTACAAGCACATGCTTTGAAATAAAGATGCTAAAAATAACCTTTCAATAGAAAGCTTATTAAAGGACTGTTTTAAACTTTAAACAACTTTCAGAGCTTTCAGAAAATGTTCAGGTTCTATGTCATTTATTCATTAATTCATTCATTTGTTCACTCGTCCATTCATTCGTTTATTTGTTTATCAGTGCAGTTGCTTATCCTCTTGGGTGGTTCTATATTCTACATAAAAAGGTTTTTTACTAGAAATGTATGTCAAAAAAACATAGAGGAACCTTTTCAGTGGACACTAAACAATAATTGTCTTTTTAATAATTTATCTTTTGTAAACATCCCTGCTCACACGCTACAGCAGTGCCACAGGATTTCTTATGCCAGGATTTGACTAGACGATATTTTTGTCTTTCAAGATGACCACTATGTCAAATTAGCCCCCTAAATTACACATTCACACATAGCACGTTTGACACCGACCCAATTATCAATCTTGTCATCATGCAAGATCATAGGTCGTTGGGGAGGAGTGCTACAACCACAACAGCAACCTTTACAATAGTGTCCATGCTGTGTGAAAACTGAAATTTTCGTAGTAAGTTCAAAGCTTCCCAACTTCAATGTACTTAGTGTTGTTTGTTGAGATTAAAAGCAAGTAGCTAGTATACGTAAGTTTAACAACTAGAAAGCTCCACATAACTAACACCACCATAGCTAACTAAATCGTATGATGATCTTGGGTTTATTTACACAGAAGTTCATTTTATTTTCCTCCCTGGATCTATTTCAACATGCTGCGTCTGTGTAATCAGTGCGTCAATGTGTCTCACTATAAACCAGCCAATCAGAGCAGAGCTAATAAAATTATTATATGAGTTTACCAAAAAAAAGAAACCACTTGTTAAATTCTAGGGCCAAATAATAGGGTTGTAAAAGGGCATGTAAAACCAAATCTGGGTGTTTTTCACCCCGACCAAAGTCACATAGCTTCTATGTAGAAATCAGAGAACAATTAAAAATGCCATAAATGCATTCAGTGTCACCTTTAAAGAAAATCCCTTTCTGATGATGCATTCTGAAGATGGAGGGAACATCTGAAAAACCACAAATGCTTTGGGATGAATTTCTGAATATATTACTGGATATGTTTAGTAACTATTATCAAGTCATCATAACAATGGAGAAAACTGATTACTCAAGCTGTAGAATGTCATGCTATGTAAAGAAGAAAACAAGCAAGACGCTAAAGTTAGCAAGGTGGCTACCTGGCTATCTGGATACATTTACCACAGTTTGGCCTCTGATGTCCAGTTTCACTGAATAAGGACTGAATCACTTTTCAGTTTACTCTTTCTGATTTTGTTGATATACAAGGTAAGGAGCACACTAAGGTTAGCTTGGTTGCCTTTATTGAAGGTTTTAGTTCTAAAAGGGCAAAATTGCAATGTGTTGTGCTCAGAGTGAATGCTTTGGCTAGGCGTGAGACATTAGCATGACTCTGAGCAGGCAGCTGGAGTGCACAATAGACAGAGCCGAGCAACCACTCTCAGCGTGTCCGTCTCTTGCTCAGCCTTTAGTTCCCACTGGCATCACAATGTTCAACCTTTTAAACTGCTTTTGATCAAAGTTTCTGTCCATTCTAGCTCAACTCAATTGCTTTTCCCCACTCGTTACTTTAGAAATGCTCTCTATTTCTCTCCCTCTCTCTATTTTATAGCGGCAGAAAGGCACTCAGACCGCTCTGAGGAGAAATGAGCGTGAGGACTTGGTAATTATTGAGCGTCTGAAGCGCAAGTGCTTCACTGTGCTTAAATTACTGCAAAGGTACAGCCTACCGGCGACATTATCTTCATTCCTCAGTTTCAATTAATCATGAGTCTGCCCTCCCTCCTTCCTCTCTCTCACTCTCCCTCCATCCCTCTCACACTCCCTCCCCAAACCTACTCTTTCCGCTTTATATTTTTAGCTCGTTGGTTTCTCTGGCTGTATGTGATCGTTCCTGCGCCCATCGCCTATTCATTATGGATGCAGTGCAGACTGCATGGGAAACGTTCATTTAAAAAGGCCATACTCACTCCTCTACCGCTATTAATGATCCCCTCTTCATTAATATCACCAGTTGTTCTTTCTATAATGCTGTTCACATCTGCTCTCATTAGGCTGGGGAGCAAGTTCAGCCCAAACCCCCTGTACAGCATGTGGCTCAGAGAATCTGCCTTTGTATATACAAACCGACAAGCACATTAAACATAGATACATACATACAAGCACATTCGCCTCAGATCATGCTGTTTAGGGCAGCAGCACAGAGCCACTGGCTCAGAACAGCAACAAAACAAAGGAGGATTTCATGTGTTGCCTGATGATGGATATGGCACTGTGTGGTGTGGATATGCGTTCGCTCTGAGGCAGCTGACAGGGTAATTGCCTGAGAGGCGGCTGTGCTGCTGTCGGCTGGCACTGGTAGAGAGCAGAGCAGGATTAGAAAAATGCTGTGATGCTGTGCCCTTACTCAGAACATCTGCATTTTACTTTTTTAAGACACTACATATGCAGGCAAGTTTGTAGACATCTGCTCATCTAGCATTTCTTCCAAAATCAAGGGTATTGAGGGGTCCAGTGCATGAAACACTAAATTTGCACCAGTTCTTTAAATAACGAGCGTGTAAAACTTCATGTAAATATGTAAAGTTTCGAAACTTACCATTTGATCCCAAATCCCTACAATCCATATATGGAAGCAAAGCTGCAATAACGGTCTGTTTTTGATTCACTGCTTTCGTGATTACATATTGGTCTTCTGCAGTGTAGCTCCACCCATGCACGCTGAAGTCATAAGGAGTGTTTCAGCTCAGCCTACTTTACCAATCAAATACAACCAATCAGAATAGAGGTAATTTACATATTGCAGTTATAAAGGCACAGTAACAACATCAACCTAATTAAATCTATGGGATAAAGAGAGGTTGGAAAATAAATTATGACACACAAATGTAAAGTGTGAAGGTGAAAAGACACAACAGAAGAAAAATGCCCATTAATAGGGAGCCTAATAACACCCTCTACTCTTCTGTGAATGTTTGATTGCATTCAGCCACAAGAGTATTAGCAAGATCAGATACTGCTATTAATGATTAGTTGTGCACCACAAATGCCGCTCCCACTCACCCCAAAGTATTGGATAATAAAGGCTGGTTCTAAACATTAGGGAACCCTATGTAACATCTTGCTTGTGGCAATATTGCGATTAGGATTAACTATATGTGAAAAAAAGATGAAATACAGTTAAAATACCTGCAGAATTGCAATGGTCTTGTGACTCTGCATCCCTAAGCAGCGGCTTATGCTGGTTATAGTATATGTCAATAGTGCTCCATCACACCAGATGGCCCAGTTCAATGATCCACAACATAACCCTGGCTTTGGGCTCGGTGACATCAGGTCCATGTGCAGCTACTCCAAAGCATCTCATTCTGATGGTAATGCTTTTCTATGAAGATCACACAACTGAAATGAGATTACCTGCTTGCTCACCTGTGTCAGTAATAGGCACTGCTTAAAGAGTTTTTTTTTAACTTTGTATCACTGAAAACTCACCATTTGAGTTCAGATTAGAGACAGAGAGATTCATATTATAGATATAACACTCAAAACACAGGCACACCATCTAGAGGGCACCATGTCCATTTATACAGTACACTTCCTGGCAATAATAGTTTCAGGGCACCATCTTGTGTGTCAGTCATTATTCTCTTGAATGTAGGATGGAATTACAGAGTGATTATGAGGGCACTACAGTTTCCCACAGTGCTTCATAATTTCTAGTGAACACCACAAATCACTTGAATGTCTACCAAAATGCATTATCATGCAGTCCCAACGGTACCAAGCCATAACCATAGAAATTTCCATTTTGTTGGTTTCTGTGGGATTTTAAAGCAGATGCAGTAAATACACCATTTTTGCACTGCACCTGATTTGCAATAGCTCTAAAGTATTTTCTACTAAGCAATAACAAGAGGAACATGAGGCAATGATAACAGGGAGCTACTGTATACTACTTGCTGTATACCTCATTTGACTGCCAGGAATCTGTTTTTGTTGAAGTATAATTTCCACATTCACTTGCCCCTATAATTCTGGCAAAACAATGCAATTAAAAATGGCAGGTATGTTGTTGTATGTACCAAACACTTTCCTTAATTAGCTTTTTTTCATGTTATATATCAGTAATGATATTTTTAGATATATTAAATATAACTGCTATAATTACCACCTGTATTATTATATATATATGCTACTATATATAACTATAGTCAAAACTTGGTGAAGGTTGTGTCTTTACTTTAACTGGTTATAGGCTACTGCACCCAAAAATTACCAAACCAAAAATTAAATCTGTAGTCCAGTATCTTAGATACGTGTCGTTATAAAGCTGTCAAAGAATTTGTTATGATTACCTAAAGAACAGGTGCAAGTGTTTTGTAAATGATTTTCATTAAATCATTCCAAAGAATGAAATCGTTTTACATTACTTGTAAAGGCCTAAAAAGTGATTGATATGAAACAGGGACACTGAGCAAGAGTGAAAGAGACAGAGACAAACTACATGTTCTGGTATATATATATATGCTCCACTGTGCCCCAGATATTAAGCAGCGTCAATCACGGAAGCAATAAAAAAAAAGAGATCAACACAAAACTGTCACTTCTGGCCACTGCCAGCCACTATCATCTAAGCTGATGCTTACAGACTTTATAATGGCCACTGGTTGCAGTGACCCTTTGAAACTCAACTTATCCTTGACCTCTGGCTCATGGCTTATCTTCCACATCTCTGCTCTTCATCATTTGTTCGGCAGAGCATGGAGAGGTGGACAGGGAGGGGCTTTTAGTGATGAAAGTGTGCAGAGAAAAGTAAAGGTGCTAGTGCAGAAGAGAAAGATTCAAGGATTATTGGGGAAACCTCACAGACAGCGTCAGCTCCAGAAATACCCCGCTGGTCGCTTAATAGAGAGCCGAGAGGGCCAATACACCACGCAGGGTCACATGACGTAAGCCTCTCAGGAAGTAATGGGTGCGAGAGGTGGTGACTCATCAGATTTTCAGCGGGAGAGTGAGGAGAGTTTCACTCCAGTAGTAGAGCTCAGTGGGCAGCACTGGAGACCGAGCCTGTCCATATAGCTCCATTACAGAGGAGACTCAGGGGGTAGGGTTTGAATTGAGACAGGCTGTAGCGTTATACCACTCCATTAGCTCATTGATCAGTGTCAGAGTAGCCGTCCCAGCTGAGAGGCGTGAAAGAGAGGGCACTATCGACCAGATCACATCTGCAAAAGTAGTCTAAAAGAGACAATGGACAGACACTTACAACCCTGTGCCAGACCCTGACACATACACAGTACAAAGTAAAAGTCAATGGCAATAAAAAAAAAATACCTGCACTCGCAAAAATAAAGTTTCTAGGTGGTCCTTGGCTCGAATATATACCGCTTTAGGGAAAAGCTTTAATTGGTATAGAACCTTTATAAGATGTGGACGTTCTTCACACTCACAATCTCATTTACTTTAAAGAATAATTTATTGAAACTTTCCTTAAGGAACCAAAAGTGTTTTTTCTTTGGCATTGCTCCAAAGAACTGTTTTTTGGCACATTTGCTTTGAAGAGAGTACATGCTGTAATGAAGCCAGGTTACTACATTAGGTCCAATGGAGACCAATTCAGGTGTAACAGGTGTTAATTTAACAGTGCTGGTTTTACTGGGCACTTTGTGCACTTTTTCAAACATTGAACCCACATTTAAACACTGGCTTAACACATATACACCTAAAGCTGACCATATATGCAAGGTAGGTAGGAAGATAGATACCACTTTCACATCTATTCAATCTCCAGTCAAAATTGCCATGAAGTACAAGTTCTTGGACCATTTAGTCATTTAGTAATTAATTACAACTGTTCCCACTTTAACTTAAACCCAACAAGCTACAGCTGCATCCTCCCAACAAAACCTTCTCCCAAAGCTCTCTCTGACATTCTGTTCCCCTTCAAACAGACTAGAGTTGTCCAATGAATCATATTTTTATCATTATCATGATATACACATCATTAGAGACAGAACAGATCAAACTGCCTCATACATGCAGTGCCAGAGAGACATCATTACATTACTGGCACAAACCCTTAGAAGTTCTTCTCTGTGCTGGTACTGAATCCTTTGTTCCCATGAGGTAGATGAGCAGCTTAACCAGTAGGTCAAACTAAGTCCACATGCCCAAAACAAACATGCACCACTCAAAAGTGCCATTTACACGATTCACTGAACAACTAACCTGTAAAAGTGCACCAAACTTATCTCGATCTGTTAGGGTGACTCTACTTTTACAGCTCACCCCCTTGAATCTTACTCTGTGCTTAGAATAAGAGAATCCTGCATAAGGGGCTTTCTAATGAAATAAATGAACCTAGCAGAGCATTAGACTCGTTTTACAACCAGATATAATGAATTTACAAAAGCCCAGGTTTGCACAGCACTATTTAATAACTAGAAAAAGAAAAAAGTCTACTTGTTCTCGAGTGCTGTATATATAGATATAAATATAGTTGTAACTGTTTTAGCTGTTGAGGTAATGCTGACCGTGTCACTGTTTTTCAGTGCACAGAAAATGTGTTTGTAGTTCTGATGTAAGTAGTTGTTAGCTGTTCATTTATCTTAGACTTAAAGAAATAGCACTTAAAGTTTTCATCTTTGAGGGATACGAGAAAGTGTCACTTGATGAAAAAAAGTGTTTCTGTCCATTCTTGAGAAGACACCTCAACACTCTGAAAGAATGTGTATCTGTCCAGAAGCCCTTACTGAGGGCATATACAAAACACAGAAACCGGAAATCTGAGACTTTTTTTCCCCATCATATGCTGATCATGTTGGTAGCCCCTAAAAATGCACAAATGCATGAAACTATGCATGGTAGTACTTCCTGCACAGTTTACCTGGTTTGGATGCAGATAGCCTCAAATGTAATATAATACAATATACATATACAAAAAACAATAACTGAATCAGTTGCATAGGTATTGAACCCCATCAGACTGGTACTTGGTGGAACCACCGTATGCTGCAATAAGAGCTTTGAATGTTTATGTTTAAGTTTTTATCCTCTTTATTCACTGTATGGGAAAGACTTTTCCCATTCTTCCTGGCGGATTTGCTCCAGGCTGGATGACACTTATAGACTGCAATTTTCAAATAATGCCACAGATTTGTGGTTGGATTGATACCTAGACACTGTAGAACATTCAGCTTTTTGTTGTTTAAGCCCATGCTTAGGTCTTGTACTTGGGATCATTGTCCTCCTGAAAGGTGAAGCAGTAGTTTTAGTTTTTTATCAGACTAAAGCAGGTTTTTGTGTGTAGTATCTCCCTGTATTTTTTACCATCCATCTGTCCTTCAATTCTAACAAGATACGCAGTCCCTGCGCAGTCCCCTGCTGAGGAAAAGTCCCTGCTGAGGAAAAGCTTCTACACAACAAAATGCTGCCATCCCCATTTTGCACTGTTGGGTGTTTGTAGAGGAATAGGCAGTGCTGAGTTTGTGCCATATATACTATCTTTTTGGCCAAAAAGCTCATTTTCTCATTTGCCCACTAAACCAAATCTCACATTTTAGCTGGCTTGCTCTCCAAGCTACAGACATGCTCTGATGTGTTTTTTCTTAAAAATGCCTTTTTTCTAGCCACCCACCCATCCTGGCCAAATGTATGCGGAGCTCATAACTGAACTCATAATTCCTTCAGGTCAAGTTTTGAGGGACAGCCTTGTCTTGGATATCGGATATTGTTTCGTAGCCTCTTCCTATCTTGTTTATGTATACAATCTCTGCTTGCTTTAAAATTTTATTTAGGTTTCATTTTTTAGGTTTTCATTAAGGGGTTAAATTCTTCTTGTGCAAGGCAGAAATGAAAAGAGAAAAGAGAGGGAATATATACAGTATATATATTCCTTTGAAAGTTGCTGCAATGAATGATATGAAGGACAAAAAGAGGATGGATTATATGTATTCAGTGGTAATCAAGTTAGGCTGCAGTGACTGCCTTTACTCTTTATGTGAAGAGAACAGTTGGCTGAAGGCAGAGATAAAGTTTTGGTTCAATGAAATTTTGAATTTAGAAAGTTCACACAAAGCTATATAACTCGCTTAGAACAGAGGAAATGAATCTGATATACTGAAAAGAAAAACCCAGGACGAGGCACACAGTGTGTGACTGTGCGAGACTAAGCTTACTTCACATTTCTATGTCTAGTGGATCAGAAGTGTCCTCTGCAAGTAATCGTCTTTTGTGGAAGGCATTTCTGTTTTCATGGCTGGCACACCTAGAATCCTCTTAGAGTTTTTGTGTGCATGTTGACGTATGTCTAAAATGAATGCAGACACTATGTAGGACTTTCATTCATAGTAAACAACTGGAACAGCAAGTCTGAAGTGTGTGTGTGTGTGTGTGTGTGTGTGTGTGTGTGTGCGTCACTGTGTCTGGTCTGTGGGCTGTGCCTTTTGAGGGATTTTGCACGGATGAAATGGAGTCTTGACTGAATGCAGTTAAAAGCTCAACACAGAGGTGTTTTCTGAAAGCCACTGTATGTTACAGCCAGAACTCTAAAGTCCTGTAATCCTGTAGAGGAATGTAGCCAAGAAGGAGGAAAAAAACATGCTGGACTGGTTCAAAGTCAAAACATTTCAGACTTTTAACCGACATGGACTTTTGTCAAAAATCTGTTTGCTTTGAGTGACCTTATACTTTGATTATGCATATTTTTTTAAATAAAAGATGAAACTCTGTCACTACTAAGAAGAATTATAACACTACCAAAACTAGTAAATGTGACTATTTCAGTGGTGGCAATTTTAGCTAATGTCAAACATAACACAAATGTTAGCCAGCACCAACAATTACAGCTTTGAACACCCATAAAACCATAGTATTTTCCATTAAAACACAAAATATTTACAAAATTGCAGAAAAGATGTGTTTCGATAATGACAATATATAATATTTAACAATTACTTTAAAAACATTTTTATGTTTTTCAACTTAACTTTAAAACGACTTAACAACTGGTAAAAATACTATTAAAAAAGATTATTTTCACATATCGAAATTTAGGGGCTAGGGTTTGAGAGACTCACCTCCCTATAAGGTAGACAAATATCCAATGTGTATTGATATATATTTTTATATAGTTTTATTTCCTTTGAAGTAGTTTTGTAGAATGGTTCATATAGGAGAAGTAGTGTGTCCTCACTGTTAGCCCCCCAGGCACTCGCTCCAGGCCTCTGATTGATGCACAGCTGGTTGTGGCTCAGGGTTCATGTTAATAAGAGCCTAGTTGATGACTGAAGCAATTTGTCTCATCTTTGGCTTTTTGTTACTTATGGGCATATTTAGTGTGTGATAGAGACTGAAAGGGACTCTCTTTGTAAAGGTCAGAGTGCAATATGAGTGTATGTGTATGTACACAACCCTCACACATTCAAGATGCACACGTGCATGTGCTAATGTAATTATGACCCATCCACCATACATGGTCTCTATGTCTCTCTCTCTCTCTCTCTCTCTCTCTCTCTCTCTATCTCTTTCTTTCTCCGTCTTTGTTTCACCTATTAACAGTAGAACCTTACAGAACCAGTTTTAACAAATAAAACAAAAGCTGATTCTGTCTTTTATGTAGGCTGTATGGAGGCTGTTCACTACAGTACTAGATCTGACAGGTGTGTTTGTAATGATAAACAGCTATAGGCTATATGGAATAATACATTCAAACTGCAAAAAAATAAAAAAATAAAAAAAACAGCTCAACTTAAAATTATAAGCTAAGTTATCCCACAGCTTTCTTGAATTAACACAAACTGTACACACTAGTGTTCACAACCTTAATCATCTTACTTTAGTCAAAACACAAATCAACAACAATTTGCTTACTTCCATATGCTATAAAGTTTGCGTATATGTAAGCATAGCTATCAGATATGTTACCCCATAATTATCCAGTGGTTAATATGAACTACATTAGGCCACCAGCAAGGGGACAGGTTATGTATTAGTTATGTGTAAGTTTTAAAAGTCAGAGAATTTACAGCTGCTTCACATATCTGACCCTTTTAGACAACTGTCTGCACTGTTATTTGTAAGTGATCAGATCAGATTTGTGTGTCCAGACATCACTAAACCATCAGCATAGGTTGCTGTAGTAACAACATAGGCACCGGTAACTATGTAGCCATGCTGGTGATGTGACTTTCATGTGGGGAAAGCCAGAGGAGGTACATCATTTTGCCCTCCAAATTCTTTCAAGCTTCACCCTCATCGCCCTGTCAAGTCGCAGTTCTCAACTCTTTGGCACTCTTCTTGAATCCCAGCACTTCCATCACTCAGTGATGCAGAAGACACTTTGAGATCCGATTTCAGCAGCCAGACATATCCATAATAAAAAAAATAATGTTGGAATCGCATTTCCAACCGCCTTTAACTGTGGTTTGGATCCAGTTAGCAAAAAAACAGATGAATGTATCTGTCCAGACTATTAAAAATCACTTTGGATAAAAAATCTAAATCTATTTTGAGCAGGCAGTCTGAACAAAGCCTACTTCACCTTTGAATGGTCAACAGCTGACAATTTCTAATGACAGTTCTTGGCCTGCCTAACTGCTCCTAAAGAGTCAGTTAAGGTCTAACAAGTTGTGTCTAACAGTATTATATATTACTGCATTTTCTTGCATTGAGCCTTTTTAGTTACCACTTAGTGCCACGTCTAAGAGCAACGTTTAAGCACGATAAAGTCGACGTAATGTATTTGTGCCATAAATTCTAAAAACAAACTTAACTTTGCCCTTTGTAAACATGATTGCTTGATTCCTTTATCAGTTGCTAATTATATTCATATTTAATCTATCATTAACTATGATAAGATATCTTCTGGAAGCTCCTGGGAGCTTTTTTGACAGTAGTTACTGTATCTACCTAGACCAGTGTTATGATTCTGTTGAAATAAAAGTGAACTTGTTCAGAAATGTTCATTTCCTAGAAACCACTAGGCCTTCTCTGAACTGCACAAATACATGCACAGCTGACCCAAAGAACTCTCCTCTGAGGGTGGTTAACAGTGGCTAATTAATATTATAAACAAAGTTAATTATTAATAGACACACACAGGGAGTGTGTGGCCTCCTGAGGGGAAGGGGGTCGACCCAACCCCCAGCAACTGGCCACTGGAACAAATCCCCTCTGCTGGCCTCATTATGTAATGGAGCTTCAGCAGAATATGGGTTTAACCTTGCAAAAGTGCTCCTGGACATTCCTCTCACTCCGCCCTTTATACACATACACACACACAGACACATACACACAGGACGAACTATCATCACGTTTTTGTTTATGTCCATCTATTAATATGTCTCTCTCTAAATCTCTGTCTCCTTTAATGTCTCGCAGTTTTACACTCTTCCCTGAGCGAGTGAGTGTGTGTTTCCCACTGTGTGGTGAAGTCACCGCAGGGCACTTGTTCATTAGTGAGAGCTGAAGGGGAAAAGGGTTTTAATGCTTCTGACTTTTAACAGAAGAATCTCCCTCCTTTCATCTCTTCTCATCACACATTGCTTTGTTTAGAACACACTTGCACTCGGAATATACAATATATTCCCCTTAAAGGGGAAGTGTACAGAATGTTCAGACCTCGAAAAGCGAAATCACAGAAAGTTTTCTGATGAGTGAGACACTGGTTTGTGATGGTTTTATGATGGTTTTAAATCCATTCATAGTGGAGAGGCACATGTAGGCAGTAAAAGAAAATAGCCCCCAAAGCAAACATACTGTATTTTGGTCAGATTTTACCATCATCAACATTGCATATAAACACTCAGAACATATGTGTAGGTTCACTAGTATGGATGGTAAATCAAATGGCTTTATTGTTTTATTCACTGTACAGAAATTAGTTTTTTGGGTTCTTTGTGTTTCAATTCACCTCTATTTATATTCAGCTCCACTTACCATATACTCTGATTTTCTGCATTTGTTAATCCCCTTGTTACCCTGTTGACGTTACACTGATGAAGGACTAGAGGATGATCAATATGAACTCTGCAGCAGCAGATGAGCTATCGTCTCTGACTATACATCTAGGTGGACCAGCAAGGTAGGAGTGTCTAATAGAGTGGACAGTGAGTGGACACAGTGTTTAAACACTCCAGCAGCACTGCTGTGTCTGATCCACTCACACCAGCACAACACACACTAACACACCACCACCACCAGTCAGTGTCACTGCAGTGCTGGGAATGATCCACCACCCAAAAGTAACATACAAGACTAAAAAACATGTTTCTGAAAACTGTTTGGATGGCACTGAACTTTGCAGTAGAGTATTGCACAGAGCTTTCAAAGTTTTCTGGATAACCTATGTTGTACTGTATTGTATTGTACTTTCCTGAAACAAGGGGCAGATGACTCTGACAGGTAAATTGATATCAAGGATTGATGTTGTCAAGTGGGTGTCATTATTGATTGGAACATTTTGTTTTACTAAAGGCTTTAGTTTGACTTTTATTTCTGTCAGGGAGGAATCAGAAAATATCTCGATATCATTATAATGCCAAAACTGACAAACATGGAGTACATAAAATGAATTGAATAAGTAAATGAGTATTAAGTAAATGAATTGACTTAATTAAGCCATGTAGGCAAAAAAGGCTGTTTGTGTAAATCACATTTTGATGATATTTCCTGATATAGGCATTAGTTGAATTCATTTCAAGTGGGGATTAGCTGTGTTAATTCAAAGATTTCAGAGTGGGTGTTGAGTGGATAATTGCATTGGTGGGATTAACTCATGATGGACACTGAGTGGATTCATTCTGAGTGGGCATTGGTTGCATTCATTCAGAGCAGTTGAATGTAAAGAAACTTTGAGTCCATCCCACATGTGTGTTTGTATGTAGAAGAAGATGTGTTTTATTATGATTTCAATTTGATGGAGCTATTTTTGGACATACCATTTTGTTATGTAGAAAGAAAATCCTTATTTTGTATGTTTTCAGTCATTTGTACTGGAAGGAAATAAAGACTAATTAAGGCCTGGTCTTATTTCTTTCGGTTTGTTATTGACCCTGTCTCACTTCCAAATGGACGTGTCTCAATTTCATTGACATGGACTCGGCAAAGGCAGTCTTAACCACAGCCCTACCAGTTATATAGCTAAACAACTAGTACTATAATAGTAAATTCTTAGTATTTATCTATATATATATGCACCTGTATATGCAAACCTGACCATCACTCCTATATTAGCTTGTTGGACATCCCATTCTAAGACTAGGGGCATTGATATTGAGTTGGCTTCCAATTTTTCCACAGCTATAACATCCTCCACTCTGGGAAGGATTTCCACAAGATGATGAAGTGTGTCTGAGGGAATTTGTGCCGAATTCAGCCAAAAGAGCATTTGTAAGATCAGGCTCTGTGCAGTCCACTGGAGTTCTTCCAACTCGTCTTTACGGAGCTTGCTTAGTGCAGTAGGGCACAGTCATGCTGGAACAGGAACAGGCTTTCCCCAGGCTGCTGGCACAATGTTTAAAGGTTGCAATCACTCCAGACCACAGAAAGAGAACAGCGCTCACTCTGGGCAGTAGGGTATGACTGTTTACACGGTCATGTCTGCAGGGCTCACTGTGCTTATTGATGTCTCCACGGACGGGTGTATCATCACGGGTGTGACTTTCAATCCCCAGAATGGGCAGAAAGTTGGTTGTGGATACAAATGCTCACTACTCAGCTTGCCATCATCACGGCACCAATGCTATAACCCTGGCCCTGCTAGTGCACTGCTCCACTGTTCATGAGTCGACCAGGTTCACACCAGATCTTCTAATGTTTGGCTGTCAGCTCTGGATGTCCACTGAGCTGGCCTTTGGTTGCCCCCAAAAGTCAGGGGAGGACAGTGCACCCAGAGCAGTATATGCTGAGGAACTCCACCCCTTTACCACCATACGCCAGCTCACTTGGAATTACTAGAGAGCGGCCAGTGCTCGCCAAACAGACATTGCCAGTGAAAACCCTTTTCACATACGGGTGAGGCTGTACAACATGTGCTGCAGGAAGAGAAGCTGCAAATCACAATGGGATGGTCTCTGCATGGTAAAAGAGTGCCTGGGTGAGAAAGTGCATTGGGTCCAAATGGGCGACAGACTGTTTCACAGGGTTTTTGTATATGTGTCTTGGGTGTGTTTTGTTGTGTTATGCTATGGGTCATTAGGCATGAGTTTAATGTTTACCATAGAGAGAGGCTGACTTGAAGTATCTTTGCCATCATTCCGGCTGTTATTTAGTGTCCTCCTCTGCCATGCTCCATAAAAGCCACAGGAGACTTTTACCAAACTATGATATGTAAGTGAAACTATATGAAAATGAGTGCTTATGGTAGTTATTGTTAGTTATGTAGACTTTGTATAATTATCGATACTCAGTATCGACCAGTTCTTCAAAGATCAGGTATCAGTAGTGAAAAAGAAGTGAAAAAGTGGTTTCCATTCATTCCTGAGTAAAACCTATTTCTATAAAGCAAGAATGTGAGGAAGCTCCACCCCCTGATCACATTACCTATTTTAAACAGTGAGTTTCTGCTGTTTGGGTTTTAAGAAATCTAACAACTTATAACTGATAACATATAGATCAGTAAAGCACAGCTTAACTGTAAAACAACTGAAAGAAGTTACTTTTTTAAACATGTAAAATTATGTTGGTTAATTTAACTAGTTATTAGGTTTCTTAGTTACTGTGCTCTAATATGTTAATATCTGTCTTTGAAAAACAATATTTTATGAACGCCCCCTAATCTCACTTTTACAATCATTTCTCTTTTTTGTTATAAAAGTGCCAATATCATGAAATTATAAAGCTTTTATTCGGTTTGATCGTGATGGAATAATTTATCACCAGTAATAGTCCTCTGCTGCTCTGTGCAAAGCAGAAAATATTTAACACATCTGAAAGAGTGCAGGGCCCGGAGAGCTTCTGAATGCTTCTGAAGGTTTAAAGGCCTGAGAGGAGCGCAGGGCCTAGGCCTGAAAAGAGCTGCTGCTGGCAGGTATCAAAGAGTCCGGTTCATTAGCACATTCCTTCAGTGGCCAGAATTCCCCTATACCCAACACAGTCATTCCCATTCAGACCTCACCTCTCTCCTCGAATCCCACACACACACACACGCACACTGTCACAAAATCCCATGTCTCACACACACACAGATAGGTGTAACCAGCTTGGATAAACCTGCCGCCTCAAAGATAAACCTGTCAGTCACCTGTAATCCCAAATCACTTTTACAGACAAACACAGGCACAACAACCACACACAAACACACACACGCACAAATAGACATGATGTGCCATGAAGCTCCCAGGAACGGACCGTCAAATAGAAAACACTGCCACTATGGACTGCAGAATGGGGGGATCTAACCTATTTTTCTTACAGGCCCCAAAGAACAGCCTGCCATAAAATCTAAATTTATCCTGCACATAACTTCTTAGTATGATTGTATTATACTAACTTTCTGTTAAATTAATAAATTAGTGCTATAGGCCTACTGGGTTGATCTATATCAAAATCATGGCTGTAAAAATGAACTTGCTGTAAAAATGGCAGATTGATTCCATTGACCTATCCATGCACAAAACCATTCTTTGATAGCCACTGTTGGTATACTAGAAGAGCACTATCAGCAAACCCGTTCCACATTATGGGAAATTGTTAATTGTTGTTCATTTTTATTACATCTAAAAATAGTGCTAGTTGTAAAACTCCCAAAAGGTAAATGCTGAATAAGGATTATTTAATCTGTTGTAGAGACTTCCAAGCAAGCCTTTCCATTGGTTCAGAAGCTGAACTGAAGGCCTAGTGTGTCAGTTTAGCCAATATCATGAGAACAAACCAACAGTGGGATAAACAAAGAATATTTTAATTTCTAAAGGAATCTGCATGAGGTCCTAGATATGCCATTGACTCAGTACGAGTGGTAGCCTGACCAATGCAATTCAGTCAGATGTTAGAAAGTTGCTATTAGCTTAGCAGTAACATATTTCTATAATCCTATAGGGATGCCAGCAGAAATAAGCATTATTGGGAGGTTCTATTTTGTGGAGTTTTGACTTTTATTGAAGGCCTCGCTCTAACAGTGATGATTTTTCACTTATCAAGTGTGGTGTAGAATCAGTTAGCTACAAGTCCTGCTTGGTAGCTCACAAGTCAATCTGGCAACTCAATACCACAATAACACTACAGACAACAATACAGACTACAAAAGAAGCAATAAAAGCAAAGTAAAAACCTTGCTGTATCCTCATTATGAAGTACTGCCAATGCTGTTATGTATGCCAATACGCAATCAATGTCATTTTGTCTTGCACTCCCACAATCCAGAGAACCAGTCTATGTGATATGCAGGTATGTTCTACATGGGCATTTGCATATACATACCCAAAAATGTCTAAAGATTTGTGTTTGGCTGAAAGGCAGAAAGGTAATAAACTAATAGTGAAAGATAATTGCGAACAGCAGTGGAAATAAAGTGTTTCATCACTCCTGCATCTAATGAAAAACAAAACCTTCAGGTGTGTGAGTCACTTGGGCATTATTGTCAAGTACAGCATGCGTATGCTACCCTGAAAAGAGTTTACTGAAAACTGCTCTCCACTCTGTCTCAACACTACTCATGCCTGATGCTTTGTATGAAGTTGTCTTAAAGGTTAGAACCAAATTTGCATTAATAGAATTAATAGCATTAATAGAAATATTGATCAGTATTAATATACATATTGTATTTTAATGGTGCTAAGCATTTATGGAGGTAAATATTACACTATACCAAGCTGCCTCACTGCTGCAAATAGGCTCCCTGACTGGACAGGATACCAAACATTATTCATAATTCATTTTCTTTCTTTTTTATCACACATATTTTACTTTATACTTTGGTTTATTTGGCTATCATTACACAGCACATTGTTCTATTTTCCTGCACAGGGAGGTTTGCTTGTTTAAAATAATTGTGTGTGTGTGTGTGTGTGTGTGTGTGTGTGTGTGTGTGTGCGTGCGTGCTGAAATACTGTGTGGAGTGTTTATGTAGGTGAGGACCTTGCTGTTCCTTGCACTGTATATTTCACACCTGCAGTTGATTGCCTTTAACCAAAGGACTTGGTCAAAACCTTAGACCTTGGTCTGTGACCACTGACGGCACCTGCCCCGCCAGCCTGGGGCTGCTGGCACCAGCTATATGCACACAGTTATCGGAAATGTTTAGTTTTGCAGTTATAGCTGCACATACCAGATTCTGAAAGCAAAGGTTCGAATGCTTTTTGCCACACACAGACTGTAATACTGGATCATTTTTCTCAATTAATAAATAACCAAGTACAATATTTGCGTCTCATTTGTTTAACTTCGCTCTCCTGATCAATTTTAGGATTTCTAAAAATATACGTAAAGAAGTTTTCGGTCAAATTTATGCAGAATTAGGCAATTCTATTCTCTAAGAGTTCACAAACTTCAGAACCACTTACAGACCCACTGTAAGTTCAAGTAAGACTACTTGTGACATTAAAGTTTATGCATTACTAAATCAAAAACAGCAACATGTCTGTTTTTGGTTAGCTAAAACGCTAAAAGCTATATGCTGTGATTTCACATACAGCTCTATGGCAGCATGTTTATAAACTTGTGCTGAACAGATTCTTGTCGTGTGATACTTAAACATAAGTATAAATTTAAATTCATTAGGTTTAATAGATTTTTGCACCAACATTCTGTAAACAGTTGTTACAAAACAACCTATTTGGGTTCAATTCTGAATTCCACCAATCTGAAAGTTGTGACAAACTATCACAGGATTCTGGGAGCACATTAAACAGAAATCTTGAGAGCAATTAACAACATGGTGACTGCTATGAATTGAACGAAGGCAACATACTAGCCAGTTTCTTCTCATCATAACATAGGGTACACCCTCTTGGTTCCATCTCTCAAAAATACATTGTGTTGTGCATTTCAGCTTTGTCATCACAATATACACATGCGCAATACTCACATCACAGGTTGTACAATGTTAAATAAGACAAATTAAGTAAAACATATCATCATGTCACCGATTTTAGAGCATTAAAGTCAAGCAAGCGTGTTTTCATAGTCATGTTCTCAGCTTTTCAATTATTTATACAATTGAAATGATTTTACAGTGAATAATGGTTTCTAATCATTGATGTTCAAGTCATGTTGTAACAATTCCTGAATATTTTTTCATATCGCAGGGAAAAAAATTGCAATGTCAGTGTTTTCCAATATCGTGCAGACCTACTGCAGTCCACGTATGCCAGGACCCACTAACGTTTTTCTTTGTACACCTGGAGCACGGTGATGGAACTGGCACTGTAAGCAGAGCTGCATTTCCATCAGACAAAGCCAATATGAAGAGCTAAAACCTGCTCCCGTGATCCCCTGCTGCCTCACAAACCTCACACTGAATGTTCGTGAACAGCCCTCACACAGACAGCCATATCAACCGATTATGATGTGCTCCTTCACCTCGGTTTGACTCAGTCAGAGAGACACACTCACAAACACACACGCACATCCGCACCTGAGTGCACTTTCCAAGATTAGCTTAGATGAAACCTCAAGAGAGAAAATGAACACTCCGGGTGCTTTAATGACCTGTGTCGACCTGGGGGGGGGGGGGGGGGGACGGAAGTGGAGAGCAGTAAGAGAAGGCTGGTTCTTTCCACTCCATGTGCTGTACCCCTGCTGGACTGGCAGAGTGTCCACTTACCACTCAGCCAGCTGAATTGAGATGGGATAACAGACCCCTTGTTAGCCCAGAAAAAAACAGTAATTGAGCGCACCTGTCAGATATATCTGAGGGGAAGCAGTAACCACCTTGTTAACTTTTGATTTTGGGTTTAAATTAATCAGAATTGGAGAATTTTTGATGTTTGGCTGTTCACACAGCAAATGAGTCTGAACGTGAGGAGCAGAGAAGGAACGTTATGTCAGATGGAGCAATATTTCAACATGGCACCAAAAAGAAAAAGCTTCACAAGAGAGATCTTATCTAGTTATGAGTTGCTTTTTATAGCTTCAAAGCATACTGTTCCCTATGTCCATATATGAAAACTAAGCAGCCAAAAAGCCTGTTTGAAACATGTTTACATATATCCTCCTGTGCAGCCTCTGGCACTTTAGCCCCGCCCACTCACACTGAAATTATAAGGAGTGTTTGTTATAACACTAGTATAATAACTCAAATATAGTTGTCACATACTCCCCCTCTTGGGCCTGTGTGGTACTGCACATGGCTTCTGACGTGCTGGCTCCTCCTGGGCTCCACCCCTGCTCCGCCCATTGCACGCACTTGCAGCTGACCATTGCCTCATTAAGACTGCAACTTAAACCTATCTGTTTGCTTTCTTAGTCTCAGTGTTTCAACCTTAGTCCTGAGTCACGTTTCTTTTGGTTTATCTTGCCTGTTTTTGTTCCTTGCCTTGTTTCCTGGTTCCTGGCTTCCGGTTCCTGGTTTCTGTTTTTTGGATATGTCTAATATGGCCTGCCTGTGTTTTGCCCCCTGCCTGTCTGGATTATGAGTATTGAAATGCCCCTAATTAAACCACTCTGCACTTGCAACCTGCCTCCTCGCTACAATACTAACTAGTGGTTAACGGTTGTTAATGGTTAATACAGTGCTGTGAAAAAAGTTTGTGAACCCTTTATCATTTTGTACATTTTTAACTAAATATAAAAACATTATGTAACAACAGAGAAAGAGAACACAATAAAACAAATGAAATATACTATGTTTTGCATTATTACATTATTCCATTTTTTGATACAGAATTATAGAAGCATTGCTAAAATAACTTCAACATTTATTTTTCTCTAAATGACAACTGTGCTTGTTAAATAGACGACTGCCACAAGTCATTTCTCTTCTTAAGGTATGAATTAAATAAAACCAAAAGTTTAATATCCATACAAAAGTAAACAAAGCCATAAACTATAAGGCCACATCTCAAAATTAAATTAACTAGTAGAACTAGTAGAGTAGAGTATTATGCTCATCTACGATTGAATCTTGTATTTTTAAACAGAGTGTGTCTGTAATGAATACAAGAGGTGATGTGATGTAGTAGCAAACTACAGAATCTACAACCTAAAAGAGGTGCAAATCAGTAGCTGTTGATGTCCTCATAGAGCGAGTTACTTGTTCCGCTTGTTCAGAACTGGAACTTAGCAGTTGCTTGAATCTGGTGGGGAAAAGAAGTTGGCTTCCTATTTGCCAGATTCTTTTTTTCTGTTCCACCTTAAATGAAGCGGCAGTAACATGGAGGAAAAATAAATTTAGAATAAGGACTTTAGCTTCATGTTGCTCCAGTACTGTCACATTTGGGTGATATATTCACGAACAAGTATGCATATTTCAGGTATACAGTATATACATTATGTAATGTATATTATGACACCCCTGTACATTCATTAATCATTAGTAAAGTTATTTTTGGCAATAACTTTAACTTCTATGGGTAAAAGATACAAATTCTTGTGTCATTTCTGCGTTATGAAGCCCGAATGATAATAACAGATTTCCTGCACTGAAAAATTGCTCACGTGATGATCACAGTTCAGTTATTTTGTTTAAAAGGGGTCTTTAAAGAAGAGGTGGTTGTGTGGTTCTCACTGTTCTCGCTATAAAAAGAGATGTGTGGAAAAGAAAGGAAACTGTGATTAATGAGGCTATTCACATGCAGACATTACATTCACCTGCCTCATGTTTAATTGTAGCTATTATAGGTTTTGAGTTCAAGCAGTAAAAGTCACTGTGCACTGACATTAAAGAGCAGGCTGTACCTCAGAAAACATTGCAAGAAATGAGAACAGAAGAATTCCTATATGACATGTTTAGATGTGCAGGCCTTTTTGATAGATAGTAACTGCAAAACTGCATCACACTAAACAGTACAGAAATCTTGTGCAAAGGTGCTACATGAGCTGGTCTGTTTTATAACCTTAATTAGGCTTTATCATTCTGCCAGATGGAATTACCATCTCCAGTTCCCATCAAACAAAAGTACAAGTGCAATTACAGTAATGAAAGAAGAAGGGTTGACCATAGCAAAATGCAGTTTGTCTGTAATAAGCAGTCACTCTTGTTCTTATTCAGTCTGTAGAATAAACCCAAATCTAATGAATGATTGGGTTCTGTCTGTAAAAGATTATTAACCCCTGAGCTTAAAACTCTGGGCTTACGTCTCTGTGACCAGCTGACTATACAATTTTACTTCTGCTACATATTTAAAGCATCAGCCTCTATGTATATGTAATGTATAATGCATCCATCTTACATTCACATATTTAAACTGAAATATAGCACTGAAAATTAGTATAGCCATACTTATCCTCCCATGCACATCCTCTGCATATACTGTTCCTAAAGACATGTACATACATATTCTGTCAGGCAAAAACCTTGTATCACCCGGCCTTTATTTTTGATTAACCTTTATTTAACTAACAAAAGTAGTACAAAATGACTTTAAAGTTTTGGCTAACAAACTCTATAATTGCAACATTTAAAAAAAAAACATCAGGTTGGGGCAAAATAAGAGTGAAAAGCTTATAGAATATTCAGGTTACACTATTTTCAAACATTACACAATAAGCAGGTGAATTGAAACAGGTGAGGGAATCATGCACGGTATAAAAGGCGCTTCCAACAAAGGTTTAGGCATTGTCAGCAAAGTTCGTGACTCACTACTTTTTGCCAAACTTTGTAAGAGAACAGTTTGAAAAACAATATTAAACATCAGTGCAGACCTGCAAATTCAGGAATCTCAGTCCACGTAGGGCAAAGCCAGAAACCACTGTTTAATGTGATGGTATTGCATGAGAAACTGACTTGTTAAATATGTGTTAAATATAGCCACAGTCAACAGCAGCATCAAGAAATGCAACTTGAATATCTATTGCATAAAGAGAAAGCCATACTGCTAAAACACTGCTGAGTTCTCTGGACCCCTAAATCATCTTGCATGTGTGCTATGGTTAGAGGAGACCACATTTCATTTTGTGTTTGAGAAAAACACACTCTAAATGTAGAATCTAGATCATCAAGACGACGTCTTGGACAATGCCAGGCCTTATTCTGCGCATGCTACAACAGTATGACTTATACACACAAAGCGTATGTGCATCTCTCTCCTATTGAAAATGTACAGCACATCATAAAGAATATAATCACACCACAATGATCACAGCTTGTTGAGCAGCTAAAATATTATATCAAGAAAGAATGGGTAAAATTCCACCTGCAAAACTGCAACAATTGGTATCCTCAGTTCTCAACCATTAAAAGTGTTATTAAAAGGAAAGGTGATGTAATACAGTGGTAAGCATGTCTCTGTCCCAACTTTTTTGAGTGTGTTGGTCAGTAAAAACATTGGAAATTCTTTGTACTTTTGTCAGTAAAATAAAGATTTTTTTATTGCGTTTTAGTATGCTCTGAGATACTGCATAAAAATGCTGAGCCTTGATTTTGGATCACAACGATAAATCTTGGCACTGGTAACTGATGCCCGTGGCACACACCAAGAGAATACATAGGCCTAAATACTGGACCCCTGCGCTGTTGGGGTCTGGTCACTCTGTAGGAGTCTGGTTATGCTGTAGGAGAGCATTTTGGTGGCAGGGTTGGTGTCAATTTGTCAATTTAGAGAGGAAGGTGAGTGCAAATCAGTACTCTTATTCGAACTGATCACCTTTATCCTGTGATGAAATATTTCTATCCTGATGGGAGTGGTCTCTTCCAGGAAGACAATCATCCCCATCCATAGAGTATTAGGAATCAATGAATGGTATGATGAGTTATTTAAAACACGTGTAACACATAAGCCTGTATTTGTCTGGTATGTTTGGTTACACGTGAAGCTTATTTTCCTGAGACTTCATGTTTAATCAGGGTGGCTGTGTTTCTGTATGTGAGCACACAGTATATCTGCAATTGGCTCACTTCCTTAAGTAGACCCAGAGTAGAAAACTTTGCTTATTGATTATCCTGTAACATAAAATGCCCAGACTGATACCACTCGTCTAAATGCAGAAAGGTGGGAGAAGGTGTGAATTATGTGAGTAGTGACGTATAAAAGCTGTAATTGCTTTGTTCTGCACACCTGGTCCAGGCTGCTCTGTCTAATGAACATAATTACACCTTCCTTCAGGGGCCACCAGCAACAGACAGTGCAGTCCTCAAAACAAGTTTTGAGTCTGTACTCCAGCATACTGACTTTATAATAAAGCAATGACTATGAAATTAAGGTACAGATTCAGCTCGAATCATATTTATATTGGGTGACCCAAAGAGAAATCACAGCCATTTTATACAAAGTCTCCTGTTTCAGTCGACCAGAAGTAACTGGACAAATGAACAACTAAAATAAAACTATGTTTAGTGTCTGCTCGATGACTGCCTGAGGTCTGCAACCAATAAATATCACCTCATGTCAGATATCTTTCCCTGGTGATACTCTGCCAGGCCTGTAATGCAGCCATTTTCAGTACCCCACTTGTTTTTGCCCTTCAGTCTTGTCATGAGTGAGAAATACATGCTCAGTGGGATTCATGGGGTGACTGAGCAATCCATAGTTGCTTTACTAATATGTTTCAGGTCAATGTCCTGTGCAAGGTGAAAGACCACAAGACCACGATTTGAGACATTTGGTTGGATCTGAGCAGTTAAGACGCGTCTGTACACTCAGGATTCACCCTGCTGCTGCCGTTGGCAGTCATATCAAGTGAACCCGTTTCATTCACTGGCAGCCATTCATGCCCATGACACCATGTTTCGCAGATGGGTCATGAGCAGAAGCTTTTGTATCCTCCATGCTTTTCTCATTCCATCACAGTGGTCTCCTCCTTTTTTGTCACCAAGGCTTAGCAGTAGTTTTCATCTTGTGCTGAAGCCTTTCATGCTCTCATGACATCATGCTGGTGTATTCTTCGCCCCATGGCAGTGTCCCTTCAGACATACAGTATTGTGCAAGAGTCAGAGGCCACACTATGGTTCTTTGTTTCCAGTCAAAATGACCATTAAGTAGTTATTCATATTTCAGGAGATATTTTTTGATGAGATGTGATATGAGATAATCCACTTACATAACAAGGGGGAAGTCAAAGGAAAATAAGTGAAAAGCAGTTTTTAAATCTGGAGTACAAAAAATGTTCAAATGTTCTAGTGAAAATGGGACTCAAAACAACCATGACAGACCTGTTAGACCACCAAAATGGTCACCATCAGGTAAATAGTACCTTGGAGAGAGAGAAGAGAAAATCAAGCCCCACTGATCTCAGGCCTCTGATCTCAAAACATTCACAGTTACTACAGTCTTCAAAAGTACATAAAAACATCCACAGCAAAGCTAAGATGAAATTAGTTTTACTTTTTGTATGTGTGCATGATAGTTTTGAAGTGGAACTCTTCAGCGCTTGGTCTTCAAGAAAAGAGGAGTCAAGTTCAGTCTGCTGCTGTGGTAAATGTATTCTACATGTATTAAACATCTACTGTCACAACACTCATCATCATAATACTAAAAACTAAAAGGCAAACTCAATAAAAACTAAACTAAATACTATAACAATCTGCTGAACAACTCAAAATCATTCCAGCAGATTTCTAAATGAAACTGAAAACAAGTCCCCCAAAATAACAGAAGCTGTGATAAAGACAAAGCACAAACACAATAAATAATAAAAAGAATGATATTGTATTTAATTATAGATGTTTCAGTGTACCCTTTATAATGAAAAAAGGTTAAATTAATAATCTGACATTTTTACTGGAAATTGAATAAATTAAATAAACAAAACTGATTTTTGCACAGTACTGTATGTCTTACATTTGTTCATCAGCTTTTCCTTTCAGAAAGTATGCTTTATCAACTCTTGATCTTTCGCTTGGTCCTTTGTGCATAAATTAATTAAGCATAATATAGTAAATTAGGAAAGTGAAATAATCCTTTTTACGATAGAATAAAAATAGCCATATAACCTTTAAGTTATTTAATACCAGATTATGACCATGTGTACCATGTGTACATTTTTCGTGTCATTATTTGCAGACATTATTGATCCCTGAAGGGACAATTTGTGAAATGTAAATGGCAAGGTCAGCTTTTTATTGTTCTAAAGTCAAAGAGTCAGACAGACTGAATCCATGCCCTAATGCATGTTTTTGCTGTAGGCGGTATACAGTGCTTAACACTCTTCTGCACGACTAGTTTGGTAGAAAATGAGACACATGTAAAACACATCCAATGCATGTTACACAGTGGCTTAGTTTTCATTGGTAGTCCTCTTGGAGATGCTTTAATATGTGTTATTAAATATGGGTGGGCAGGACAGCAACAAAATAACATCTATCAATAGATGCCACACTGTAGCATTGTATCTGAGAGCCCCTCACAGCTACAACATCAAATCATAGATGTTAAATGTTTGATTGCACCATATTTCACAGCAGCATTGCACTAAACTCATATTGCACTAAACTATATCTGGTCATTACATGACCAGATATATATTCATATCTGAATTATTACTTTAAAACAGTAATATACAAATTATTTCTTTTTCTTACTTTTAAAGATGTTGATGAGGCAAACAGCCCTTTAGTAACTGTGTCGTTTCTGCTTTTCAAACAAAAGCAAGAGAAAAAAAGATTTCAGGAGAAAAGAAGTCAGAACATCATTAAAATACAATTGTGGACAAGTGCAAACAAAAATCACTACATCCCAGTCAAACGTTATGGAAAAATAAGAATTATATCTTGTGATGGATATGTCTTAATTGATTGAGGTTATTATGACCAAGAACATGAACTAACAAAGTAAAGAATGTTCTATTCTGATTTCAGGTTGACTTATTAGCAATATTAGTTTACAGTGATTTTGAGAGCATCTCAGCCAATCAGATATATAATCTGACCTAGACACTCCAGTGAGTACTGAGTGCAGACTGCTGAAAGGCAGAGCTGAAAACTGTGCACTTAAAAAAATGAGCCCAAATGGATATGATGCTCTAGACAATGACTTGCGGAAAGGCTGTGCAAATTTACAACTAGATGTAAATCAGCTCCATCTTTGCCAGTTTTACTTGCAGTTTTACTGCATTTTGGTGGTGCTATTGCTCTTGGGTTAACGGAAGACACAATAACCAGCTTCTAGTCAGTTATGATCAGTACACAAAATAATGTGGATGAATAAAACCTTATTTGGTGCCTATTTTCTTTGAAATAGAGGAACGGCTTAGCACCACTGGCCCATTTATACTCTGGTGTCTAATGAATGTAAGAAGTGTTCAAACAGTCAATCATGACATAAGCTGCTTTGGGCTCCTGTGGACACAAATGCCTTATGCACATCAGCGCCTTTCAAAATTTGCCGCTCAACCTGAGAGCCGAGGTATGTAACCATGTGTTTAATTCTAGTACACATTTTTAACAAGGTTGTCTATGCTTGTAGCATCTGCAGTTTGTAATTGTTTTTATAGATTTCTATGGGACCGTTTTGTTATGATTCAACTGGGTTTCAAGCTAACTGGTTCCTGTATGTGTTCACACGCTGTCTTCTAACTGTACTCATAGGTGGCTGCGATGCAGTGCTCACTGCTCTCTTATACAGTCTTATTCATCACACAGTAGATATGAGATGGTAAAATGGTGAGCAGGCTTTTTGTGTGATAAATCTGAAATAGGGAGACCACAACTGCCATTGTTAACACAGCAGGTGAACACTTATGGGAACCAGTAATTTTGGAAACCAGTTGGTTCATAACATCGGATTCTGTATAAAGCCACCACTAACAAGAGTTAACTGAAAGGAATGTATCATCGGCTGTCCAAAGAAAAAACAGTATCTCCAAAATGGCAACTTTACAGGAGAGGGCAAAAACCTCCTTTCATTCTAATGTAAGACAATGGAACCAGATTTTTTACAAGCAATTTTTATGCCATTTCTGTTCGTCTATTCATCATGAAATTTACTGCTGTGTTCAAATGATGCATAAAAGTAAAAATCTTTAAAATGGAGATAGACAATATATTTTTTGATCTTGTCAAATAAACACACTATATGTAACATCATGTGAAGGCAGTGCAATCAGTGGGTTATCACTAGGTAAATACATTGCGGTAACAATACGTTTACAGAATCTAAAATAAACCCAGATGAACAAAAGTACTTTAACTGAAGGAAAAAACTGTCTGAACAACTTTTGACCAGGAGTGTCTATACTTTTACTCAAGTATCAAAGCTGTGTAGTTCATCCATCTCAGTGTATTGACATGTTGGCCAGAGCGCAGCGCCCTTTCAGCCAGGCTGACAACATTGCCCTCTGTTGGCCACATCAATACATTAAGGCTCCACCATGTGGTCTATTGAACAGATTTCTCTCAGCTCATTTTGGATGAACTGGTAATTATAACCATGGCAACTCAAGCAGAGACAGGCCTGAGGCATTAGACACTGTGAGCTCTGATTAAATAGTTGCAAGAACTCAGTGAAACCCAAAGAGAAAGATTAACTTAAAGCTGAACCAATAGGATGCGACGGAAAGAGCAAAATAAACATGACGGAGGATCTGTGATGAGGTGAGAGAGAGATGTGATTGTGTTAGTATATGCTGTACAGCTCATGTCTCATATTTCTATCCTCAGATTTCATTTCACAACTGTCATCTCCACTCTGTACTTTGTAACTGAAATGGGCTGAAGGTGATTTTTTTTCCCACAAAGAGGGAACAGAGCAGCCTCAAGTGTGACAAATGGATAAAATCATTTTAGCCTACAATAAATAGGGCCCACGTGAGCATTTTACTCAGTCCCAGCTGTGTTCTCTTCAACCCGCTGTCCATAATCTCACCCATCTTTCTCTCTCTTTCTCTCTCTCGCCCGGGTTCTTTCTTAGTTAATATGTCAGACTCTGTTTCCCAGCAGCCCCTGCTCTTAGTCATGCAGAGAGAGACAGGTTTATTTAGCTCTATATGTCTGCAGGCAAGCGGGTTGTTTACTAAAGCTGCCTGCAGCTGTGCGGGGAGACAGCTCAGACACCACACACACACCACACTGCCTTTTTCCATCCCTCATCCAAATGCACATGCTTTCTCAGAAAGCTGTGAGCACCGGCCTCCTGACGTTAGCAATGGGAGTGAAACAAATTCCAAATCTGCATCAGGACAGCCACATCAGGAACTGAATTCCTGATGCTGAAGTAACCGAAGATAACAACACAGCAGCCGTCAGATTCACAGCCAATTTCCCTGTGTTTACTGCAGAGGCACCAGAGACAACAAAGACTTTACTATTGGCCTCTCCATGCTCAGCCCACAAACGTTCCTTTGTAACAACTGTCTTGAGCATCAACAAGCTTTATTGAATGCTGTCAAAAATGGCCCTTAATAACTTAATAAGAAAGTTTAGCGTTTGTTTTCGTCAATACATCTACATTTAGGCTGTTATTCATTTCTAATTACATGTATTTTGAATGGACAAAACAAAGAAGTGACAATATATTGCTTCAGCTTTATTCTACAAAAAAAACCTTTCTAAAATGAGCCTGTTAAAGTTTGTGTCTGTAAAATGAAGAGAAGTGTGGGTCATTTAAGGCACTGACTACTGTTATTTTTTAGTTTGTACTATGGCTGTCATTTGTTGAATATGATATGATACAGTATAATATGATATGGGTGATAAGAGAAACCTTATTGTAACAGTAACTCTGAAATTTGTCCTGCCTTACAGCTGCTTCATGCCTGCCTTACAGCAGCTGCTACAAGGTGGGGGACCTTTTCACACCAATCAGAAAAACACACTTCACGCTATCACCAGATTCTTGCATAAAAAAGTTTCTGAGCTCTTGGGACGACCTGAGCTTCTACATAAATGACTTCTGAAATCTTATACATATATATATATATATTTTTTATATCATATATATTTACATATATTTTAACACAAAGCATATAAACTG
Source organism: Semaprochilodus insignis (assembly GCA_034552555.1). Classification (NCBI taxonomy): domain Eukaryota; kingdom Metazoa; phylum Chordata; class Actinopteri; order Characiformes; family Prochilodontidae; genus Semaprochilodus; species Semaprochilodus insignis. The sequence goes on along the minus strand of CM067474.1, from coordinate 40,142,155 downwards.
ATGGTACATGTGAACTTGTGTTACTGGCTCTAAATTGAACAAAATGTCAAAAGCCAGAAGACATTACATTACATAGATTTGTATGTAATACTATACATATTACACATATAGTATGCATCTATATATATATGTGTGTGTGTGTGTGTGTGTGTGTGTGTGTGTGTGTGTGTGTGATGTGTGTGTATGTATGTGACGTGGAGAGACGAGGAGGCAGGATGCAAGCGCAAGTCTTTAATAATGAACCAATAAGAACAAACAGAAAACAAAGACAATAAAATAAGAAAACACTACGAAGACCAAGGAACAGGGAAACAAAGCAACCAACAGGAAGACAAAACACCAAGCACACAAAAAGGGAACAACTGGGAGACTAAATACACAAGGACTGACAAAGAACACCTGGGAAAGGGGCAGAGCCGCAAACTAGGGACAGGTGAGGGGCATGACAAAAGGGCAGAGACAGGAGGAGCTATAAACCAAAACAAATAGAAGCACTTGGCACAGGACAACAAAAAGCACATGGGGGAGGTACCAAGAGAAAAAGAAACCAGAGTCAAACAGGAGCAAGACAAGACCGGGTGTGACAATATATTTCACACAGCCAACATTTGCACTGTTTGTCTTCTTTGTCTTCTGCTACTGTTTAAATGTGGCTGCAATTACCAATCTAGGAAAATTAAAGAACCAGCATTTTTAAATCACTCGTTTTCATTCTTATTGCCATTAAAGTTATTAAAGTAAGCTCACTATACAAAAACTGAGTTACCTCTGACTGAAACATACCTAATAGCGTGTAATACTTCCACGAGCATGAATAACAGCTGCGTTTCGATTTGGCATAGACTGGACAAGTTTCTGGATGTAGGCCACATGAATGTTCAGCCACTCTTGCATCAAAGACTTGCCCAGTTCAGACAGATTTGGTGGATGCCTTCCCACAATTCCGAGAACAATCTCCTGTTTTTTCTGGATTTTTGCCACTGCTGGTAGACCCGTATGACCATACGCTTCCATACACCTGCAAATTCAGCTACTATGGCCTAAATGCTAAGGTCATACGTCCTTAACACTATGTATCTTTGGCATGCCCAAATGCAATTACTCCTTTTTGGCAATCCTTAACATCTACTTTGTGACCCATTTTCAACACATCAAACAAACACATTCACTGCACTGTACCACCTCTTCTCAATCTATGAATGCTATGGCACACCCCACAGGTATTTATAACCCCATAATCTTCATGCAGCGCCATCTGCAGGAGCATGAAGTTACTACCACCTTACAAACACAAGACTAAGTTATTTAATTTTTTTATTACAGATTTCCACCAGAGAGATCGCCATATCCCTGAAACCTACATATTGCAGCTTTAAGTAGCGTCTCTAAACAAGTAGCATTGCCTTTAGGTTCAGTGACCACTCTGAAAACTTGCCAAACCTCACAAGAGTCATTGCAAAGGAACTAAATTGTGAGTGGACCATACACTTTTGTAAAGAGAGAAATACACCATTCTCAGAAAGATCAGCACAAGTGTCCGTCTTTGTCTTTGGATAATTTGAACAATTATGAAAGACTTTGAAGGTCATTGTACATGTATGTGTGTTATTGCTGCTATGAGACAGGTCAAAGCCCATGGGCTTGGCATTGCAAGCAGGGGAATGGCTGATGGGAATGGAACATAGAGCCTTAAGCTGCTGTCCAGCCTCACGAGCCGTCTGCGTGCGGGTGGAAAAGTCACTGCCTCAGGTAACTTATTTTCTGTTTTGGCAGAATGTGCAGAAATAATGATGCAATAGTGACAAAAAGGCAGAAGTAAGGGTCTTTGCTTTTGCTTCCATTAGAAATATATTTACTGTCTAGACCGTATGAAATATTTAAAAGGTTTTATGATCTGCAGTCCCTAGATCAGATCTGACAAATGCATAAACATTTGCCTTACAATTCTCAAAACAATTCCAAAGTTGCTGCATTAACATGTATAGCTTTAAAGATTCCTCACTATAGCCACCCATTAGTAAATGTCAAAAGCATTCTGAATGTATCTATATTACCACATGTCAATCTGTTAGCTGAATAAACAACCTCCATAATCCACTTTAAATTAATCTGTAAAGCCTCTGTTGCACACATCACTGCTGTGTGTGATTATAAATTAGTGTTTCAAGAGGCTGTTCCACACACCTCACACACACACACACACACACACACACACACACACACACACACTCTACTAATCATCAGTAATGTTTTAATAGAGGCTTTACGTAAATCACCAGTGTTTAATTAACACATACAGAGGCCTATTTAACTAAATTTAACTCTGTATGAGTTAATTGAACACAGGAGATTGCCATATTTGTTGCTGGAACGGACTCCCAAAGCACCTCTCAGTGTCACTTTCACTGGAACAAGAAGCCTGGCAACCAGCCACTGGGAAAACACACACATACACACACATACACACACACACACACATTCAGAGCAGAGCCCCCAGCTTTGCGTTGATGCCCATCCCATTCAAAAAGCATCAGTCAGAGAGACAGCATGTTTGTTGGCATAGGAAGTTGTGCTATGTGTGACCTCCACTGTCCTCTGTCATAACTAACTAGGTCAGAGCACACACATGCACACATAGGCACTCAGGTCTCAAGGCTTTAGGGCCTTTCAGCTTTTGTAACATCCACAGACAAATAAAACAAGGGGCAGCACACTGATGGGTCTAGCTGAGCTGAATAACATTCCATCATTCAGGACACAGCTTACGTCCTCAAATGAATGACAAGTTACAAACATGCAAATATAAATAAATAAATAAATAAATGCAAAAATAAATAAACAGAAACAATTAAACAAATAATTATTTATCTGCACTTAAATGAATTATGGAAAGGATTTCCACACAATTAAATAATTTCAAAATAAGGATATTTTGAATGATAAATTATGCTATTATAATGTGTTTATAATTCTGAAGCATATTTAAAGGTGTATTTAATATAGATTAGCACTGAAGTGAATACATGTCCAAAAGTATTCCAGTAGTATATACATGTTGTGTATGCACTCATGCAAGCCGCCCTGGAAAGCTTGAAATAATAATTTAAAATAATTTAAAAATAGATGTCAGGTCAGATTTTACAGGAGATTTTCGGATGGAGTCATGCAGTATGTCTTTGTGCTTTAATTCTCACAGAGAGGCTCAAAAAGAACACCCAGCTCAATGTTTATATCTCAAATGTGAAATCAACATACTGATGAAGATGCACAGTTTAGCTGATACAAATTTGGAAGTTTTACTTTAAATAAACAAATACTTAAGAGGCTTTAATTGGATAATTACTGTCTGACTGATGCAGTGAGTAGCTTCTTCTTTCTTAAACAATCATGTGGGAAGACATATCCTGCGGTCATAGAATAAATGTCACTGTGTTTCAGAAGGGTCAAATTATTGGCCTGCATCAAGCACAGAAAACACCTAAGGGGAAGCTGAAATTATTGGAATTGGGTTAGGAACTGCCCATTGCATTATTAAAACCTGGAAGGATGGTGAAGAGCTCTAAACCTTTCAGAATAAACGTAACTGAATGACAGTGACTGGAGATCATTTAAACATTTGGGGAAGTCAATTCATAAAAAATGGACAGTAGAACTTATGGTTATGTTTAATAGTGAAAGTAAAGGTTTTACCACAAACATAATGCAACGAGAACTCATAGGACTGGGATTAAACAACTGTATAGGCATGAAAAACATGTTAGTTATTGGAAAAAAAGACTAAAATTTACTATGGAGCATAAATATTGGACTGGAAAATGATCATGTGGATAGGTCAAGATTTCCAGACTGGAAGGAGCATCAGAGTATGAACAGAAATGCATGAATTGATACACCCATCAGGCATAGGGCCCACTGTACAAACCTAACAAGAATTGCTCATAACAACAGACTAAACTAAATTTCAATTAATGATCCAACTCAAATATCCCATTTGAAGTTACCCTAAAAGTTCTAATTTTAAGTACATCAGACTTTGTTTATTTACATATTCAACTCACAATACAAGGAAAAACACAATTTATTCTCCTTTATTTGACTTGGTTAAATTAATGCTTGAAATAAGTATGTTTTTACAGTGCTAACAATTTAAGTACATTTTGGTCAATTCAGTTAATAAATTGATTAAATTTGATTTGTCACATACAAGAGCCAGTTCTACATACAAGAGCCAATTCACTTTTGAGCCTGATTTATAATTTATTCAAACAAATGCCAGAGCTATTAATATAGCTCACAGTTACACTGTGCAAAAAAATACTTGTAAAAATAGTACTTGTACTTACAAATTGGTTTAGTTTTTATTTTTTTTAATTCTGTCTAAATTGCAATTACACATCTCAATATTCCGAAAAAGAAAAAAAATAAAGGCAAAAAAAGTTAAAAACTTAAGGTGGCTTGTTCTTTCTAATGCACTTGCTCTTGCTTTGCACTGATTTTATTTCTTTCCAAGAAATTTCCCTATAGTGTTGATAAATTCTTCAAATATTAATATTTCAAACATGCAAAAATGAGAACATTTCCGCAGGAAATCTCATCTGTAATTCTTTGGTATAAGCAATGTAAGGTAAAAAGGGGTACAGGTGTCAAAGGTAACATTGATTCATCAGTGCCTAATTGTATTAGATACAGAATGGGGAAACTTTTACTGATCTGTGGTTTTCCAAAATCATCATGTTTAAAATATACCAGAATACCGAATATATTAATTGTACCGAATAGCGTAATTGTAGTTACACTAAATGTAGTTTTCATAAGAGAACAATCTGACAGCAAAATTAATGCTGGGGTTTGTGAGTGTTAACCTGCTTGTGTAGCATGGCCGTGCTTAAGGTAACACATTCCAACAGAGCACATGTGATTAAACTTTAAAATTCTGATCTGCAACCTTCTTTGATTTTCATGTTTCAGATGTTACCACCAAATGAATTACACACCTTGGATGTAACATGTATCAGGACACACTGAATGTTTCATCTGCTATATTAGCAAAGTGCTACATGAAAATGACCCCATATTAGCCATCCAAAGTGTATTTAAAGAGCATTTAAATATTTTCAAGTCCAAATAGCATTCAATTGTTTTCGCTTATCTTACAATAGAGAGGTATGTGTTCTGTTAATGCCATAAACCCTACAAGAGGGCTCTTCATGGGTTCTTTAATGAAGGCAATGGTATGTAGAATGCTTAACAAACCATTTGAATGCACAAGCGGATCTTTGCATGGTTAAATGTTGCAAACTCTATATTTAAAACAACAAATCAATTTAATCTGTGCATAATGTTCTAAAATATACATGCCCTTACTTGCTGGTGATCTACCTCACTGCAAACAATCATATATTGTGGTATAAGCTAAATGCGTATGAGACTGCCTTAATTAGTGTGTCATATGGAGGGACAGATGGCATGAAGTGAAATTTCGCACACAGATCGTTATAAGAAAAGAAAATTCCCTATGCTGTCTATCAAACTGACCATAAATTTCTTTCCATCCATGTGGTGTACTTCACTGTTGGCACTATGCATTCCAGTGGGAAGTTCTGCTGGACCCAGATTCATCCATCAGACCTATAGTAAAGTGTGATTCATCAGTTCAGAGAATGTTTCCACTGCTCCAGAGTCCCACTGTTATGCTTCAGTCCACTCCAACTGACGCTTGGCATTACACATAATAATCTTAAACTTGTGTTCAGTTCCCCTGCCACATTAACCCATTCATGAAAATCCTGATGCACAGACCTTGTGCTGGTGTTGCTTTTAAAGGGCAGTTTGTCACTCTGTAGTGAGAGATGCAGCGGAGGATGCTACACACATTTCAGCACTTTAGGCGGCCACATGGTCAAGCACGTCATGGCTGAGGTGTAATGTTTACATTTCACAATAATAGTACATAGAGTTGACTGGGGCAGAACTAGCTGTACAGAAATTTCACAAACTGAATTGTCCCTGAATTCTGCCCATTCTATGCCAGTCTATGGAGACTGCATGACTATGTACTTGATTTAATACTCCTGTTACTAATGGGTGTGGCTGAAGTATCCAAACCTAATAATTAGGAGGCATGTCCATGTATTTTTGGCCATATTTATCCTTACTTTGACCATCACAGGCTTTTTTTGTCTATAATAGGTTGAATTGTTGTTGCTACATGACCGTTTCTGGCATGTTTTTCTAACTTTGGATTTAACAGTGCTGATTATGTTTGGAGTGCTTGTGATTCTCTAGTTCATTTCATTTCAAAGAAACTGACATTTCAATTGTGCTCAGTCTGGCCAAACGGTGCCCCTTTGTCTCATCAAGAGGAGTGCAGGACAGAGCCAATTTATCAAGCATTTCAGGATCAATGACTGGGTCGGCTCCCTCATTAAACAATACCATAGATGGCATGCTACATTAGGTACAAAAGGTTTTGGAAAATGATCATACTTTAATGAGAAATCTCAAGAGGGAGTTTACAGTGCACTTACCATTAGGATGCTCTTCGGGAATTCACCCCATCCCTTTATGCGTGATTATCCTCTTTTCTCTCTCTCTCTCTCTCTCTCTCTCTCTCTCTCTGTCTCTCTCTCTCTGTCTCTTTCTCTCTGTGTCTCTAAAATTGTATAAACTTTGATTTATTTTTCAGATTCTTTCACTCATGCACACATGCATAGTTCTTAAGCTGAATGTTAAATATGCCCTCCCTCTCACTGTCTTCCTCTCTCTCTCTGTCCCTCTCATCTGTCTAAATCCAACAGTTAAACTCTTTCACCTCTTTCCATCTTTCTCTCTTTCCCACCTATCTATTTAGCTATGTCAGTCTCTTAATCTCTCTCTCTCTCTCCTCCTCCTCCTCTTAAATCTGTCTACAGTGTCGGCTGAAAGGTTGTCATTTTAGAAATGTATAAATTTCTACATAAATGTGTTTTAAAATATGATCGGTCCATAATTGCTCATGAGACCACGATCAGGCAAACACTGAGCTACAATAGTATGTAAGGCATGAAACATGGAGAAAGCCATTGCTCTCCAGAAGGAACATTTTGGCCTGTATAAAGTTTCCGAAATACCGCCTAGATGAGCCACAAGCCTTCTGAAGTAATACCATGTGGATGGATAAGGGAAAAGGTGATCTTTGTGACTTGAATGAGAGATGGGAGCAAAACTGAATTCTGGATTGTATCAAGAAATTCTACTGTAGAATATTAAAATATCTATTTGTGAACTGAACCTCTACAGAAGATGAGTTGTGCAGACTCAAAAAAGACCTAATAGTCTACAGCAAATTATTAAAAGAGAGATAATGGCGCATTTTGGAATAGCTGTATCAAAGTCCAGACCTTAATCCAATAGAAATGACAAGGCAGAACCTCATGTGTGGCTTCACTTAAAAAAAGCATAACACAGTTAAAGTTTATTTTGGTTTTTCATTTAAATGAAGCTTAGTTCTACGAAAATCAGATTTTAGGTCACATTTATGTAGAAATGCACTGGACATTAGTCTGTGTTATTTTTCTTTTTCGTCATTTCATGTCTCTCTCTCTCTGTCTACATATATATGTGTGTGTGTGTGTGTGTGTGTATCTGCTCTCTGTCCCTTACCTCTATTTGTCTATATCCATTTGTTCATTTCTCTCTCTCTCTCTGCTCTCTCTCTCTCTCTGCTGTCTCACACAGTTCTGTGCATAGCATACTGATTCTGTTTGTGTGTGTGTCTGTGTGTGTGTGTGTGTATACATGTGTGAACTGTTTCTTCTAAGCCTTTAAAAATCTGTTACATTAGTACTACACTTTACTGAAGGAACAAAAAGGCTGTTATGGAGTGACTTATAGAGGAAGATGTATCGAGATTCATAGTAGGAGTTACATAGGGAATTAAAGAGGGAGTCAGAGGAAGACAGAGAGTCATAGTTTGAGTTATAGTGGAGGTCATATAAGGAGTCTTAGTGGAAGTTATAGGGAAATTTAAAGATTTAAAGTCATATTTAAAGTCATAGTAGGAGTTATAGTAGTTATAATGGGAGTCATAAAGGGAGTCACAGTAAGAGTTACAGTGGAAGTTACATATGAAGTTATAGTGGGCATTATACTGTGAATTATAGAGTTCAGTGGAGTAGAGTTATATTGCAGAGTCATAGAGGAAGGTATAGCGGGAGTCATAGAGGAAGGTATAGTGGGAGTCATAGAGGGCATCATGCTGTGAGTTATAGATGGGAGTTATACTGGGAGTTATAGAGGGAATTATAATGTGAGTTATAGTTGGATTTATAGTTTTCATAGTGGAAACAGCTCTCTGTATGTGTTTTACTATGGGAGGCACATCTGACCGACAGTCTGACTGCTGTCGTTTATTTTCATCAACTTCAACATTTCCAATGTGTTATATTTAGAAGTGTGTGTGTGTGTGTGTGTGTGTGTGTGTGTGTGTGTGTATGTTCTGTTAAAGGTGAGGCTTCAGTCAGTCATGTCTCTGTGGGTGGATATGAGCTCAGTGTGAGGCTCAGGTCCAATCGTTGGGCTTCAATAATCCTGCCCCGTTAATCTCACATTAATGAAGCCTCTCCTGCTCCCTCCCACCAAGTCTGAATCAGCTGCCTCTCTGCTTTCATATCAGCCAACACTACCCCTCATCCATCTGCATTAAACTCTAAAACACAGATTATAATTGACTGGGATTAACAAAACCAGTATGATGCAATCACCTCCTCTTCATGTTTTTCCCGCTTGATGGAAAGGATTTATTTCTGAAAGTGCAATGCATGTTTTTTTCCCTCTGAGAGCAGCTTTTGAACAATAAAAATGTTTCTAAATACAACCAATATTTCTAAAATACAACCAATAAAACAGAGCAGAAACAGAGCAGATCAGAAACATTCCCTGTGTTCTGCAATTAATATAATCATAAGCACATTACATAAACAAATCCACTGCATATGATGTGTAATTTCCCTTGAGAATGACCACCTCATTATTCCAAACCATTTCAGCCTGTAAACTTATTTGTAATGATGAAAGTCCCGAAAGCTCTGGGGAGCCACCGGGAATGGTAAGCTGTACTGGAGGCAATAAGAAATTAACCTTATCCACAACACTGGCACCCATTTCACCTGTGCTATCGTTTGTGCACAATATGTGACCGTTTACGATTCAATGTGAATTAGGCACACGTCCAGTGAACTCCCAACGTATGCGGCAGAGCTGCTTTACTCTGGCTGCTTTTCAGAATGTTTCTCCATTAGGCTGTTATTCCAAGCCATTGCCTCCCCCATTAGTGTACAGGAGCCTATTAGATTGCAGCAAGGGCCGCTCACAGGTACACACCGCGCCTCACTGCACTCATTCCAATCAGCCTTCCACCTGCTTTCCATTCCAGCTGGCATCAGATCCACAATGAAGATACAATCGACTACTTCCCGCCGGACACACTGTCGCACAAGCCCGCTGGGGGAAGAGCTGGACTCTACTGACATGCTCCGCTCAGCCAAAATCAAGGCTGAATGAAAACATCCAAAAACACGCTTTTCTTCCACATTTGTCCGAAAAAAAAAATTACGGAGAAGTCTACAACTGGGAAAAAGGAGTTGAGTGATCATTTGTCAATACTGAGAGCCAGCTGTGGGCTACTAAACTGTTTACACCAGGTTTCAGGGACTAATAGGATGTATTCAGGGACATATTCTGCCCGAGAAAGCATGCGGCTTATGTACGCAACTGGCGAAGGAGCATCCACATAACACCTACTCATGCTGTGCACATTTTTGGTGAAAAATAAAGAGAGGATAATTAGACATGATTATCCTCTCTTTCTGCAGGCCCCCCAGTGGAAATGGAAATCGACCCTGATATTTTATAATAATAATATAATCAAATAAAGTGTTTTTTTATTTTAACTAGCACACTGTAGGCTCTCTGTGCGTGAAATGTTGTGACTCTGTGTGGAGCTGCAAGCAAGCAATGATGAGTGAAGTGGGAGAGGTGAGAACCACCTGCTGTGCATACAAGTCACACCTTTCCACAAAGGCAGCCAGGCTGAGGTTAAACAGATAGAACAACTGTCTCTATTCCTGTTCAAACATTATTGAAGAAAAAAATGGAGGGGTTGTTTTGAGTTAAGCTCAACTAAGGGATCTCCAAAACAGGACACTGTCAAAAGGGGTGCTTTGATTTGTCTTAGTTGGTGAGATTTGATCCTAAATAAAGACCTTTTTCTGCTTTCATTTTAGGTAGATGAGTGGACAAAATAAATGTTATAAGGATGTGCTTATCATGTTCAGTAACTCACTCACTCATCTGCTAAACCGCTTTATCCTTCTGGGTCGCTGGGAAGGGCATGCTGCAGCCTATCCCAGCTTTCAGTTGGCAGAAAGCAGAAAACACCCTGGAAAGGCCGCTGATCCATCACAGGGCAGATACTCAGACATACACCTTCATACTCACACTTCTTGGGCAATTTAGCATCTCCGGTTCACCTGACTGCATGTGTCTTTGGACTGTGGGAAAAAAAACATAGCACCCAGTGGAAACCCATGCAGACACGGGGAGAACATGCAAACTGCTGTTGATACATAACCTCCTAGTATCTCCACAATGGTAGAACTTTACAGGAGAGGGGGAAAAAAAACTTTTTTTTAAATTTAAAAATGTCATTTAATTTGGTCCATTTATCATGAAGCAAAATGTCAAAAAGCATTTTTAAATTACGTAAAAAAAAAAAAAACTGAAAAACAACAAAAATGGATATATGCTCTTTTGTTTAGACAACAGCAAAATATCAGATATCCAATCAATGGTTCCACCTCCCCTGTGACTGTAGCCCTCTTACTCTTGTTCTTCTTCCCACAGCTTGATTTTATGTTATCACATATACTTCTGAGGAGAGCTGTAGCTTTTGTTAGTTAGCTGCATTGACTTATCCATATCTCTTTTACAAGCAGTACCCAATATAGTCTGTCAAATACATTGAGCTTAAAAATATTGAATGTAAGGACTACAGTTGTGGATTTTATTATGGCAATATACAGCATGCAAGCAGCCGGGCTTCAGCCTGGACCTCTACAGAGGGGTCACAAGCTCAAACTAATTGGAAACTAGTGGAGATACTGGAAGTGCAGTTGATTTCATGTTCTGCAGCAGGCCCTGCGCACAGTCTAAGTGATTAGATATGGGTACAGTAAATGAAACATACATTTCAGCTGTATTATGAAGACATATTGCAGTCACATGGAGGCACATTTTGCATGCCACCTTGTGTGAGGTACATCAAAATTAGAGGCCTTAAAATACTACCACACTTTTAAGCACAATAGCACTGGCATGATGCACTCAGGTTGCCGAGGCCAGTTGTTTCTATTGGCAGAAATGAGACTGCTCCTCATTGATATGATTCTTTATATCACAACTGCCTGCTTTATCGACCTGCGCTTAAGATCAATACGAGCTTCTCTTTAAGGCCGTGCACATTTCATCACCTACTGTTTATGCTCCTTGCCCTGGGCGAGCCACAATCATTTAACACCCCATGATGGCTTTCTCTCTGATTAACAGCAGTCATAATATGTTTAATAATCCTGTTTGGATCGAACCCCTCTGTCTCAGAGCAAGAAGGTGTGCATGGTAGTGATGGTGGGGGTAAACGAAATCCTGCCCACATCAACCCCAGGCGCTCATCTGCAGTACTCTCTGGAGTTTTTAAAAGCAAAGATATTCCGTAAACCTTCTACTGTTATATGTAGAAGTGCTATTTGATGCTTATTTAATTCGACTGACATGAAATGAACTGTTGTTCACCTTGTTTAAAGATAGGAAATATACTAATATACATGAAATATACTACAAGTGTGCAGACACCTGCTCATTCAGTGCTTCATGTAAAAACAAGCGTATTATTAGGGAGTTTGCTGCAGTAACATTCTTCACTCCGGGAAAGCTGGAAAGATTAAACATTATGGAACATTATCGTAAGGATTTGATTGCATTCAGTCACAGGAGAATTGGTTAGCTCATTCAGTGATGTTGGATGATTAGTTCTGGCTCACAAACATCACTTGACTCGTCCCAAAGTCCCAAAGTATTTGATAGAGTTCCATCACTCCAGAGGACGCAGTTCCAGTGCTCTAGAAAACAGCATAGTGCTAGGAGGCTATATAACACATAGGCTAGACTTGGATGACCCCTAACCCCTAATATATTGATGGACAAGTAGATTTTGCCCCATGTAACAATATCCAATTTCAAATTCCAACAAGAAATATAACTTATTATATTATATAATATTATATTATTATATAATAATATTATATTGTTACGCAAGAAAAAGGGCACAGTGACAGTGAATGGCATCACTTTTTTCCCCTGTGGCTATTTACCTGACTTAAGACTTTAGTCCCTAAAATGCTTTACATCTAAAAACAAATAATAAATGTAAGGTTTATGGATTGAATGCTAATTCACTTTAACCCCAATTAAGTAAACAAATGCTATAATGAGTTTGGATATCCATATATACAAATAACCTCCCCCAACTCCACAGTGCACACCCAAGGTATTTCTGACCTGTGAGAAACACCATTCTACCCCTCTAGCTGATGCTTGGCATTGGGCTCAACACTCTGGAGCATTTGCACATGAACCTAAGGTCATCATGCCCGTAGGCTCACGTGCAGCTGCTCCAGAGTGTTCTGTTCTATCAACAATGCTTTTCTATAGAGATACTAACAATGAGTGTGTAATTGAACACCTGTACGAATTCAAAGAGGAATTCAACTAATAAATGCGTATCCCTGGACACTTTTGGACGTACAGTATATGCTAAATAGCCTGTTCCTCATCTAAACATCAGTGCTTTGGAACGTGTAGATGTCTGAGCAGATAATAAATAAGTGATTGTCTTGTACATGCGACATATTTCCAAACAAAGGATGGGAACGTAGGCAGAATGTACAGACATAATGTTTGTGTTACATGAAAGAAAGCTACCCATCCTTGTCAAAGATGAACGGAGTCTGGCATGCTGGCATGCTTTCATTGAAACTCATTCAAGACACTTCTACTGCACCTGTCTGTCAGTCACCTGACACTCTCAGCTGGTTCTTTCTAACCTCTGTTTCTCTCTCAATCTGAGCTTCTTGCGGCTTCATTCAAAAGCAGAATATTCTCAGGTCATTAGACAAACAAAAAAAATAACCCTTGTCACCTAGGGAGATAAACAGTCAGTAAGATAAAGGAGTTAAAGAGACTCTGGAGAGACATCATTCATGCCCAGAGCTGTGTGTTTGTGTTCTTAGCCTTGATTTGCTAGCATTGACAAGGGGATCTAATACTCCACTCCAGCACCTGACAACATGTCCCTGTGGAATTCCACTGCATCAAGCCTCAGGTGTTAGGCTACGCCACACAGGGTTAGTGATGTACAGCACTGCTCCTGTGAAACACCATAGGCTGTTTGAGTGCTGATGGCGCCCCTTGTGACTGATTTTCCACCTGCACTTAGTGAAATGAACATGCGAGTAAGCGAGTGAGTGAGCAATAAGCCCCGTCCAGGAAGTTCTTCACGTTTAAAAAAGGAAATGCGCAGATTCATTCAAAACATTCAGAACCTCTCCAACATCTCTACCATACCTCAGTCAAATGTCTTGTCCTTGACTTTTTTCCCTTGAAGCAGATGTTATTTATCCTAATGTTACATGATGTTCTAATGATGTGTAGTAACATTGACAGGCTATTAAAGATGACATTATGTTTACAGCATTTAGCAGACCCTCTTATCCAGAGTAACTTATGCACGTTTTAGCTGCTAAAAGTACCTCAAATGTCTCCTAGTGCACCTTATAATTCTTCTGGAGTGTCTTTTTTAATCTATGCCAGTTCGCAATTTTGGGATTATATTCAGTATACTGATTATACTGAGCCTCTTTTTTTAATAACTTTGTCCCATTTTACAAGGTCCTATCACCATTTCTGTGCAAAATCTCAGCTGCTGTGCTAAGTACATCATCACTATTGTTTTGCTTGATTTGCTTGACTGAACAAAAAATCCTTTCTAATGGTGTCACTTTATGTGTGACATGTCCTCTCTGGAAGCACACCTACGGCTTGCCATTACAACATATGAGATATGACATGTCATGAACCTGAAGTGCTAATTCACTAAATCACATTTGATCATGTATTTCCATGTATTATTCTGATTAGCCCCTTTCTGACCTATCTAATTCTTGTTAACCCAAAGTGCTTGCTTTCGACAATGTTGCATGATGTATTAATATGTTATTATACTGTCTGCGTTGTGCATTGTGCTCTTTAGAGTCAGTACTGAGCATAAGACATCAAACACATCTAATTTGCTCTGTCCTGGTTGCTCTGGATTTTGTAGTTAGTAGAACGGAGCATGCAAACTGAGTTTTACAGATGAACCGATGATGATAGTGGGATGTTTGCTTCCAGTCTCTCCCCCAAAAAGCACTTGATTGTTTAAACAGATTTGCACAACAAGGTCTATTGGCAGATTTGTCTAGTTCATTCAGTTTCCCAAATATTGAACCAACGCCATTCATGATATTGAAGATGTACTCCATTACGTTAACTGGGTGGACTTTGCAGGTTCAATTAAAGTGTCATCCACAATAAATGGATTTTCTTAAATAAATGTAAAACTCACAGACAATCCAGCTTTAAAAGCATTGGTTCTTGAAAAGGTCATATGCAGCTGAATAGCAACAAAGGACTTTAGACTCCCCACAGCCCACTGACTCAGCTCCACTGTGCACTTTTAATGATTTATACTCCTAAGTGATTCTTGGCTTGAAAATATTGCAGGAGATATTTCTCCCAAAGACAAGAGATATGATATAAGACAATCAGTATCAGGCAGCTGTATAGGGAATGAGAAGGGTTTACAAAACAGATAGAAAAAATGGTTTCCATTTTCCACTTTAAATGTCATAAAGAAAATGGGGCATCTAACACAAGGATAAACTGTACTTAATAGGAAAAAAAACATCCACGTGTTTCTGTCCATTTGTCCCCAGTGAGAACACTGAAAAGGGTGTGTAGGATGTCTGAAAGGATGTGTAGTTGTAAAGAAGCCCTCACTGAGAAAAGGAAATAGACCAAATAGAAAGAACATTGCAAACCAAACAAAGAAGCTGCTGGTGTTCTCAAAACAATTGACTGACCACTCCAGAGTCCAGACCTCAACACCACTGAATGTGTTTGGGATTAACTGAATCATGAGAAGCAAACAATGCAACCAACCAAAATTAGTATCCATACAGACATCTTGGGAAAACTGAACATAAGGCTCCTGGAAAAAAGAAGCTGTAATAAAGAGTGGACATACTAAATACTGACATTGTTGATATTATGTGTTCTTATTGAGACTTCTGTGTAATTTTGCCCTATGTATGTTTCAGCCTTATTTCTGATGCTGTAAAATAAAATAAACTAAAAACTTAATGCCTGTTTTGATTGGAAATTAAATAAATCAATGGTGGTCTTCATCAAATGCCTATGTTTTATCTACAATGTCTATGTTTTAGCAAGGTGCTAGAATTATACTAGAATCCCATAAAGCAGAATTTTGAGTATCATTGTAGAGGAGTTTTTGTTGTTCTTGCTTTTGACAGAGTTTTAACATTAACAGCCTGAACTGAAGGCCTAGCTCCAATAGTAACGGGTCGCCACTGGAAAGAACCCGAAGTGTTCCTTCTTAAAATATTGCTCCAAAAAAACCTGCTTTGACGCCTTTATTTTTCAGACAGTGTGGGAGCCCTCAGGTAGAACTCAACATCCCCCTGAAATGAATACATGGAGGAGCCCTGCCTCCCCTAAGATTTCCCTCTAGTTTGACCTCCTTTAGAGTAACTGCTTCCTCCATGGCCTGCCTGTAATTCTACCCTAGTGCCCACAGGTACATCTGACTGAGAGCAGTCGTGTGAAACAGTCTGGACCAGACATGCAGCTCTGTGCTCAGTTCAGTGTGCCTCAGAGTGAGGCATTCCACACCAAATGATGCTTGCAAAACTCTTTAAATGGAAGCCACGAAACAAAACAAGAGGGTGGAGAGGGAGGGGGAGAGAATCATTCCCTGTTGCCACCAACAGACTAAAGCTACTTTTCCCCCCATTCATTTGGGCACATGCCAGACACTGTTGTACTTGGCATCCCACACATATAAACCGAATTGCTGGATGTCTTCATTAAGAAAAACAGCCTAGGAAAAAATGCACTACAGCACAGAGCTAGGCAAGACACAGGAATGAGCCTATTTTAGAACAATGCTGCTCAAGCTCAGTAAATATCATGGAAAACTTATTAACATAGAAGTGCTGGATGTAGCAGGTACACATTAGTTAAGTTTACATCAGCTTTCGGAATAGTTCATAAACTGGCATTTTATTTCACCAAACTTGTGATCTGTGTTGTGACAATGATTCATCAGAAAGAAATATTGTCACATAAGTTTTACCGTGTTTCCACATTTAATTTCATGTCACAGTTTATGTACTTCTGTCTTCCTTAATTCCCCATAACCTGCTGATAAGGAAGTTTTGTTCACATTAATATTAATATTAATTTATTAAGATTTTTTATTATCAAAAAATTTTTTTTTATGATATTTCAGGTATTATTAATATTATTTTTTGTACAGATTTTTGTTGACAATGATAAAACGTTACTAACAGTTTCTGTTCTATAGCTTTAAACTTTTTCTAGCATTACAATAATTTTTTTCCCGCAAAAAAAGATAGAACATACCATTCACAGGACAATCCATATTCATGGCAGCCAATCACAACACAGGCTATTAACATATATCAGTTTTAAAGACACAGTAACAAAACAATCTCTTTAATTCTTAGAGATAAAACGGTCATGAAGAAAATAGCATAAAACCATATAAAATCATGTGGACAAATTAGCAAAAGAGGAAAGTAGGATATCGGCAGTTTCTAATAACCTCTCTCATCTTTTCTCAGTGTACCTGGACTTCCTTTGGCAATAATCCCGACCTCCAGCTGATCTGAGGCCGGTCCTTCTCTGGTTAATCTCTCTTTCATTAAAGGCTCACCATGCACTGGTGGTAAAGAAATGAAGCGGCTCCCTTTCACTGTAGGCCTCACCACTGCGTCTTTTGTGTGTGGAGGAATGAAGCAGAGTTTGGTCAGGCTGGAGTGACTGTGGCCTGACTTAAAATAACTATGGCAACAGCAGGAGCATTGAGGCCCTCTCTCTCTTGATTTCTTTACAGGAACAGCCGGTCAACTCTGCATCCCTCCCATTCACATTCCAGTCAGGAACGACCCACTTTATAGCCCTCAAACGCACACATGCTCAATGCATGGAACAAAATACATGTGCTGCACATTGCACACACACACACACACAAGCAAATCTGCACATCTACTCACACACATATTTAAGCAAACTATCATACGAATATGAGGCATAACACTGCTGCAGTAAACTAGAATATTCTTCATAAGTAAAGTGGCCAATATAAAATGTATAAAATCTAGTTTGCAACGACTACGATGAGCTCCACGATAAGAGGGAAGGTGAGACACATTCCGTTATTGCTCTTTATTACTTGGCTGCAAGCCATTCAGGCAAGAAATAAACAAAGCTATGGGTTCTACTGATAAAAGCTGGACCACCACAAACCACAGAATGTTAAGCCTGTTTTAAAATGAAATGCTTTGAAGTAAAGAAAAAAAGTCAGAAAGGGAGAAAAAAGCACTACTGGGCAACCCCTACGCACAAGAAAGCAATTTTCTCCTTCTGCCCCTGAATTCAATACATGCGGAACAAAAAAAAAAACAAACAAATGAGAAAGGACAAAATTAAGTCTTGTTCTAATCTCCCACTCAACAACCAAACTGCTCAGTCCCTCTGAAGGATACCTTCCGCTTTCCTGTTTTATCTTCTTATTTTGCTGTGCCAGAGACCCTCTCTTCTAAAAGAGAGACAAGCTTGCTCTGGCCACATGAGAAACACAACACAACACACACTGACACAACTTCTGACTGCATAGAGAAGAAACACCTGACAAGGAAAGAGTGATGGATTTTAGGTTGTTTGGATCTATTGCACCTTTTATTTTAAAACATATTTATTAGATAATTCATTAAGATAAATAAACCTTTTATGTGCATAACATAATTTGGCAACTCTCACTTTCTATGTGTTCTGAAACATGTTCGCTTTGTTCTATTATACAGCTGTATCAAATTATACGTACAATGTTTGGATGTCACAATGAGATTGTGGCATGGTACACATCTTCTACAGAACTGGGCATCACCAACTGGTGATAAAAGTATCAAAACCGTTTGAACGGGAGCTGATACATGTTCATGCAAGTTATAAGTATGCAATATGTCATTACTTTAGACCAATCACACCAATCAGTCCTTTGTCAGGTCATATTAAATTGTGGTTGGACGATAGAATATTTTTTTGCAGACTTTTAGCAAACTGTTTCAAGGTGCAATTTGTACAAGTTTTAGCTTACATCATTCAAAACTGAACTAAAATATCAACAAACAGTGAAGAAATAACAAAGTTTTGCAGAGATATCTACGAAAGTTAGAATGCTAAGCAGCTAGCCCTGGCCCATCCTGTCTCGTGATACCACTTTGTACCTCAAGAGGTGATAATGAGTCACTGTAGCATCAAGTCAAGTCACTCAAGCATGAGAGGATGAAGACATAATTCTGCCTCGACTGTGTATTCAAATCTCTTATCAGTCTTGTTGAAGGTGCTGCTCCAGTTAGATCATCAAGGACTCTTGGGAAGCAACCATTATAACGACTGCTGCCACCCACTC
The DNA here is from genome assembly GCA_034552555.1 of Semaprochilodus insignis. Classification (NCBI taxonomy): domain Eukaryota; kingdom Metazoa; phylum Chordata; class Actinopteri; order Characiformes; family Prochilodontidae; genus Semaprochilodus; species Semaprochilodus insignis. The sequence continues at coordinate 40,123,290 of CM067474.1, read as the reverse complement.
ACATTAAGAATCCACATTCATCAGCAAACAAAAGAAGTGACATAAATAGAAACAAAACAACATTGGTGTTGCTTTCCACCACTGGAGAAGCTCTAGGGTGACTGTGCATTTCCTTGTTTCTTAGGGGGAGACATCCCAACTTTCTGATAATATGATGTCCCCTAATTGCTTGGAGTATATATTGAGTATGACAGGCTGCATCATTGACTGATCACTTCCCCTATTACTAATTGTGATCAAACATTGCTTCTAGCCAGAGCACCACTATTCTCGCCAGAGCACTACTATATGCCAGTAGAAACTTGCAACAAAAAGGCTTTATGACACCTCACAATTTGGAGTCTTAGTAGTGCCTTTTTGCTTTGACTACTTTCAAAATCCAACATAAAAGATGTTGCCCGTTTGCTTCTACAATCTAACGCGAGACCACAGGACTCCAGCTGAGTAGAATAACACTGGGCTGCACAGTATATTCATAATTAATAGTTATGGTGCTATTATCCTTTGCAACACTGACATTACAGAAGGTTGTGATATGCAAATAAGGCTTTGGATCAATTACAATGTTGTTCTTTGTGTGCTGTGCTCATCTTCACTAATCAGAGTTCCAGATGAGTGAATGAATCAAGGCTTTGGTGTAATTCAACAAAACAATCGTTTAACCATGTCATATCACTGCTCCACCAATTATTGTTGATTCATTAAAGTGCAAGGGGTATCACAATCACAGTAGCTATAGAAACGCAGTACTAGTATGTAGTATATTTGTACATCACAGGAGTAGCACAAGTATATTATCTCCTCGTCAAGTCACATTCATTTCTGGGTCTGTACAGTCTATAAGTTGCACAATGGTATTAATATTAGTGATACTATAGTAACATATTCTACACATTTACATGAATCTGCCTATTACGCCTACAGCAGTGTTTTACTTTGACTACTTTGGACATCCAACTTAGAAGACATTGTCCATCAACCTCTAAAATCAGAACTCTCCAACTGTGGACCATAACATCTTGATCAGTCACAGTCCCATGTCTGGTTTTCTCTGGGAGTTTTTAAGATACCTAGGTGTTGATACAATTTAATTACATGGTCAAAATAATGCAGGGCATTCATTAACCGTATCACATTATCAATACACCAATGTGGAAGGCGTAGCAATGTTATCACAATGCTAGTATCTTATCCATACTGGTCAGCTCTACCTGGATATAATTGTCACAGACAATTGTAAAGACATCCACATTATCTCCTAGTCCTGTCACGTCACTGGTGCAACATACAGAGCAGGCCTCAGGCATTCAGAGTGACTCTCACTTCATCTGTGGACTATGCTGGCTGCCTGCCTCAGCAGGGCTTGTAGGACACTCTGTTGAGCCCTCACACACATTCGTGCCCTCACACACTCGCCGGAGCATGGAAATTCTCTCTGACCACAAATCTCCCTCGGAAACTTCTCTGCCTGTCTTCTCCATGCTCACACATGACATGAAGCGATATATTCAGAGCACATAGCTTCCCACAGGCTCTCTGCTCTCTCCCCTTCTCTGCTCTCCCCATCACTCTCTCTCTCTCTCCACTCCTATTTCCTCTTCTTCTATAGCCTCTCCTACATGGTACTTACTTATAGTTTGGTGTTTCCTCACTCAGAGCAGTCTTGCCCCTCTCTTCTCATCCACTTTGCGTTGGTTGTTTTTTTTTTTGCTCTCTGTCACTCTGTCTTCTCTTACACATTCACTCTCTGTCTCTGGTGAACTTGCACTGTCTGAGCCACCGGGTTGTGCTAATGGTGTCTGTGAGGGTGTGTGTGCGTGTGTGTGTGTCAGGGGGGTTGTTGTTGCACTTGGGTTGTGCCTGTGCCTGGGAGGGCGTGCTGAAAGAGTCGCTCTCAGCTTCATGATCACATCCTCATTAACACAAGGTCACCCCAGGGATGACACAGACAGAGAAAAAGAGAGAGAGACAACGAAGAGGTAGGCAGAAAAAAACTTGGGTGAGGTTGTGGATACCTGTCAATCAGAAGGATGGATAGACTGAATAAAGTGGCAGAACCAGACTGTCAAAAAAAAAAAAAAACTGGTTGTTCTCTCCCATTAAACTATGGGCAGCATGAATAAAGTGTTCTATAGTTCTTTGTTTGGGTGCAGAGAAAAGAAAACTTTAGGTGGTCTAGAAACTTTACTTACATTTAATTCCACTGATCTTCTAAACCATCATTTCCATTGACACATTGGCACTTTCTAAACTGGTTGTTTAACCCCTAGTCTAGGCTTAACTAGGCTTATTAGCCAGAGATATTGTGTAAGTACTAACAAATAACTACCAGGAATATTCAGTAACCTCTATTAATTATGTGGTACTTATTATGAATTCATCAGTAACTATTATGAGTAATTCTGTAACTACTATGTATTTTTCAGTACATACCATTCATTATCCAGCAACGATTGTGTATTTTTAGCATCTACTATTAATTATCCAGTAAGTACTATGTATGTATAATCAGTAATTATTATGTACTGTTCAGTAACTATTATGAATTATCCATTAAAATGGATTATTATTATGGAAATATTATTAATATAAAATTAATTATACAAGAGACATGATGAATTAGCTAATGACTACTGTGTTGTTCTAGTAACTATTATGAATTATTCAGTACCTACTATGAATTAATCAGCACCTATTATGAATTATTCAGTAACTACTATGAATTAATCAGCACCTATTATGAATTATTCAGTAACTACTATTAATTAAGCAGTAACTATTATGAATTATTCAGTACCTACCATTAATTATCCAGTAACAACAATTAATTGTCCAGGAACAGTGAATTGGCTATTCTGGTCACACTATATGCAGTCTCCAGCACTGGACACAACAAATGGGTCCATGTATCAAAGTAATGTTTTATGGCTGTTACAGCAGTTTAGTGTGATTGACTTTGGTGCTATTAATAATCGGCACAATCAAGCTTTTGGTGCTTCATTCTTCATTGGTTATGGCTGATGTTATAATTTAGTTCTGTTTGGTTCCTGTTAATTGCTTCAGCCAAGGAGTGTGCACTGCATGTCATCCCCAGAAATTACATTAACTCCCTTATAAATCACATTACCTCTGCTCGGCACAAGATGCTTTTATAGCGCTTTTATCAACCCATCATTAAATAGACTGCGGACGTGACAGCTCTGCTCATCTGATAAACTGTGACGCCTAGCCCAGGTTAAGGAAGACATGCATCAGTTTGCTATTAAAAAGTATTACATTTCTTGTTCCTATTTTAACAAAGCCCTCTGTTCACTATTGCACATACTTTGATTAAAATTAATGTTCTTGGTTTAGGAAGCTTGGTCTGTAACAGGGGTTTTGAGTGTTGATGCATGTGCAATGTAATCGCAATATAAACAGGGGTCAAAAAGGACCTTTGTTGTCGATTTAATGCACATTATGTTGACAGTTTAATTGAGAATTGCAAATAATATATATACACATTATATTGCCAAAAGTATTCGCTCGTCTGCCTTCACACGCATATGAACTTGAGTGACATCCCATTCTTAACCCATAGGGTTTAATATGATGTCGGCTCACCCTTTGCAGCTATAAGAGCTTCAACTCTTGGAAGGTTTAGGAATGTGTTTATGGGAATTTTTGACCATTCTTCCAGAAGCGCATTTATGAGGTCAGACACTGATGTTGGACAAGAACACCTGGCTCGCAGTCTTCACTCTAATTCATCCCAAAAGTGTTCTATCGGGTGGGTTGAGGTCAGGACTCTATGCAGGCCAGTCAAGTTCTTCCTCACCAAACTCGCTCATCCATGTCTTTATGGACCTTGCTTTGTGCACTGGTGTGAAGTCATGTTGGAACAGGAAGGGGCCATCCCAAAACTGTTCCCACAAAGTTGGGAGCATGAAATTGTCCAAAATCTTTTGGTGCACTGAAGCATTAAGAGTTCCTTTCACTGGAACTAAGGGGCCGAGCCCAACTCCGGAAAAACAACCCCACACCATAACCCCCCCTCCACCAAACTTTACACTTGGCACAATGCAGTCAGACAAGTACCGTTCTCCTGGCAACAGCCAAATCCAGACTCGTCCATCGGATTGCTAGATGGAGAAGCGTGATTCGTCACTCCAGAGGACACATCTCTACTGCTCTAGAGTCCAGTGGCAGTGTGCTTTACACCACTGCATTTGGCGCTTCACATTGTTCTTGGTGATGTAAGGCTTGGATGCAGATAACTGGCCATGGAAACCCATTCCATGAAGCTCTCTAGGCACTGTTCTTGAGCTAATCTGAAGGTCACATGAAGTTTGGAAGTCTGTAGCGATTGACTCTCCAGAAAGTTGGCAACCTCTGCACACTATGCACCTCAGCATCTGATGACCCCGTTCTGTCATTTTACGGGTCCTACCATTTCGTGGCTGAGTTTTTCCCAATCGCTTCCACTTTGTTATAACACCACTGACAGTTGACTGAGGAATATTTAGTAGCAAGGAAATTTCAGGACTGGATATAAAGTGATTGGAACACCTGAATTTAATGATTTGGATGGGTGAGTGAATACGTTCTATACGCAATATAGTGTATATGCTTAGTGACTTTCAAACCTTCAGAACATGTTCTAGGCATCAGATGACAAGTATTATTAATAACAATAAAAATAATAAGAATAATAACATTGACTATAATGATGATGGTAAACATGTTGAGAGTTGAGGAGATTCAATGCAGGACTAGATCCCATTTTTCCATCTGACAATAGAATCAAAAGCCAACTATCAGTTTTCTTATCAGTCTTTGATTATGCTGAAAGAGAAGAAAGTGCCTTGACACACTGTAACTGAGAGCCCTTCTCTTCATTTAAGAAAGTGATTAAATAACAGTGCTAGTGATTAAAAACAGCCAGAAAAAGCGAGCCTTTCAGCTTACATGCTTTCATCTGCATATATCAGTGCTAGATACAAAGCAACAATGATGACATTTTAGCAGTCATCTAATGAGAGAACACAATCATCTCAGTCAATCGCCATTAGGCTGCTTCACTGAATATGGTAATAAGGCAGTATTTTCATAAAATGCTACTCCACTAGCTTTAAAGTCACTAGCTATTACATCACCCTACAAAACTTTGGGAGTATTTGTCTATTTTAAACAGAGCAGATGTGGGTAGAGTAGTCTAAACCCATAGTCAAGTATATGGTGACTTTCATAATGCACCAAGTAAAAGCAAAGTACAAAACAAAAAAGTATAGAAAGTTCCAGGTCACAAAAGAGCTTCTGTAAGTTGACCCCATTCTACAGAGCTCACAACTTCAGCCCTCAGTGATGAATAAGGACAAACCTGCACTGTACGACTTTTAGAATCCTAGCAGATTTTGAAAACTGAAAGCATCACATGTAATATACATCTATAACAGAATCTGTTCTTTTGTCTCACAAGCAACTCCTCCACCTCCTCTGCCTGCATGCCTGTTTTGAAAAGTAAATACTACAGGAGATCTTCCTTTGAGCTCAATCAGAGGAATTATGATTGGCTTGTTCCCCTCTCACACTACCAGTTCTAGCTCCTGACCTGGAAAATCCCTTCAGACTGTGAAAATTTGTTGGAAGGGGCCAACTGGGGTTAAAATTGATCAGAAATTTAAGCCATCCATGGTCCTGAGCCCAAGAGGGCGTAATTGGTCAAGATTGGCATCAGAAAAGAGGAGCTGCTCTTTCAACCCTCAGTGACTGTGCTTCTTCCTCTCTCCCTCAGTGACAATGCTGCTATCTCTCCCTCAGTGACTATGCTTCTCTTTCTCTCCCTCAGTGACTGTGCTGCTCTCTCTCCCTCAGTGACTGTTCTGCTCTCTTTTCTTAAGTGACTGTGCTGCTCTCTCTCCCTCAGTGACTGTGCCTCTCTTTCTCCCTCAGTGACAATGTTGCTCTCTCTCCCTCAGTGACAATGTTGCTCTCTCTCCCTCAGTGACTGTGTTGCTCTCCCTCCCTCAGTTACTGTGTTGCTGTCTCCCTCAGTGACTGTGCTGCTCTCTCTCCCTCAGTGACTGTACTGCTCTCTCTCCCTCAGTGATCGCAACGCTCTCTCCCTTATTGTCTGTGCTGCTCTCTCTCAGTGACTGCACTGCTCACTGTCCCTCAATGAGTGTGCTGCTCTCTCTCCCTCAGTGACTGCGCTTCTCTCTCTCCCTTAGTTACTGTGCTGCTCTCTCTCTCTCTCCCTCAGTGACTGCCCTGCTCTCTCTCCCTCAGTGATTGCAACGCTCTCTCCCTTATTGTCTGCGCTGCTCTCTCTCAGTGATTGCACTGCTCACTGTCCCTCAATGACTGTGCTGCTCTCTCTCCCTCAGTGACTGTGCTTCTCTCTCTCCCTTAGTTACTGTGCTTCTCTCTCTCTCTCCCTCAGTGACTATGCTGCTCTCTCCCTCAGTGACTGTCCTGCTTGCTCCCTCAGTAACTGTGCTGTTCTGTCTCTCAGTGACTATCCTGCTCTCTCTCTCAGTGACTATCCTGCTCTCTCACTCAGTGACTGTCCTGCTTTCTCCCTCAGTGACTGTCCTGCTCTGCCTCTCAGTGACTGTGCTGTTCTCTCAGTGACTGTCCTGCTCGCTCTCTCAGTGACTGTCCTGCTTTCTCCCTCAGTGACTGTGCTGTTCCCTCTCTCAGTGACTGTGCTGTTCTCTTTGTCAGTGACTGTCCTTTCTCCCTCAGTGACTGTGCTGCTCTCTCTCTCAGTGACTGTCCTGTTTTCTCCCTCAGTGACTGTGCTGCTCTCTCTCTCTCTCAGTGACTGTCCTGCTTTCTCCCTCAGTGACTGTGCTTCTCTCTCTCTCTCTCTCTCTCCCTCAGTGACTATGCTGCTCGCTCCCTCAGTGACTGTCCTGCCTTCTCCCTTAGTGACTGTGCTGCTCTCTCTCTCAGTGACTGTCCTGCTTTCTCCCTCAATGATTGTGCTGCTCTCTCTTGTGACTACACTGCTCCCTCATTTCCTGGTTGTGCTGCTCTCTCTCCTTCAGTGACGGTGCTGCTCTCTCCACTTCAGTGACTGCGCTGCTCTCTCTCCCTCAGTGACTATGCTGCTCTCTCTCTCAGTGACTGTGGCTGCTTCTGGAACTAAGCTGCTGCCGGGAGGCTGAGGCTGAAGCTGAGACTTTGACATTTTGTTGCGACCTACTGACCTTTGACACAGGTATACAGCCAACATCAATGGGGGATAATACAGTCTTCCATCACAGAATGAGATTCACTTAGAAGCCTTTAGTTTGGTATACTCTCTAGCCTTCTCATGTGCCTTCTTCAACATTTCCTGATGCAGGGCTAACCAGTGATTACTCCTGTTGTCAACCAGCTTCTGACCCAGCAAAGCATTCACAAGTATACTGCAATCTTCAGTCATCTCATTCTCAAAATTCCTCCCTTTAATCGGAATGCAGCCACTCTGGGACCCCAAATTTCATTAACCACACTTTAAGCAGGATTTTTCGGCTTACTAGTCAGCAGTTGTGTAGGCTTTCTGGTCATGTGTAAGAAATGCTTAGGTGAACTTGTTAAAGATGTTACCAACCAGACAGCTCTATGTCCATCTGCCACCACTCTGAGAGGTCTTGAGGCAGTGAACTTTTTCAGTGGTGGGTGAACTCTTGGTTGTGGCATTTCAGAATACTTTCGGAATACATCTGTGGCATTTCTTGACCCATTTTTCCACAACGTGTTAGATCACGTTTTGCACTGGTCAATCCACCTATAGCCTGACCTTGTTCTACAACTATTTTCAGTGCATTATCCAGTGTCACAGCTAGTGTGTCAGATACATTAATGAGTGTCATGTGTTTTCATGCACTGTGTTTCAGTTACAATGCTCCTAATCTTTACATTTCTGTAACTGTGTTTGTAATCCTTAAATGACCAAGTTGTGGTTTCATCCCACACTTCAGTGACAGTTCATTGTGGTTTACCCTTAACAAACTTAGCCTGCCAATCTTCACAACTGCCAATCTTCACAATTACCAATCTTCACCACTGCCATATTTTAATATTATATTCTAAATTCTCATTATCATCATTTACATTTAGATATGATGTTGATGCTCACCAGAACTGAAAATTTTCAAATGTTTAAACCACCTTCAAGACATTACATGTGCACAGAATACACTCTTCATACCAAAGTGCACATTTTAATGAACACAAAGGTGTTGCAAAATATATACAAATATTAATAACTATTTGATGAAAAAATGTTGACCAAAGTATGATAACAGGTAAAAGTAGGCATGAAAAACAACTATTACTTGGAAAGCAAGACGTGAATGTATCTTGGTGCCATGTACTAAGAAGAGCCTGACTGTGTATGAAAAATGAGCTATCAATGGATCCTTGTCTGCACTCCACGTACTCCTATGCACCCCTCAAAACTCCCTACACCCCATCCCACTCCAGCTGGTGCCAAGCAGATGAGGCAGCATAAGGAGAAGCCGCAAGGCTCCTCTGGCCATTCTTGCTCATGCCTAAGGCCACATCCAGTCCCTAATCCACTGCCCTATTTCAAAATTCAAGCAAGCAGACTGAATCAATAGATTTATTAAGGTAGCTGAGTAAGCTCCATTAAGCCCACCCTATAACCACGTTTGCACTTAATGCTGAAACAGTTTTAAAAGTGTTCTTTATTTGTTAATGCGAGTTCTGTTGATGGGTTGTCCTGAACACCAAATCATGAGCAAAACTTTAGTTGAATTATTAATTAACGTGATGCTTTTAAAACATAGTGTTGCTTGTACAGCACGTATTGTAGTGCCCACATACTTTCTTTCCATAAGAACACCAGAAATTACCACAGAGAAATCATTCCGGTTGATTCCAAAGGGAAATGGCATTCGATTCACGCGTCACCGTGGGCTGACGGCTGGAATCGAGACCAGACTGACCTTAAGCTAGCCCTAAACCTCCTGTTCCATTCAGCTCCAACCTGACTGCTCTGACAGATTACAGCACAACCAGTCAATACCCTGCTCCATTAGCATCGTTCTTTCTCTCTCTGTCTTTCTCTCTCTGTCTCTCTCTGTCTCTCTCTGTCTCTTTGCTTCTTTCTGTCTATATCTCTCTCTCACCACATTCACATTTAGAGGTTGTTACTGGGCACACAACAAGCCATTCAAAAGGTTCGGAAAAAAATCTTATTTTTAAAAGAATTTCCTGATGTGTCTCTTACATGTCCAGATTTAATCGTTTTAACTGTTTTTCATCATTGTAACTTAACTTTAACTAGTCACACAAGTTAGATTTAGATTTGTACAGATGATACAGTCATATCTTCCAATATATGTCGATTTTTTACATGTTGGACACCCATGTTTAAATTACAGTCAAGATCAGAAATGATACTCATTTTTATGCCGCTTCAGGAAAAGAATGCTAAATGTTCATACCGTTTACAGTCAACAGCACTTCTAAATGCATGTTCACTTAAAGCCATATGTGTAACAAATCACATTAAAGAAACTGGTTCCACTTTCTCTGTGTTGAAGCACCTTGGCTGGCAGAACCTTTACAATAAATGCATATGTTTTACTTATTGGCTATAGTTTAGTTGATATTTACTCAGGTATACAACAAAATTACAGTTTAGGTTACAAGATAAACCACAAGACTGAGACTGCTCGCAGGGAGTATTATCCTGGCTGTGTGTGTGTTTTTACTGCTTCTCATGAGAACCATGCCGCAAAACGCTCTCGCAGCATGTTTCATTCATTAAAACACTGTTAGGGAAACGCTATGCTAGGAATCACCATGGTTGATGTAACCTGGGGGGCTGCTGCTAACACCAAATACCCACTGCCACATTCCTGTGGCTCTGAAGAATTGTACTGTATTCCATTTTGACAATTTCATGCCTAAAACCTTTGCATAGTCATGGCCTTTCATGGATTAGCTTACTGAAGTATTACTGATGTTACTAATATGAAACTTTTGAGCAGCATTTCTAAACCTCTCAACAGTAGTGTAAGGCAGGCCAGCAGCTGTGCACAGTGTCTGCATTTCAGGTCCTAAATGGTCAAAATGTGGATCAAAAACAAAGAAAAACACATCTGATTCTAATTTCCTTATGGAAGTTTAACTGTATATCATGGCCAAGCTGCAATATACAAGAATACTTTTTGGTCGTTCTACATGAAATGCAGACATTAGAAGCTTCCTTCCTGTACTTTCTAGACTGTATATACTGAATGTCACATCTACTGCTGCTGTCTCTCCTCCTTACCCACAGAGGTCGCCCTCACTTGAATTCTAGGCCTTGTGTTCACACCTGTTTTCAATCAGCGGCCATTTTGTGTACCTAAGACCCCAGTTTGCTGAATGTCTTTGCGAAGTCTTGTATTGGTGTGCCGGGCAACTCTGAGCATGTATATTCATGTTTCCTTACTCTGGTTATGAATCCTTGCTTTGGATTGTGGTTTCTGAGTTTTGGATCGTGTCTTTGTAACTTTCTGGTTTATTGGTAATATTGGTTTTCGAAAGGATCATGGTTTTGACCTGGCTTGTTTTCAACATTGAGTGTTGTCTAATAAATCTGCACTTGATTCCAAACTCTTGTCGTGGATCCCTGGTTGACACCGAAATACCACAGAGAGAAAATGACAGATTGAATAAATTGATGTTGGGCCACTTCTGAGAATTGAATCTTTTTGTTTCCACCCAAAGCTTAATTAAATGAGTATTATTTCAGTATTTGCAAAGTTGAAATCCAACATGCATGATAATTCCAGTAAACAAAAAGTAAGGAAAAATTCCAGATGTGTCTTTTTTGCTGTGTTTATCTCTCAGTTTGTTTCCACATCATTCATCGCAATCAAGATTGGATTGGGAGCACCAAGAGAAAAACAGCGGAATAAAAGCAGTCGAGTCTCTGCGGTAATACAAAGCAAAGCTACAAGTAAACTAAAGCCACCAGCAGAGCGACACACTGCACCCACAGCCCCGCAGCTCAGAGAAACTTCACTCAGAAAGGAGAATCTCTCCCTCACACACTCACTCAGAAAGAAGAGAGAATCATTTTAATATGAAATTTTAATGCCGGGTGTTGGAGACAGGCACAGTGTGAGTCCCCCTCTGCTCTCCCCCGGCTCCTCTCCTGCCCCCTCTGCTTCCTTCTCATTTTCCTTTCATCAATAATACACTCTGTCCATCTGCATCTCTCTCCCCCCCTCCCCCTCTTACCATCCCCTCTCTCCATCTCACTTCCTCTTGCCCGTTTCACATCCCTCACATTTACAGCCATCTCTCCTCCGCTCCCCCCTCTGAAGGTCTGAAGGCACAGTATAGACCCATGTGCTCCCTCCGTTTATGCATGCTGTGGTTATTTGTTATCATATGAATGTGACAGAATCATACAGTCTGTTTCAGCCTCTCTCTCAGCTACTGGATTCATTTCACATCACCATACGTCAGGTTAAACTGGCTGTTTTCATTTCAGAGGCAAAGTAAAGCGCTTCTCCCCGGCAGTGCTGGACATCCGTCTGATCATCTGAATGTGTGTGTGTGTGTGTGTGAGGTGATGAAACTAAATGAAATCTTCCACTCCAGCTACTAGTAATGTGACACATAAAGCAGTCCCAGAGGCCATCAGACCGAAAGACAGACTCTCTCTCTCTCTTTCTCTCAGTGTAGCAGTAAGATCAGTGAGCTAAGCTAAATGGTTGGCTTAGCTGCACTGGTGGGTAGGCAGAGGTGCCAGCCATTTCTTCTCTGTTCTTCTTCAAATGTTTAATATGTAACATATGTGTGCATCCACAGGAAACAAACTTAAATCTGATATTTTATGCACATTTTATGGTACAGTTCCGACTTACTTGCAGAGTTTAATAAAGTAAATGTTAAAACAAAATACAAGTAAAACATAAAATACAGTATCAAGTGTGTCCCAATGCCCCACTATTTGACCAATACTGTGTAGAAGTCAGAGACCACTCTTCATTTATTTAAACTCCAGTCAAAACAGCCATAAAGTACACATGTTTCAGCCTGAAGAAGAACATATTTAACAGAAATTACCCTAAAGGTTCCAGTATATAGTGTGTCCATTGTTTACCTTTGCTTACCTTTTCCTGTAATAAATAAATATGTAGAGATATTTTTCCACATCCCCAAAGTTCAGTCTTACAATTCGGTTGTATTTTCTGCTTCTCACAATCCAACTAATTGCATGATCCATCACATTCCATGACGTTGAGGTCTGGAATCTGGGGTGGCCAGTCTATTGTGCTGAGAACACCATCCTTTTCTTTCTTTTCTGTTTGATCTTAGTCACAGCTTCACCTCTACACATCCTTTCATAATAAAAATAATAATAATAATAATAATAATAGCAACAATAAGAGCATTTTTCATACTGTCAGTATGAGTGAGTGAGCAGTTGAGTGAGATGTTGAGGTGTCTTCTCCCAGTGGAAGGGTGGGCAGAAACACCAGTGGATTTTTTGAGACCTGAAAAGTGAAGTTTTATGTTATCTCAAAGATGAAAGCCTTAAGTACTCTTTACCTGATGGTGACAGTTTTGCTGGTCTTTAATCATTTTTGGAATGCTTAGAAAACTACTGTTACTAATTGTATCCTTTCCACTTCTTTCCCTGTCCTTATACAAGTGGATCTTTATACATTCAAAACATGTACTAAATATGGGTCATATTAATTATATATAATACATATGCAACATATACACATGGACTCATGCATGTCGTAACCTACCTGCAGGCATCTCCCTCTCTCTCTCATTTTTCTTGCTTTTCAGGAAACAAAGCAAAACAAAACCAACAGCTCACATAGGTTCACTCCAAAATGAGACGCATCTGGAAAGAAAACTAGGAAAGCTGGGGGGGGGGGGCAGTGAGCTAAACAGATTATAAAGGGTGAGAGAGTGAGAGAGTGTGAGAAAGAGAAAGAGAGTAAATGATCAATGAAAATGATCTCAGTCAAGACTGTCAATGTGTGTGTGTGTGTGTAGTGTGTATATAACCTTTGTATGTGTTTAATTCATAGTTCAGTTGCAAGAGTTGCACAGATTACTGCAGGTGTGAGCCTTTTGTGATGCTGGAAGAGGTGTGTGTGTGTCTGTGTGTGTAAAATGTATTATTCATTCGGGTCGATACGTAACAACTGGAACAGACACACAAGGTGCTCTGACACTTATGAAGCACTTCAGCCTGAGAGCTTTCCGTGGATCTATTGCATCCATTACCTATTCAGTGAACCTGCTGAAACTGGAATTGATGTTCGACACATCACATGCACATGCTTACATCCCTTTCCACAAGTCTACATGCTCACATGGCTTTTGCACACTTTCTGAACTGAATCTACTGAACAACCTTGTCAGTTAGTGTAGCTGGTCATATTAAGCTTGATTAATGATATACCATTTTATAGACTATTAGAAATTCCTGTAATTATTCATCAAAGTGTAGTAGGTTTGGAACACACTGCAGATGATTTGCTTCCACCGTGATGGACCAGAGAAAAATCTTAAAGAACATATGTGATGCACTCTACTTGAGTGTGCACATCATTTCCATATATCAATACAGTTTTTATTCTGTTCACTCAAATCTGATGTAATCTTTTGTAAAGATGATGCACACATGCACTGGCAGCAAGGGGGCAGGAAATGACCACTCAACTTAAACCACACCTAGTGCAAAATCTAATGGAGGGGTTTGAGGATCTTCTGGCAGACATTACAAACATTTATACGACCAATCTACTGACATGTTACTTTAACAGTGAAGCAAGTATTTGCTTCGTTTTTCTCATCTTGGAGTAAATGTTAATTTTCCTTTTGTGTTTTTTACATGCTTGATGGTGCACAGGCTTTCCACAGTTATCCAAAATATAGGAGTATATGAAGTATGTAAGTGTATGTGGAGGGTCACACTCAACAAATGACTAAGCAGGAGGTTATAGCTGCTTCAACCATTTCCTTTTATTTTAAGGCAGACATGTTTCAGCTCATGCTGCCCTTAACATCATCTGTTAGAGATTTAACCAGCTACTGTGTCTGTATGTTGATTTATCTAAAGTGCTGCCTTGTTACCACAGACTGTGTGAGCAGCCATGTTGGCATCACTTCATGTGCTGGGAATTCACAATGTAGAGCAGGGGCCCTCAAATCTGGACCTTGATTTCAATTTCTGGTCCTGGATTTTGTAATGGCTGGTAGGTTCTATTAACTTTCAGTGATTACAAACGCTAGGACAGAAATCTGGACTTAAGGTGGACTAATGCTTTAACTATGAAACATTTAAGCAGGGGTTCTTGAAGGGTTCTTTAATAGGGAATACAGACCTTTGAAGAACTCCAGTTTCCGGTCCTGGACTAATACTTGGTAGGATCTATTGACAATGAATGCTTATAAATTCCAGCACCAGAATCTCTAAGGTCCACTGACGGCTGCACGACGCAGTACTACATGCACACAGACCTGCTTGCATGCAGACCATTGCTGTCCTTAACACCAGGTCAATAGCAGGTGTTGTGCCAGACTGGACAACACCTGTCACATGGAGTGGCTCAGAACGGCAGCTGGTCATCTTCACCCCTACCGCAAAATCTGCAGGAACTGTGTGAGAATGTTCAAGTTGCATGGGATGAATTATCACAGGACACCATTAGGAACCTCTACAACTCCATGCTGAGACGTCTGGCATGTTCTATTAGCAAACATGGTGGGCCAACACCCCATGCTATGTGTAGCTCAATAAATATTGCCCATATCAGTCTAAATTTATTATCATTTATTGTTCCTGGTAAGCTGTATCCTCCTTCCCAATAGCATTGCTATCCAACACTTCCTTCTGGGTGCAGCTATTCTTTTGACAATCAGAATCAGAAGCAGGTTTATTAGCCAGGTATGTTGACACACACAAGGAATTTGGTTTCGGCAGTGTGTGTATCTCTACTGTACCAATATACACATAACTAACTGACAGTACACATTATACACAATGACTCCACATATATAAATACACAATAAATACACACAGTGTACAATCCACATAATATACACAATATAGCAATAAACAAAATATATATGGACAAATAATATACAGTTTACAAATTATTTACAAACAGTATAAGACAGGCATGAATAAGACAATGAGTGTATTTATTGTTTAAATTGTGTATGCCTTTGAACCAATTCAGTACTTTAGTTTCTGCAGTGGGGAACTATTGATGCCTGTAAGGTCTTCAGAAAAGGTCTAATGATTTCCGGAAGCCAAGAAATCTGTCTATGTCTGTATATCAGTAATTTGTCATTTTCAGTTCATTTTTATTCAACAGAATCATGCCTGTAATTCAAACCAGCAGAAAATTGGCTGATCAGGAATTGCTTTTCTTTGTGGTATCCAGGCAGACATAGCTAAGCAATCTCTCCTATTTGTCAAGACTGCGGAGAAGTCCTGTTACATGTTAGATTGACCATCAACACAATTACAAAGTGACAGTGGAATCAACCAATTACGTTTTGTTTTCCAATAGACAGGATCAGTTTTGTGTTGCCTTCTGGAAGCCTTATTTATGTCACAGGGTGAAAATGAGTGGGATCCTAATTAATGGGTAGTTAGAAATGGAAAACTGCAGCAGCAGCTCTATACCAGCCTCTCTACTGAAAGAGCCACTGTGAGACTGCTATATCAGAGGTGGGCAAAGTACACCAACCATCTACTAGAGTTAAGGTAAAATATTCCTCCAGTAAAAGTAGAAGCCCTCCCTTTAGAGTAAAAGTATAAAAGTATTTACCTTCAAATGTACTTAAGTATGGAAAGTAAAAGTAGCATTAATATGATTTATTATGGCTCCAATATCTTAATTCAAGACTCTTGTTTAATGATATACAGTAACCAATTACATTTACTTCCTTAATGCCCATAACTGGGTTAAACATATGTTAATAAGTATATCATAAGCTCAAATTACCACATAAAATGTCTTTTAGGGGCTTCAGATGTACAAGTTTGTGAATTGCCATTAGCTTAGTCTTTTTTAAATACTAGAACCCCATTTAAGGATGCCAACAGGAAAGAGCATGATGGTAGTGGTGGGTTTTTTCCTTATGACTGGTTCAGACTGAAGGCCTAGCTCTAATAGTCACGGTTCATCACATTTTAACCCTGCTGCTGTTCAAAGTTCAAGCAAAATCATCATATTCTGACTCCACCGTGCCAACAGCAGGTCCCCCTGGTAGGTTTCATCCGTGTCCATATTTGAATAGCACTGAAATAAGCAGACAGCGGGAAAACTAACACCATATACACACACCCACTACACCACACACAAACACACACACAAACACTCTGCTTCCTTCAGGACAATGCACTGCAGATGTAAATATTATAGTTGTTAATAAATGTGAGCACTAAATAAAATTCATAATGAACTGCTGTCTGCCTCTCAGGTTTTACAGTGTTATTGACTCATGGGACTCTGTTTCTGGCTCAAAGAAAAAAAGAGAAGAAATCTGTTATAAGTCTCATATAACAGAATATTAATAATAGCCTTATTATTCAAAATGATAAATTGGTTTATAGTTTGTAAGTGACCCATGGTATAATCTCACATAGCTTACTCAGTTAGGCTGTATAAATAGCAAAATAATCATCATCTAATGCATTCAATAATATAATGTGCTTCATTTTAATGATTATATAATAATTTCCTTAATGATATACAAATAATTAATATTCTTTAAATTACAGAAGTGTAATGATCGATTATTGTTTCTTAATAAAGTATTAGGTAATTGATACTCAGAAATTATATCACTTGAAATATTATTATTAATTAATTAACTTCTCAGTAACAGTAAACAGGAGTCATACATACACTTCTCCTTAATGCATAGTAATTAAGCATTAAACGTAATTGATAAGTAATTGATAAAGTAATTGATAATAATTACTAAATATTAAATATAGAACTTTTAAACATTAACACTCACTAATTGGTTGCAACTGAACTTTATAATGTATTCATACAGATATTTCCTGATGCTTTTTACTCTTACATATAACATGTTTAGGAAATCATTCACAGTGCTATAATTATTTCTGCATCACTATGCAAATAGCTAATAATTCAAACAGAATAATTAATTAATTAATAGGAAACAATGATAATATGAATAACCATTTTTAACTTTTAGATGATTTATACGGGTCTGTTATTATTAAGCCAACTTCACAACCGCGGTCTGTACCTGACGTCCGCACACACCTCTTAATATAAATGCTCCACAAATTAAATCATAATGAGCGGACAGCGCACTAACACCCAGCACAAGCACAGAGAGGAGAGTGGAGATGGGAGGAGAGGGAAAGTGTGCACAGAGTGTCAGTTTTCTTCTGTCTGTGTGTGTGTGTGTGTGTGTTTGTGTGTGTATGTGTGTGTAAGGGGGCCTCAGGGTCTAAGCTGCAGACATAGGCACAAACTTCATTTAGACCTGACAATTAATCTACAGCTGTGTCAAGTGCATGATCCTCCACTGGAGCGCAACCTCGCTCGCCCTATCACACTCTCTCTCACTCACGCATCTATAAGCCCATCCACTTTTTGTAACAGGAGAAAAAATCTCATTAATGTATTACAAGCTTGTTCTGAGCTCAGATATGTCATATACAGTACATGCCCTCAGCAATGGCTTTGCATAATCACATGCCCTGTAAATCCTAAAAGAAAAAAAGGAAAAAGAAAAAAGTTCTGTTTTTATCCTTATCTGAAACTACAATAAGTTGAGCAAAGAAGGAAACTGGCAGACCGTCACTAAACTCACAACAAATCACGCAGTAATGTATGTGTGTGTAGTCGATGTCTGGTTGGCTAATGCAAAGTCAGAGTACATATTACTCTCTCTCTCTCTCTTGATCTCTCTCTCTCTCTCTCTGACACTAAAATTTTCTCCCTTTTCTCTTTCATTTTTATCTCTATAATCTCTATCTTATTTTACTTCTCTCGCTGTCTCTCTCTCTTATCTGTCTTTCTAGCTGTCTGTCTCTCCCCTGCTCTCTATTCCTATGTCACTTTTTCTGTCTCTCTCTCTCTCTCTCTCAATTGGAGATGTGGAACAATATTCCGGCAGATTTCTCCTCAATGCATCCCTCCTGCACAGAACAGAAGCTGTAATAAAGGAATAAATGGACACGCTAAGTACAAAATATTTTAAATGATAATTATTTGCCGAGGCTCTGTGTAATTGTCTAAATCGATTATTTGAATCATATTTTTCTATGTTTTTTCCTGATTAAATAAATGCTAGTCTGGGACTTTTCACATTACATTGTGAAATTAATCGTTTCATGTTAGTTACTATATATTAAATCTGAAGATTAATATGTATGATATAACAAGCCTTGAGTTTGACAGGAGTGTTAAGTTTTACAAGTTTTTAAAAAAGCTTTATAATATTGTAAAAACAGAGACTCTGCCCAGAGAAGAGGCCATCTGAAGGTTGGGGTACTGAAGTGTAAAATGTCACGACTGGAAAACCAGAATTTCATTATGAACAACAATCTAGCACAAAACCATAATAAAAATGCCCCCACAGTCTCACTCACTCCCCTCTCTCTCTCGCCCTCTCTTTTCTCTCACATTCTTTCTCTTTAGTGGAAGGGGACAGAAATCGATTCTGATATTAATCTCTTGCTGGAGGGATTACGGGCCAGTTTTGCCTCCACTTCCCCAACTCCCAGAGGACATACCACACACAACACAACAATATGGAGAGAAGATGGAGGGTCTTTATTTGCCTTATTTTAGTACTATTTGTTCACAGCTTCCACAGTTACATTGGAACACATCCTTGCTGTATACCTTACCCTACCTTACCAAAGTGAGAGACAGAATAGAGCAGCTATTTTTTCAGTGGCCCTTAGAGTTACATTCTCAGGAGCACAATCATAACAGGTAGATGGTGTCCTTCATTCCTGCACTGGTATTTGATTCTGATCTGGGCCTCTATTTATATATACCTAGCTACAGAAAAGTGAAGAAGTAAGTAGACTTCTTCTGAAAAGTTGAGACTTTTTCAACATATTTGGATATCTCAACTTCATCTGACTGAAGGTAATATAATTCAACAAGTGACACTTAGAACTAATATTGTTGCAACTTTAACTGCATTCTTTGTTAACCCCTTTTACCCTGTTCTTTAACAATCAGAACCCCAACAGGACCACCACAGAGCAGATATGGGTCATTCTCAGCACTGCAGTGACACTGACATGGTGGTGATGTGTTAGTGTTGTAGTTATGTGTTGTGCTGGTATGTGTGGATCAGATACAGCAGTGCTGCTGGAGTGTTTAAACGCTGTGTCCACTCACTGTCCACTGTATTTGACACTAATAGCACAGTTTGTTCTGTAGTGGTCCTGTGGCGGTCGTGGCCATTGAAGAACAAGGAAACAAAGTATGCAGAGAAACAGATGAAGTACAGTCTGTAATTGTAGAACTACAAAGTGCATCTATATGGTACTTAAGGCTTATAAAATGGACCATCAGTGTAGATACACTTGAGGTTCGCTTAATGAAGTGCTCAGTGAGTGTATATCACCACTTTAAATGTGTCAAATTGAAATTGGAGCACCATCTCAGAATATTTTTTAGGGACCTGTCTTATTTAAGCTTATCTGGTCTAGTTTGCTCCAAACACTATCTGATATATATTTGATGATTATCTAGTTAAAAGAAAAGTTAACACATCCTCAAACAAACTTAAATATGGCACTTTGTGCAAACCTTCACAAAAGCTCTGAGTGCAGTTCAGATTTTACAATGGCTAATGTTAATATAAAGTGTTATAAGTCATAATTTTATGAAATATTAGAAAGCATATAAATGGAAAGCAGGGATCGGTAAGTAATCTCTAACGTGTCTGAAGCGCTACCCTCGTAATTCCACTTAATCTGCTGAAATTACACACAATAAAGTTAAAGCTCTTTTAAATATAAGTTTAAACTTCATCACACAGTTCAGGGCTCATTCTGAAAAGCATACAATATTAATAAGAATATATTAGCTCATCTAAAAGTGAATACTTAACAATGCAGACTGAATTAATTTCCATGGCAACACAGGGCTTGACATTACAACGAGATGAGATCACGGTTCTTCCTTGCGGAGCTCTCTCCCAAAGCAAGGGCAAATTCAGCTTAATCCTCTATTTGATTAGAAAGAGGCAAATCTTATCCTTCTCGGTTTCCTTCGAAAAGTCCAGTTAATGGAGGTTATTGTCAGAGTATTTGAGAGATCCCCTGGAACTAGACTAGAGGAAGTGATATGATAGAAGGAGAAAAGGAGAGAGATTTAACACACATTGAAACATAACCTCAAAAGCCAGTTACTCGCAGAGCTAAGATCACCACAAGACCAAGAGCTTAAACAACAGCAAACTTTTATTCAGATATGAATGCAGTCATGCAAAGCTTCAGATGTTTCTTCTCATTATAGGTAAAATACTCTGGGATTAAAGCTGTAGGTTTCTGTTGTGATAACAGCCAATGTGTTTGTTTGTTTGTGCTCACGATCGATCTGAACTTCAAAAACGACAAAAAGATTTTACTGAATACAGCATGACAAAACTGAAAGGTCACATGGTGCAGTATTATGACCACTCACTGAAAGACTCATCTTCTAAACCGCTTTATCCTTCTGGGTCGCAGGGGGTGCTGGAGACTATCCCTGCAATCAGTGGGTGAAAGGGAGGAAACACCCTGGATAGGCTGCCAATCCATCACAGGACAGACACACAGACATACACACTCACATACTCACACCTAGTGGGGCACTTTGGCATCTCCAGTTCACCTGACCACAAGGCTTTGGCTGGAGCACCTGGAAGAAACCCGCACAGACACAAGGGAGAAAATGCAAACTCCACACAGCAAGGACCCTGGATGACCTGGTCAGGAAGCAAACCCAGACCCTTCTTGCTGTAAGGCGACATGACTGAATCGCTAACCTTTAAAAGCAATGATCATTTCTACTTGCCAAAAACAAGGCACCTGGGATATCAGCATCCTTGGTCACAACTTTTGTAATCTTTTCAACACAGAAAGACAAGAATTTTGAATGAAATCTTAATAAATAAAACACCAAATGAAAATTTAAATAAAAACATTTGGCTTGCATGCAGTTTGCCACAGCTGAGAATGGATCAAAAGTGGTCAACATCTACACGCTGTCTGGGTCACTGTGTAGTAGTAGGTAGCTACTGTGTAATTCGTGGCATTGTGGTATGACATATTATAGATATTTCTGCTTTTCGTGAATGGGTAAGTGGGTTGTGTCTGTGTGCCAATATTTATAATTTGCACCTTTCCTTAAAGATCTGGCCTTGGAGTTTTGCACTTTTTGTGCAGTGTACCCTTAAAGCCACTGTTTGAAAGAGGCTTCAAGTGGATTTCCCTGAAGAATACTTTTATACCGAGGATTACTGGATTGTGTGACTGGTGGATGGACTGCCCTGCACATTCTGAGTGCGGTCACCCCACATGCCCTGAGTACTCTAATAAAGTTCTAATAACAGTACTCTAATAACAGTTTAACCTCATAACCTCATTGCAACATATTAGGAACAATCTCTGAAAAGCCCAGTAGGTTGTTTTTGGTTCAATTCTCCATAAAACTGATATTGCTGTTCAATAAATTGATTTATCATGTTCATGGTTATCATGTTAAATTTCATGCAGTTCCTTGTTTTAATTATGTATTTATCCATCTGTTTTCTGCAAAAAATACATGCTGAAATCTATATATGGACTGAATTGGTTTGCAGACTGCAGTCCCACAGTAAAACCATATTAAAAAAACCTACAGTATTCAGATCACAGATAGTTGTGTGATATTATGTTTTGATATATTTAAACTTCAGATTTTAATTACGATCATTATTAGCTAAATATTAAATATATAAATAATAAATATAAATAATAATTTATAAGGCACTTTCAAATGGAAGGTGTCTGTCCCGAAATCCGACACTTAAAATAAAAATTTTATTGTTTTCTGTCTTATTTTATTTTTATTTTTTTATTTTGATTTCTTTTAAAGTTGAAAGACTTTTATTCATTACATAAAACACAGACTTGTAGTCAATAAGTGGAGCCTTATTTTAGCCACACCCCTGCATTTTACAGCAGGAAGTGAGTCTGCATTCCTGTCCAGTGAGGCCACAATGTGAGCAGTTGGTCTGAAAATCAGTGTGTAACTTTTTAATTTGTCACTAACGAAATACGTATTTTCTGCAACTACACACTGACAGCAGCATCAGCATAAACAACAACAACTACAAACGTCTCTTTTTATGTCGGGTGTGTGTGGCCACTCCTGAGAGACACTTTTCATGGCCACACCCCCTAAGCTCCTCATGAAAGTGTGTCAGACATCACAGTGCTAAGATTTTATGGGGGTACAGCTGCTTAAAAGCTGTATTTGCTATTCATGTACTAGCTGGCGTTTTTGAGGTCTACTCAAAATTGGCTGAAATTGACACTACCAGAAAAATCACTATATCACTATAACATTTCACTAACACTAAAATCACTAACATTTGGTAAAGCTTCAGTAGTGCGATGATTCTTTGGTTGGAAACCAAATGCGCAAACAAATTTATATGAATAAAATTAACATAAATAATGTTAATTATTTAACATTCAAAACAAAATGATTTTACCCTAAAGTTCAAGTCAGCTAAAAGCCTAGAGTATTCTTTTTCTTAAACCAATTTGGTAGAATGATCCATAAATCCATTGATAGTTTTAAGTAGATTTTATTTCACTTACCTTTCTAACTTTTTCTAAGAAACAATCTCTACGAACTCTGGCTAACAAGGCTAGAAGCTTTAATCTACATGGTGAGTTGTTCATTACTATTTTGTTCTCGCCAGTCATGTAGTTCTAAGCCGTGTGCCTCATTAGTTCCTCCAATTTTCAACTTTTTCCTCTTTTGTTAGACGGCAGAGGAAGGTTTTATTGTAAATTAAATAATACATAATATCGCTCACGTCACTTGAGGAACAAACTGATAATACTGAAGGAGAAGCTGCTGGGGAGCTGAAAGAGCTGGTTCTTAATAGTGAACTGAGCCAAAAGACTCCCTGAATAGTGCTGAAAAGACCATCACCAGTAGCGAAGTATCTCGTACAGAGTGGGTAGTTAAGACCTAAATCACGGCTGTTACTAGGTCAGCTGAGACCCAGTCACTGCTAATTGGATAGTCTTATCGCTGTTTAAACACTGAATCTCATTAAACCTTTCAAACCTAGCAAGGTGTCCTTAGTAGCCTAGTTATGGCTATTCTGAAGGTAATTACATACGAAGATGGACGTCTGAATATAAAATACAAAAGCATCTTTATCCAGTCATTTCAGGAACTCTCATGAAAGTAATGCAATCATGAAGACGAAGCCCATTTAGTGGGTTAATCTACCACAAGACAGCCACACTTTTCATGCATGCAAACTCCAAACTTTGCAGAGAAAGCAAAACTTCACTCTGCTCCTCCAGACTCACTCACCATGATAAGCACAAAGCTAGAGAAATAAGGCACCACCATATGTGTCTAGAAATAGACTAATGTTCAGATGTGCCTCCTGGTCTTGTACCTGTTATACAAGTGAGAGCGAGTGAGAGTGAAAGAGATTCAGATTATGTGTACAGGCTCTGCTAATGAGGTCCAGAGGAGATCTACTCTCTGCACCTAGGAACATGACCCTGTGAACTTTAACCTTGCTGCCATTCATCTAGAGGCTCTCAGACAACAAACGATCAGGAAGCTGTAAACATACACAAACACACCAGCTCTCTGCCTGACAGGGAGGAAGGGAACAGAAGAGTATATGTATGTGTGTGTGTGTGTGTGTGTGTGTGCGCGCCTGAGTGTGTTCTTGTGTGTGTGTGTGAGTTCTTCTGTGTGTAAGCCTATTTGATTAATGACCGTCTTTCTCCACTTTATTCCACAGTGAGTGGAGAAATCCATTGTGTTGCATCCTTCCAGGCTGACTGGGAGAAATATGCAATCGGGACAATCTCTATAATCAATAGTGCTATTATCCATAACAACCTGCTTATGGGAAGGCACTCTGCCACACACTCAATAACGCATGACCTTCAGTGAGCCCCAGACCAACCACTAACACCAACACAACAATAATCACGCCTCTCATTGGCCCCTCGCCTAACCGCACAGCCATCACTGTCTTTCTAAATGGAATGTACTGACTCGCTATATATTGAACCATACAGGGACCAAAGCCCTGCCAGGACTGCACCCAATCAATGATTTCCACAGATCTAAAAACATGAGTTACGTGTGAAGTAATAAACTACAAACTGCGGTTCTTTTCCTAGAAGACACAAATTAAAAACACAATGTCTGCCATGAAAGTATAAAGACCAAATTACTAATATTCTTATTTCCAAGTAAACATTTTCATATTTAAATCTGAGTGTCTCAGCTGACTGTTTTGTTAGAGAAGACTGTGCTGTGGGCTGTGAGTTGGAACTTGTATTCTGTAATGAGTGGCATAAAGGACCCTCTATCAATGACGTGTTAAAATACATGTATGTCTTTTAAAAAGGTACAATATATATATTTCCTTTTCTTTCTTTGAGTAATAAATATTCTGGATCAATATTACGAGCAGGGGTGCATAACCCTGGTCATAGAGGGCCTCTGTACAGCAAAGTGTGGTGATTCTCTTGCTTAAACATACATAATTCAACTGCCAAACAGTGCTGGATACCAGCCCTCCAGGACCCGAGCTGTGCACCCCTGATATAAGAGTAGTAATGTAGTATAGGAAAACTGAACATTGACCCCTTTCTTCAGCCCCTCTAGTGTCTATTCCGCCAGAATGGAAATCAATACTTTTTAATTAATATATTTAAATAACAGACTGAAATAAAGTATTTTCCCATAACTCTTTCATGAGACTCTCCACAGAGCTAGCAGTGCCGATATAATAACAGACAGCAAACCAGCAGTTTTCCTCATAATTGCCATAATAAAAAAAAAAACAGAATTTAAACACAGTAAAACCACTTTTATAAATTATAAATGAAATATTGACTTGCTTGCTTACCTACAAGGACTCAAATTCGATTCCCTTCTAGTTTTATACATCTTACATTTATACAATTCCATCAAAGCATATTATATCATCATCATTACAGACAAAACATATTGCAAAGTTCAACTAATGGACCTCCTCAAAAATGCAGAAATTGAATTGAGTTAAATTAGGTTGTGGCTGCTGTGAAAGAGCACTAATACTGCAGCAAATGCCTTGCCAGACTAGCTCAGCAAGTACTTCACCAAAAGAGCTCCATACAAAAGAACTCTCCTCAGCGGTCAATTCACTCTCTCTTATATCATCCCTGTGTACCACTCAACTGGTTAGACATTACACACAAGTCCATCAGCTACAATGCCAGTCTGTCCTTCCCCCCTGGTATCCCAAGACAAGCATCCCTGCCACAACCCCATAATCAAGTCCCTAAGGCAGCTGGGAGGCTATCTGCAGCAGCGACTACTGTTGTTGCTGAAGGACAGGGCATTGGCTGAGTGTTGCAATGAGGTGTGCTTCTGTTGCTGGTGTGTAGCACTGCCGGGAGAGTCCCTCTTAGTGGGCACTGCAGGCTATTTTGACCTGTCTTGGAATAGGGTATTTAGTCAAACAGGGAATGTAACCGCAGTGGAATAGCTAGATTGAGTTGTATTCCCATGAGCTGGTCACAGAAAGGCTATCATCATTCCCTTTCCCAGTTTGCTTCCTCTTTTGCTCCTTGTGTTCTTACCACTTGGTGAATACAACACCTTTAGGAGGTGCTTCAACTCAGGGCACAACAGCAATGTGCTGTCATACTACCTGCTGCCTTAGCTTTGACCCCATATTCATCTGCATTTGTTCTCTTGTTCTCCCTTGGCTAGGCAAATTACAGATGTCCTGGGCTGGACATGGCTAGTCAAAACCATACTTGCTATAATACCACAGTTAGTTCTGACCCTGCAATGTGAATGTGATTGACTGAAAGACAAAAACACCAGTCATAACAAAGCAGCAATGTTATAATTATACAAGTTAAATAAATTCCCTCTATTTCATACATTAGTAGTCACAAATGAAAACTAAAATGAGATGAAAGCTAACTGCTGGAGATTTTACACTGTTATATGCACATCAGCCCAAACTGCACTTAAGTACACTAAACACAGACACCATGGGTTTAAATCAAAGCAGTAGTCATCAGAGGTGCTGATAGGCAGGTTGGTGGGTAAGTTGGTAGGTAGGTTTGTAGGGTACATTCTGTGAGATACAGAATTAGAGCAGCCACTCAGAAGTATGACAGATAATCTGAATGCAGAGCAAGCATAAACGAAACAAAGTTCAGCTTCACATTACAATAAATTCTTAATATTTAACATCTTTGGTAGCGTGTCTAGGCACATGGGATTAACATAACCTGCAACTACGACCACAGTACACCAGTGCCAATGTCTCATGTTACAGCACTCCCCTTTGTGTATCATTACCTAAGTGTACTATTCCTAATTGTAATGTGAACAAACATGTTGAAGTGCTAGATAACTCATGCATGCCTTTTGCAACTCCCTGCAATACTCATCTCAGTGTCTACTGCCAGGAATCTCCAGTTTTCTCTACCTAGACATTCTGTGTGGTAAACCTGTTCCTAGTTGGTGTCATCATTCTCTGTGGTGAAACATTCATCCCAGCTGGTGTCGTCAGCCAAAAGGTGTCAGTTGTAGACCTCCCACCCTCCTGACCATCAAAACAGTGTACCTCAGGATGAATCATAACTATGCCAGGAATTATAATTGGTGAGAGCCTTCCAAACATCAATGGTGCTACTGGAGTCTGGATTAGTGGGAGAAGTAGACAAAATGACAGTAGGCCCATCTTTTGTGAGCCTGCCTGAGATAGCATAGGTAGTGTTGGTATGCAAGTCCACAGCAGTAGGCTGCAGGTGCCAAAGCTCCAGTGAGCACTGCAAATGGTCAGCAATAGCTTATTCTAGGCCATGAACCTGTCTTTAGTAGGACATCCTCTCCAGGAGGCAGCTCATACGCTTGGTGGCAATTTGCTGCTTTTGGGCTTCTAATTTCTTTAGACAATCTTAGGATTACTCTTCCCAAGAGGTAAGTGGTTGACCACCATTGGCCCTCACTATCTTGGTCACCTGCTGTTCACAGCATTTCCCGCTAATGCCATCTACTTGACTGGATTGTTATCCATGCATCCAGCAGCCACAACACATTAGATTGTTAGACATTCTTTGCTCTGTATGAGTATGTTCTAGAACCTTGCTAAGCTAACATGAAACTGTATGCATCAAGGATCCTCTCAAACACCTTCTATATAATTACCAACATTATAATGTAGAAGGTTTTCCTGGTCCCAGTTCGGATTAATATGTAGCAATATGGTGCCTGAACTCTTGCCCTGAAAGCAGTGAGCCATATAGAGATGAGCCTCCACATAAAGTTAATAACGTCCTGAGCATCTGCCGCTCCATGCTGTGAGCTCTAATTGGGAGCTGAGACATTCCAGTCCGGACTCCTGGCAGCCCATCTCTGTCTCTGTCGTTATATCCGCTCAAGGGGACAGGAACCGTCCAGTTACCTGAGCAACGACTTCTCCCTCTATTCATCAGGGAGAGAGGCCATCAGCAGAGAAGAGAGCGAGGGCAGTGAGAGAGTGAAAGGAGCCTGAATGGACCAGCCTTTGCCACCGCAGAAACCACTGCTGTTTGCCGCGCACACAAACAGCCCCATTCAGTGACTCTCTTTACCCACCCCCTCCCGCACCAGCCCCACTGTTTATCTAATAATGCCTCTGTATCTGCCCTACTGTTTACCTAATAATGCCTCCATACCTCCCAGCACAAAGCTGCATTCTCTGGCTATGGCTCTCTATGGTCTGGCCCTAAATACCACGCTGAGCAAATCTGCCGTCACCTTAACCGGAGTCCTGGAATTTTCCATCCACACTGCAGTGCCGCTTTCCTCAGATATCTGCACTGCCAGTGATGGGCCGACACACACCATACCTGAACTATAGAATTCCATGATCAGATATATGTGCATGTTTAATATTCCAGACAGTAATACAGTCTACTTTAGCTTTTCTTAAAGCATGGGATCATTGGGAAGTCATTTTGTTTTCCTTTTAAGAGCTGCCTGCGGGGTAAGCTGGAGGAGAAGACAGGGGCAGCCATGCTGCAGCACCCCTAGAGCACTTCGCAGGTAGTGTGCCTTCCTCAAAGACACAGCAGTAGGAGGAAAAGGAAAGACAGAGGCACAGTATAAGCTACTAATCAATATCCCCGGTGCCCCAACTGGAATTCTAATCAGCAACACCCGGTTCTTACCATGAAGTCTGAACCTCCTGTGCTGCTCCCAGCCCATACACATCTACTTGGCTTTTCCAAGTGAAATAAATACAGGGTATACATAACTTCAGCATACTAATTTCAGCATCATTTCAACACACAGAGTGTGTCCAAACAGTACACATTAATTTTATCTTAACAGCGTTCTAACAAAGTATCCAACATTTATTGACTTTATGTCCAATCCTATCCACTTCCCACAGAAATCCACACTGCAATAATGTGTACAATTTTACTATATATTTACTGTAAAGTATTGGATGCTAATGGTTGCATTAATTATTTAATATTGAATAACAGTTCAATAACAGTAA
This sequence comes from Semaprochilodus insignis, assembly GCA_034552555.1. Lineage (NCBI taxonomy): Eukaryota > Metazoa > Chordata > Actinopteri > Characiformes > Prochilodontidae > Semaprochilodus > Semaprochilodus insignis. The sequence goes on along the minus strand of CM067474.1, from coordinate 40,094,511 downwards.
AATGGCAAATCTATACTGTGACTTCACAGACACCTTTGACCATGAAATCAATGTGATGTAGCTGTATACCTACAGTAATAGGCTGTATTCAAATATAGTAATCCTTTTTTCCCCTCAATTGTAAAAGTAATGAAACTAAGCAGCCAGTGATTTACTGTAGATTAACATGTAAAGAAACTTCTAATTTTACAAGACACCACAATTTGTAATAAAAAAAAAAAAAAACACAACATATTTATTCTCCATTTTGCACTGCAGATACATAGATCATAGATCTATATATTACATATATCAAATATGCAATTTTAAATTGGTCTACCAACTTGCTGTACCTGACTTTCAGGATTGGACTCTGGCTCAAACTTATACAGCAGAACCAACACTATTATGAGAACTTACAGTACATATTGTCACTGTCCAAAGAAAAACATGCATCTCCTTTTTTGTTGATTTTTACTTTTTACTAAGTCTGGTTCCATTGACTTACATTAAGTTAAATGAGGTTTTTGTCCTGTCCTGTAAAGTTGCCATTTTGGAGATACTTATTTTTCTGTGGACAGTGACAATATATTGTAAGACACGCTGGTGTGGGGCGGTCCTTGTAGCAGGATGCCTCTCTGGGAGTTGACAGATCACAAAGTGGGCGAGCTGACGAATCAGATCAAACTGGGCTCATAGGAATGTGGGGCTTAAAGACAGGGGAGCACTTCAGACAGAAGGTAAGTACAGATCTACAGCAGGAGAGGAATATTGTGTTTTGGGAAAACCGAAGCATGTAAATCTATTCTAGTAGAAAATAAAATATGGACACTGAAAATGAGCAAAAATGTTCCCCTTTAACTTTGAGTTGTCATTATATTCCATAATGCTGTGCAAGACAGCTCAGCGCCAACAGCTTAGGAATTTTTTTTGTGGTGAAAAATAGTGTTAAATATTGTGTGGTACTGTGTGGTGCTCAATAAATATAGGCCCAGGTCTTCTCTATCGCATGACAGAAGCTGCCAAACTGGGTGAATGAAGACTAATACATGTGCCATCCATGATAGCAAAGTGCTCTAGGAGTGCTGCAGCACGCTGCTCAATCTCCACTCCTGGCTCACCCCTGCAGGCAGCCCCTGAAAAAAGAAAAAAAATTGCTATTGCATATTTTCTAACTGCCACTCACCCAACAGACATACAGCGCTAACTCAGAGGTGGCTGGGGTGTTTTAAAGTGGGTGTTGTTGTGTTCCCGCACAATTTATTACAGAAAAAGGCGCCATAGAGACAGCCAAACCTGGACAAACCGTCTTGTGCTGCCAGTGTATGGTCAACTCTTATAGCAGACGAGCAGCTGAAGGAGTTTCTCGCTAAAATGGTTCTATTCCATCAACATATATATGATACATCATCATGTTCTACTGTACTTACTATTGGAATGACAGTAGATCACTGTACTGATTCATCCTCTGTCACACGTGGCTTGATGTACTAAGCATTGCCAGAGATCACTTTGCATTTTTCAGCCTCTCTTTATCCCTTAGAATGAAACAGTCGGTTTTTGTTACTGTGCCTTCTGTTCTGAATGGTTGTACTGAGCTTCATCAGAAAAGCACTCAGAGCTGAAACACTCCTTATAACTTCAGGATGAGTGACCAGAGCTAAACTGCTGTAGGTTGAATAGGTGGATATATGTAAATAAATTGGTTCCTGAGAGATTACAAAATGAATTCAAGCTCAGCTCAGTTTACATACACACACACACACACACACACACACACACACACGCACACACGCACACACACACACACACACAACTTTATAATGTTTATTACTTCAGACTCCTCTGTCTAAAAAAATGTGATGGAAATTTGGTTCTCCACTATATATACCATTTAAGGGTTAAACAACTGACAATCAATCATTTAAGTGTGCTTTGAATCATCAGGCCTGATGTACTTCAATAAGAATTAAACTTAGTCTCTGTTCAAAACAATCAGTGTAATTAGAGGAAATATCAAAAGAGAAAAACTAAAAACATATATGTAAATATTTTATGGTCATTTTCACTGAAACTGCTCAACAATTGGTTGTTTGGATGTTCAAACACTTAGCTGCCTACTTTGTTGAGCTGACCTTCTCCCAAGTTGCATCAGAAAATAGGTGCTGCTCTCTCTCTCTCTCTCTCTCTCTCTCTCGCTCTTTCTTCTGGAACTAACAGTGAAGGTTTTACATGTCACCTGCTAGACTGAGCCTAACATTGCTGGATTGTGATGACAGAAACACTGTCTGTTAGATTAGCTGTCCTTAAAGATTGATTACTTGATGCATCTCGGATCATGTTCTTCTTTATCAGGTTGTGCTCATTACAAATGACTGCAAATGCAGTTTTGTTAGCTGGCTACCTGGCTGACGTTACACATTTACAGTTTGGTACTTTAGGCATACCTGTTTCCTGAAAAAAATTGACTGCCCCCTATCTGTCTTCTCTCTGTGACTTTCCCTTTGGTTTCATTACAGCCTGGTGAATAGTAACTAACTGTCGTCGTTGAAAACGCTTGATAAACAGGACAGAAGTGTGTGCCACCATTTATTTGTACAGAATATCAAAACTAGAAACCAAAATCAATTTATTTCCTTATGAAGGGCCCATCATTCTAGTCAGGTCCACCATTACCCAACGCCCCTAGGTACACCTGCCTCTCATGATGATGGGGAAAATGAATAACTGGATAGCAATTAGTGACATGACAGCAGCAGCTCTGCCTCTATAGCCATTGTATACAGCATAGTGTACATTTTCAGTGAACTCTGAATACATGTGGTATTTAATCTTCGCCTTCTGTAATCATTCATTTTTTTGCATTATGTTTTGAATTTGATGAGAAGGGATTTGTTGTGCACACACTCTTGTTTTTCTGAAAGAAACGTTTTTGTCATGTGTCATTGCTTGACACTACTGGAAGAAAGCTGGAAATGTTTGCAGAAGTGTATTAGTTGCTAACAGTTGTATGTAGGCCTGGTTAAATAGCATGTTTAGTTGTTTTTCTAAGTGAAAATAAGGAACACATCCTCTACAGGGAACACACTTCTGCATGCTTGAATGCATAACTACTAAAAATGATTTATTTGCTGAAATAAACATAACAGAGTACATGCAGAAAAATCACTAATTCGTTTTAGAGATTGTGTTTTACTAATGTTCAGCAAAGTGTGTCATTTGAACAAGGGTGTTGAATTAGGTGCAAAAGAGTCTTGGATTAAAGCTATATGACTACTATAATGACTACTTTTGGTTCCCTTTATTTGTGAGTGTGAGGACTCCTTTATAGCTGCATTTATTCAGCATTTTTAAATAGAAGCTATGTGAATTTGGTCAGGGTGAAAAATCCACAGACACAGTTTCACTTGCCTATTTCCACCTTATGATATGGCTCTAGAATGAAATTAACCGTTTCCCTGTTTTGCTGAACTCATATGATATTTTAATGAGCTCTGCTCTGATTGGCTGGTTTACAGTGAGGTACCACGATGATCACATAGAAGCAACATATCGAAATAGGCACCGACAGGAAATTAAAATGAACCTCTGCTATGCTAGTTCTGTTGAAGCTTGCTAGTGGCTAAAGTTATCTATACTAGCGACTTGCTTTCAATCTCGACATCAACACACAGTCCCTATGAAAGTTTCGACGTAAGATGATTGTAGCACATTGTGCCCTTCACCAATTCTAATTAAAGCAGGGAATACCACAATGATCCGCCATGTTAATACAGGTGGAAGTGCTTCTTTCTTCAGTCTATTCAGTGTAAAACACTAAGTAAAGCTGCTTGACATTGTCCAATGTTTGAGAAACTGTCTGGAGTAAGATGTGCAGAGCAAACAAACAACTTTAAATGAATAGTTGTCCAGGATCTTGTGAGATGCAGGAGCTGGAGTTGGCTGGAACCGTGGAACTGAACATTTGGTTAAGAAGCTGCGAGCAGGAGATGAACATCAATCATGCCTTGCTTTTACAGCCTTGAACGTCATATGACACAGTCCACCAGCTTTTGTTGCTGTTGGTCCGTTCTCCTTGTTTACTGCTGGGCTAGAACCTAAGCTGGTGTATGCTTACTTGGGGGTCTAAATATTAATGAATCAGGACTGTTACATAATTGTCAATGGTTTCTGATTTGGCCTGTTTTCCTGCCCTTTTTAGTAAATGTGGGATTTGTATTTGAAGAACAGTGTTTGAGTTTCATGGTAGGTCAGTTCTATGTAACAAACTCCCCTTATTCAACTACGACAATGTAAATACAGTTATCATTCTATAGCTCTTTAAAACGCATGTTCACATAATGGAAAGGTTTTTAGGGGCTTTCATTTATTCATGTATATATACAAGTTCATCTCCACTCATTCAAGTTAAGGATTGTTTCAGCCCAGCTGCTTTGCTGAAGAAAGCAACCAATCAGAACAGATCATTTACATACATCAATCTGTACCACAGGCACAGAAGAAGTGAAGAGAAATACAGAAAAGTTGGAAAATGTGAAAACTGAATTATGACAATACAATAACGAATGATGTCAGGTGAAAATAGCTCAGCAAACAAATGAAATAACTCTCTACTTCTGTGGGTTAAGAAAGTGTAAGTACAGCTTAACTATACTTTCACATAAACGCCCAGAGAGACAGCACTGCCACCTCCACTCACACTACCACATCTGACCAGCCAGTCCAGACCATTCACAGCATACAATCAGATCACAGCAGGGGGCTAACTACTGATACACACTCGCTGCTCTGCGGGAACCGTCTGCCGCCCTCACACAACCGACAGGTCACCTCGACATCCGCACGCCAAAAATAACAGCCAGCGTTGAGTCACGCAGGCCAGTCGCATTCAGCGCCTACCTGCTCTGCTCTCCTGTATGAACCTTCCCCAGTAGAGCCAGGCTCAGTACCAGGCTCTTACAGAACATGCTCATCTTTACGGGCTGACAGCAGACGCAGCTGCAGAGAAGTTTTCATTCTCATAACACCGTCGAAGAGAGACAGGTGGGGAAAACTAATAAAGATCTGAAGCATTTCTGAGTACAAATTCATCTTGGAGAAACAACCCTGTGATTATTTTCTCTCCTCTCTCTTGCTCCCTCTCTCTCCCCCTCTCCCTCTATGTCACTTTTTAAAGAGAGGGAAGAGATTGCAGCAGCGGAGTGGATGGGCTGAATTGCGCCGCTGTCCCCGTCAGCATCAGCTTATTGAATTGATGTCGCTCTTTTAAACTCCATTTGAAGTGTTTGGTTGGGGGGCGGGGGGGGGGGTTGTCTGGTGAGGCTTAGGGAAAGAAAGTAGAACCAATAATTCAGGTGGAGACTGGAGCCTGGCACCTGTCCAACAGCAGCCCAGAAGAGCAGTCTGAGGCCCCCCAGGCTTATTGCTCACCCCTCGGTCATCCCTCCACATGGCTCAAAACCCACACTGTGGGTCTGTGTCTGTGTTAGTACCCAATGCAGAACCACGGCTTTCGATGATGACGTTAGATCTGGCCTCTGAAGCTCTTTAAAATTGCTTTGGAATGAACTTGGTAAAAATACTCTTGCTTTCACCTCACCAGAAAGTTGTTCTGCTTGTCCTTGGCTCATGTGGTCTGTTTGCCTTCGAGCGATGCCGAGAATTCCTCTGCAGTTTCGGAGCAGAGGAACAAGGCCGCAGTGGAGAAAAGGTAACCGGTATTTAGTAAGCGGTGGCGGCGGGTCTGGTGAAATTGCGCATTTAATTCAATTTGTATGAAGGTCTGAAATCGTGTGTGAGAAGCCGGAATGCGAGGTGCTCCGATCAAATGATCGAGGGATCAAATGGAGGTTTATTTCTGTTAAGCGGGTGAGGTTAGCCGTCACAAATGTGGAAATGCGCAGAAATGGCAAATCAGCACGCCTCAATACCTCTGCTAATGAGAGATGTTTTTAATATTTCATCAGAGACGGAGTTTTGATAAGGCGGAATGAGCAGGCCACACTTCAACTACTCTACAAAGGATGACGGTCTGAAGAAGAGAACTCCTGGAATACCAATAAATCTCTCTCAGACTATAAAATAAACCAAAGCCAAAGTCAGTTTCCCTCACATGCGCTAAGGCAAGGCTCTAGTGAGACATTTCCCTTTTACACTGACCAGTTTCATCCTCAATAAAGCTTTCACTGTGATTGAATATCAGTTGATATAGGGATAAGGGAAAAGAGAAGTTTGTTAGCTGGCACAATGCAGAAGTTCTATTTCCCACACGGAGCCAGGGAGCGCGGAGGGAGGATTCCACAGGGACCGCACATCTGTACTTAGACAGCAACACTCCTCTGACTCTGTACTTGTCTTTTTCACTCTGCCTTTACAGTCAGTACCAATGTAAGAGAGGCTTAAGGAGTATTTACGCACAGTAACATGCTGATGACTAAAACAGCGGTATGTAAACTGATGAGATACATCTTGATGGAACCACCATTCACTTAGTTAAAAGTAAAAGCTGCCAATAAAGGAGCAATATGTAAGATGTTTCGTTTAAAACGTCCCAGTATTATGAACAGAATGTGATGAAATAATCATTATGACAGTACATCAAAGATGTCCATGTAATATGCTGCAGAGATATCTACTGAAATTAGCATGCTAGCCAGCTAGCCCCTTTCTCGTAATACCACTTTTTACTGCAGTACTGCAAGAGGTGATAGTGAGTCACTGTAGCATCAAGTCAAATCAGTCCAACATGAGAGGATGAAGAAGTAGCACTGCTGCCCTGAAGGCATTTTCTAATTTCTTGTCAATCATGTTGAAGGTTCTGCTGCCAGTTCATCATTTGAGGATAGGTCACCAATGAAAGCAGGGAAAATGCAATGATGGCTGAAGCTCCTGATAAGTGCTAATTATGACAACCACTACCGCCTGCTCTTGGTAAGAATCCACATTCAGCAGTAAACAAAAAAGTGATATTAAAAGAAGCAAAACAAGAGTTTACATTAGTGTTGCTTTCCACCGCTGGAGACCCTCTTGGCCGAGTAAAGAGATGAAGTTTGATTCTGCTTGTTTATTCTAAACTGGTTAGAACTGAAGGGGGAGGAAGAGGGACCGCATGTTTTCTGGTGATATGTTGCCCCCTATTGTTTGGAGTGTGAATTCAACAGGTTGTGTGATCTTACAAATTGCCCCTTTAGTTACAAATTCATTTTTAGCACCATGAATAAAATAGTAGATGTTAACAGGATACTATACAGAATTCTCAACAACTAAAAATAGCATATATTTCCAGTATTTAGTGGAGCATGTTCTCCTCTCTCTCCCCAGTAAAAGTTTTAAATGCTGTTTACCTGATTTTGACAGTTTTGGTCGTCTGACAGGGTTTTGTAAGGTTGTCAGACATCACATGTTCACTGTATCTTTCAATACGTACACTACCATCGTTATTTTAATGTAACCAGAGTATCTTAAAGTTACAGGCTTATGCTCAACCATTCCAACTGAGGAGATATTTGCAGATATGAAGAAATGAAAACAAACAAATATAGTGATATACCACATATACTCCTGATATATCACAATTATATTTGTGCCATATCACCACCTCTAATATAGATTTTGTTGTGCAAAGTCATTTTTGCACAGTTTAAAAGTTCTAGTTACCCATTTAGTTCTGTGAGTATTCATGAAGGACAGATCAATAGAATTCCTCCAAAAACTGCTTAGAAAAAAATCTTGTTATATCAGCCTCCATATCCTTCTGTAAAGCTCCGTTTTGGGGTTTTTTAAGGTGGACTGCATAATTCCATGAGTGCTATTTAATAGTGTGATATCTTCATCTTTTATTCTGTTCCTTTTTTGGAATTCCATCTTGTTTTCCGATGTCCTTCTTCTTTATGCAAGTGGATTGTCTTCTATCCAATCTCTTCGGAAATATGTCCTGAAGAATGAATAACCTAATGGAAGCTTAGACTGGAAATTAAATTAATGAAGGGTTACAGGGTGGTCTATGACTTTTGCACAGTAATGCACCTAAAGAAACAACAATGCTCTTATGATATCGCATCCTTCACAGATAGCATGTCCCAGCCCAGCACAGCACGAGAACAGAACAAGAGCCATTTTGCATAGATACACACTGACATCTAGTGGTGGTATGAGTGGTGGTCACTGCTCGGAAATGTTTCCAATGAAATGAAACCAACAGCAGCAGAAAGGGGCGAAGTTCCTGCTACCAACTCCTTGAACCTAACATCTCGCAGTGTTTTCCTGTGGCTGGGTGTGAAATCTGTCTTGTCTGTAGAATCTTTACAAACACTTACAAGAAATAGTCTACAGCAATGGCAGAAGGTCTGTCAGTCCTGGAGCTGGGTTTTACCTGCCTGATCTGCTGTGAAGTGTTTAAAGATCCCGTGGCTCTGAAATGCAGTCACAGTTTCTGTAAGGAGTGTCTGCAGCAGTACTGGAACATGCAGGAGGTGCTGCTGTGTCCCGTCTGTAGGAAGGAGTGCTCACAGGACAGGCCCACCAGTAGCCTGGCCTTCACCAGCCTCTGAAAGAACTTTAAAAGAAGAAAATTGGCAGTGGCAACAGACGACATGTGCCCTGAGCACGACGAGAAGCTCAAACTCTTCTGCTTTGAAGATAAACAGCCCATCTGTGTGGTGTGTTACACTTCAAAGAAGCATACAAATCACAAATGTTCTCCTATTGTGGAAGCGGTGCAGGAGCTAAAGGTGAGGAGGGGTCTTTGAAATTGGACTTTCTCGGCTGCTGAAAACTGATCATTTTGATCTTAGACATTGTGAAAAGGATTCTCAAAGGGTCTTGCTTTTAATTCTAGGAGGCATTTAAGGTGAAAATGGAGACTCTAAGCACAACCCTTGATGACATGAGTAAAGTGCGGGATGGCTATAAAGAACAAGCCGAGCAAATCACGGTGAGTGCATCCTTATTCCTCAAACTCAACTGTTCACCTAGGTTCCAGTCCTCAAGCTCACATTCCATTAATCCATCTATTTCCAGGATGAGACACAGAGTGCAGAGGAGCAGATCAAAACAGAATTTGAGAAGCTTCATCGGTTCCTCAGAGAAGAAGAACTGAAGAAGGATTGCTGCTCTGAGAAAAAGAGAGACGATAAAAAAAGAGATAATACAGGCCAGAATTAATGAGCTGTCCACAGACATATCTGCTCTTTCAGAAAGCATCGCATTCGCCTGGCAAGAAATGGAGGCGCACGACATTCCATTTCTGAAGGTATGCCACAGATAGACGTGTACTGAATATGTATGAATTCCACTGAAAGATGCATTTATAACAGCCACTATGAACGACCCTAAAACAATTTCAGCATTGCATAAAGAAGTTATGGTTTAGAAGTGATGGTTTAGTTCTGTCAGAGGCAACAAGCAAACAATATGAAACATCCGACCATAACCAAACTCTTATTCCTGAACTCTTGCTGAATCTCCTCCCTCCAAATCAGCTTACTTGCACTGAGCTCTTAAGTTAACAAATCTGTCATGATCTCAAGATAACAGGCCAGAAAATTAAAACTGACAACTTACTGAGCAACCCAAGTGACTACTAATTTTGTCTCAGTTACATGCATTTGTGAAATAACATCAATGAGAGAAAAGTGACTAAAACCAACAAGAGTGATATAACTATAGTATCTAAAAGGGCCCCAATAAACACACATAAGTGACATCAGCAGCTCTTTATCACTATGTCTTGCTGCAGGTACAACCAGAATCACCTGTGAGTGCTGATAACATGGGAATAACACAACTGAAGCTTTAGTCCTTATTATTAAAATTAAGCAATGTTTCAGAATAACTAAAGTATTTAGTGTCTCAAAAGTAAGGAAACACACAAATAAAATGAAAACAGTTTGGCAGACTGTGATCTCATTTTAGACACAAGCTATGAAGGAAGGAGGAAACACATTCCAACACATTCCAGAGACAGATGACCGGCATGGCCAGAACAGCAGTTGTCCATAGCAGTTTTTGAAAGTTATCCAACTTTCAGTTATTAACGACAGATCCTACTTCTCGGAATCTGGCAAAAAATCAGGCAACTGCATTGTGGGTAATAGGAGGCGTGCTTTGCTGATATTGGCTGAAGTCTTCTGAAATCACACGTGTGCTTCATTCACTGGAAATGAGAAAGAATGAGAAAGATCTCAGGTGTTACACACCTACCTTCCCATTTGAGAAACTACATGGCCTAAGAGAATTCCCTGTTCCTCCATACCTTATGTCTAAAACTGGATCACCATCTGGCAAACCGTTTTTATTTTATGAGGGTGTTCCCTTACATTGGAGACACCCTGTCTATATAGAGTATAGAGATGGGGTTTTTTTATGCAAACTTGATGACAGCAGGCTGATGGCATTAGCACTTCTCTGCATGCCTCTTAGTAGTCTTTTTGCCAGCAGAATAGAAATTGAAAAGAATGGAAGACGAATAGAGGGACTATCATCAGTTTGTCTGATGCATTATCATCATATATCATACAGATACGCAGAATAATCTTGTTATTTACTTGGTGCCACTCCTAAATGAATGTGAAGAATGGCTAACACTACTAACTTACACGTTACATTTACTTTACATTTACGTTACATTTATGTCTTTATTTCATTTAGAGGTCATCTGAAAACCTGGTGAGGTGAGTTTGTTGTACCATTTTGTTTGCGTGTTCATTTTACACAAATGTATTGTGCAAACACTGACAAATTGGTTCATGTTTTAGTCCAATTAAGTAAATACAAAAAAAAGCAAACCTAACTTAGATTATTATTACAGATTAGAAAGATCTTCCATGCCAACAGTGGATTTAGAGACTAAGATGGATGAGACAAACCTGATACAAACCCTGCCTTTCACAGTTTGGGCCAGAATGCAGAATCTTATTTCAAGCGGTAAGTGTTTTTTTTTTTTACCGTACCTGATAATAAAGGGGCTTTGTTAACATTTCCTAACACGTCCAGAAATCAAATTTTGGTAATGTCCCAGTCATTTCACAGTGAAAGTGACCTAAAAAAAAATTCACCATTTTCTCATCCAGCCCCAGTGACTCTGGACCCGAACACGGCCTCTGAAAAGCTGGTTTTGTCTGAAAACCTGAGCAGCGTTTCATTTGTGGAGCAGAAGCAGGACACAGATAACAACCCAGAGAGACTACATGTAGGAGTGCTGGGCTCTCAGGGCTTCACCTCAGCCCTGCACTGCTGGGACGTTGAGGTGGGAGACAATGACCGCTGGATGGTAAGGAGTGGTCAAGCAGTCTGTGGAGAGAAAGAAACTTCTGAAGAAGGATCCCTCCAAAGGAATGTGGAGCATTCGTTTTGTTGACAAAAAGTATTGGGCTGGTCTGAAACCTCGTCATGAGCTCTGGGTGCTAGACAGGCCGTGGGTCATCAGGGTGCAGCTGGACTATGACAAAGGAGAAATACGGTTCTATGACCCATTTAGAAACGTTACCTTGTACACCTTCACAAACATCACTTTTACTGAGGCAGTATTCCCATATGTCTGCACCGGCGATCCAGAACATGAGCTGAGCCTTTATGCAGCAAATAAACTGTCATGACAGTAAGTGAAAGCCTTGTATATGGGCTTTATATTACAATTTCAGTGGCTCAGTCTGTATTACACAGGTGAGCACTGCCTCGGAGAGATAGTTCAGTAAAGCATACTATCCACAACCATTCATTTTTAATCATTAAATTAGAATGTATATATCTATAAATACACGCTTTAATGGTAACATATTTATTACAATATAGCACTTATTCAATAAAGCACATTTTAGACACTTGTTAATGGCTGATTCACTGTGTGTTAAGTGTGTTCATTTTCATCTGTATTAGTACATAATCTGAGGTTTATGATGTGAGGAGGTCTGTAATGGCATTGTTATATATGTTGTGTAACAAGCACAATAGACACTATAAATGCAAATTACTGCATGTGAAGCAGTCGCCTAAATTCAAAACGGCAGAAGTGCACGATTCCTGTATTATATAGAATTTCATACAATATAATTCCAATTTTAACTTTCATTTTGAGCAGACCTTTAAAAAAGCTATCAAGCACATGACCAGCAAACAGTTTTGAACACTTGCTATAAAAATCATTGCAGAAATGATGTGTACCAATAGTGATTCTTAATGTTACACACTGATTTTTAGATCTATCCATACCATACATCCATGTGTCTGCCATACACCATGTGGCCATGAGTGACAGGATCGCAGTCTCATTCCTGGCACTAAAATACACAACATGCAGTCATAAAATAAGGCTCAGCCTATATACTAAAACTCTGTATTTCAGTAGTGACATTATTTTAAAAATGACACTCATCATTAATTCCTAATCTTTCAATAATAATACTTATAATACTAATAAAAGTATGATTTTGTGAACTGTAAATTCACAGGTTGCAGTTTGGGACGGCCACCTCCAAGGCCCCTATAAATTATGATTTTGTATGTATTTAGCTTATAATAAATATCTCTATTAATGCATTGACTTTATTTACGTTGACGGATCATCACATAGTCCTTTACAAACATCTAGGATGTGAAAATGTTTCTACTTATTTTTCATGTGGAATTGCAGTTTGCACTTACTTGTGCTCCACGTATGTGAATAAACATGACTCTGGTTCTGATGCAAACATTAGCTGATTGGAAAAGCAGTATACCTTTTAGTTATACCAACTATATACAAACTAAAGCATTTTCTAAAGTCTGTTTAGCAGGAAGGGATGTGACCAATGTCTAGGGAGACAGGGAGCAGCTGGTAATACACCCTGATGAAATATTTTTTAAAAAGTGGATATAAGTGGTTGTGAAGCAATTTCATATTTGTAAACAAGCACTTGTGTCTGCCTAGTTGCATCATCTCCACAGACTGCAGTTCAGCGGTTCAGTATTGACAGCCGAGTGCCGAGTTCACATCTCTAAAAGACTGAGGATGATCCTGAAGAGATGCGATCTGAAGCTCTAATCATTCTGTTTACAGTATCGCTGCATGAAAGGATATGAAACATAGAAATCAGGACAACCACTGTTCCTTAACTTTAGGTCTAGTGTTTTACACAATGGCCTGGCTGGAGTAGGGGCTCTTGTCTGTTATAGACATCTTTCAGTGTATAGGCCTATCTTACACTGCATTCATGTTAAACTAAAGAAACGTCTTTTTAAGAAATGCCAGGTGTTTTTCCACTTCAATTCGCTTATCTTGTCTGTTCATTTAAATTCTCCATTTCATATTCTATCCATTTTGGATGACATGGAAAAACATGATAAGGCTGCAAGTTTTGGTTTTAACACATAGAAAGGGGAAACGAGATCTCCATAATACTCCTCAGTAATTTCTCCTACACAGCAGTGAGAGCAGATGGAAAGACAAGACTTTTGCTTAAGTCCCTCCTGCTGCTTACATGTTTCTCCTGAATTCCCCTCTTGAATTTCAGTGGAGATCTTAAATATTACTATAAGAACAATCCTGTTTACCTGTAACTCAACTCTCATGTCACCTATTTCTCCTTTGCCTCATGTCTCCTTAACGTCAACTGCTATTTCTCCAAAGGAATTCAGAGAATTACTACTGTAAGGCTAAAGCTTGACCTTACTGATTGCATATTATGGTGTATTTATAGCCTATTCACTTTCAGTTGACCTTCACTGCCACTGTCCAATGGGCGGGCATACAATGTTTAAATAGATAAGATGTCTAAACCCCAGTCCAAGGTTTTATAAAGTGAATCCATCTGGTCCATTTCTCAAGGCAGCATATAGTAAATGTAGGCCCCAGCATTCATCTGCCTCCACTCTTTGCAGGCCATTGAATTGAGTGGAGAGAGAGTGGTCAATTTATACCTGCGAGTTATTTGTTTGTGTTTGTTTATGGCTAAAGTCTTATCTGTGGGACGATGAACTGCGGCTTGAAAAATGACCTAAACCCAAAACTTCACTGCACAAACTTTGCTCCTGCTCCTGGTTACTCACTGTGCTGCAGAGTTCCACTGTTCCCTGCCCCCACTGGCTCCATAATAAATCGATGAGCTGGATTAGGTGTGTTGAGTCATGCAATGCTGTGGGCCACCAGGAGCAGGATTTAAAAAAAAAGATGGATGATACTGTATTAGTAAGGCATCAGGCTTGGAAGACTAGGAAGCCTACCGTTTGACACTCACACCAGGTGGAGATGGGAATCGTAGGCATATTGAAGCAATTAGGTGGAGTGAGTTCCTATAGGCCAAAAGCGGTGTCAGTCATAGCCAGTGGTGGATGAAGTACACGAAAGGTGTATTTGAGTTAAAGTAGAGATACCCAAGGTAAAATATTCCTCCATTAAAAGTAGAAGTTCCTCCCTTTAGACCTCCACCTGAGTAAATGTACTACAGCCTTAAAATGTACTTAAGTATGGAAAGTAAAAGTAGCATGATTTATTATGGCTCCAATGTCCTAATATAATTTCTGTAATACTCTTGTTTGATCAACTCATTATAGGTGTAAACACTAGTGTCTCTCAGTCCACCAGTCTTTTAATAGAAGGTCATTAAATACTTTGACACTGACATCTATTAACATTATCATAAGCACAGAACACCATTAGAAAGAACCAAGCTCTGTCCAACAGGTCAAAACAAGCTCAAAACACAGTGCGTGCTGTATCCTGATCAGTGGGCTCACTTCAAAGTGAGTTAAATTCAGATATTTGACTGTGAAATGTAGTTAAGTCCCACAGAATGGAAATACTTCAGTAAAGATACAGGAAAAGTACTTCAGTACAGTTACCAATTAAATTTACTTTGTTACTGGCCACTACTATTTGTAACGTTACATATGGGACTTGACTCCACATGGCCCCTTCTCCATGCTCCCGAGACCCCCTGCCCCATTTACACTGGTGCTTAATCCATACCTCTACAGTAATGTTCTTGCTTTAAGAAAAAACAATTTCAGCACTGTGCACACGTAATGACTTCACAAAAGATAGATAGATAGATAGATAGATAGATAGATAGATAGATAGATAGATACTTTATTGATCCCAGAGGGAAATTCAGACATCCAGTAGCAGATATACAAAGTTCACAGAAGTAACAAGAGAAGCACAAGATTAATACAGATGAAGACAAAGATACAATATAGAATATGAAAGTATGAAAATAGAGTCCTTAGCTGTGCAAATTGAGATGACTGTTGTCAGCCATACTGACAGTGCAAGTACGCAGTAATATAAATAATTTATCAGTGCAAAATATGTAAACAGTGCGAAATAAGTAAACAGTGCAAAATATGTAAACAGTAGTACAAAATGAATAAGACAATAAAAAACTCCTGCTGGCAGATTTAGTAATGTCCAAAATATTCACTCTAACCGCACCCTGTGTCTCATACAAGTAAACCACTCCCAAAGTTTCCATACAGATATAGAAGTTCCCAGTACCTAATACTAGTGACCACTTTATAAAGTCTTTGAAGTGCTGATGTGCTGACACCAGAACACCAGAGAACAAATGAAAGAATCTGTTCTTTAGTCTGAGCTTTCATCATATAAACAGATTTGCAACAGAACTGAATTCAACAGAATATATAACCAAACAATCAAAAACATTTTAGAGGTACAAGTACAATATTCTCTTTGGCAAACAGGATACTAAACAAAGGCACTGCATTTCAACATTTATGTTCCTTTTTTCCTGCACTTCATGCTCATCCACAAACTGGTCCCCACAATATAATATTACATATTAATATTAAATAAATATTAAGGGTTAATGATACAGTTAGAGTAAGGTTAGTGGTGGTTCTGGTTAAATTACCGATAACTTACATTAAGACATTACAACAACGTAGCATTAGCACAATTTATCAGTGCACCAACTGACTTGAATATAGTCGAGTGATTCAACTACAGTCAAGTGACTCTAATACAGCCGAGTGAAGACGAAGACCAAGTCTCAAGTTCTACAACACTACACAGGACAGCACAAAACATTTGAACCCTGCTGTTATATGTTTAAGCCCTTTTCAATTCCACTTATAGCACCTCATTTATGTTCATGTGAAAATAACCAACCAATCAGCACTCTGTAACAGTAACACCAACCAATCAGCACTCTGTAACAGTAACACCAACCAATCAGCACTCTGTAACAGTAACACCAACCAGTCAGCACTCTGTAACAGTAACACCAACCAATCAGCACTCTGTAACAGTAATGCTATCAGCACTCAGTAGCAGTAACGCTATCAGCACTCAGCAGGCAGTGACGCTATCAGCACTCAGTAGCAGTAACTCTATCAGCATTCAAAAGCAGTGATGCTATTAGCACTCAGTAGCAGTAACGCTATCAGCACTCAGTAGCAGTAACGATATCAGCACTCAAAAGAAGTGATGCTATTAGCACTCAGTAGCAGTAACGATATTAGCACTCAGTACCAGTGACACTATCAGCACTCAGTAGCAGTGACACTATCAGCACTCAGTAGCAGTGACACTATCAGCATTCAAAAGCAGTGACACTATCAGCATTCAAAAGCAGTGATGCTATTAGCACTCAGTAGCAGTAACGATATCAGCACTCAGTAGCAGTGACACTATCAGCATTCAAAAGCAGTGATGCTATTAGCACTCAGTAACAGTGACGCTATCAGCACTCAAAAGCAGTGACGCTATCAGCACTCAGTAGCAGTAACGCTATCAGCACTCAGTAGCAGTAACGTTATCAGCACTCAGTAGCAGTAACGTTATCAGCACTCAGTAGCAGTAATGTTATCAGCACTCAGTAGCAGTAATGTTATCAGCACTCAGTAGCAGTGATGCCAACCAATCATCACTTCGTAACAGTAATGCTAAACAATCAGCACTCAGCAGCGGTAATGCTAATCAGCATTTATTAGCAGTAATGCTAATCAGCACCCAGCAGCAATAATGCTAAACAAACAGCACTCAGCAGCGGTAATGCTAATCAGCATTTATTAGCAGTAATGCTAAACAATCAGCACTCAGTAGCTGTAATGCTAAACAATCAGCACTCAGTAGCTGTAATGCTAAACAATCAGCACTCAGTAGCAGCAATGCTAAACAATCAGCACTCAGTAGCAGCAATGCTAAACAATCAGCACTCTGTAGCTGTAATGCTAAACAATCAGCACTCTGTAGCTGTAATGCTAAACAATCAGCACCCTATACTGCCCAAAAACACTTTTCCTTTAGTAATGATGAAATATACAGGCACATATTCCTTTGCTTTTTAGTGAGACATTCTTCTTCTTTCTAAAATGAAGGCAAGGTGCTGCAGAAAGTCTTAAAAACTAGTTTTCGGTTCGTCCATTCATTGAGTACTCGCTCGCGGGCGCCCCCTGGTGTTCCGCAGGCCTGTTTCTGGGATAATAGGAGAAGTATGAAGGGAGCAGGCTCTCCCGTTAAAGCGGCTCGTTTGCGTAGAAACGAAACTAAGCTCCTGCAAGTGGGGGTGGGGGGAGTTAGTACACGATGAGCTGTACACTGGGAGCAGTGCTGCATTAAGTGTACGCATTAGTGGGAGTTTGTCGTTTAGCGAGGAGTTGCTCAGTTTAAGACTCAGGGATCAGAAAGCTGGTAGATCTGCCTTTGTAATACTGTAAAATGGCTACAACTAATGTGTTCATTCCCGAGGAGACCGTCACCTGCCCGATCTGCTGTGAAGTGTTTAAAGATCCTGTGGCCCTGAAATGCAGTCACAGTTTCTGTAAGGAGTGTCTGCAGCAGTACTGGAACATGCAGGAGGTGCTGCTGTGTCCCGTCTGTAGAAAGGAGTGCTCACTGGACGAGCCCACCAGGAGCCTGGCCTTCACCAGTCTCTGCGAGAACTTTAAAAGCAGAGAAAATCAAGCGACTCCAGTCGACAGGTGCCCCGAGCACGACGAGAAGCTCAAACTCTTCTGCTTTGAAGATAAGCAGCCCATCTGCGTGGTGTGTTACACCTCGAAGAAGCATAGAAATCACCAGTGTGCCCCCATTGTGGAGGCGGCGCAGGACCTGAAGGTAAGACAGCGCTAGCTGCCACTCCAGTTTAGATAAGACGCCCACCTTCCTGTCCTTCTATTCAAATGCAAAGCGCTTTGTGAAGAACCTCGGTGTAACTCTAGTGCAGATTTGGTAGAGGAGTTTGCCATCTTTCATAGATGAAAACATGCAGGTGCTCCACCCCTACCACAATGAAATGACACCGGACTGTTTAATCATTTAAAGACCATCCTGTTTACACACAGGAGTCTCAAATAATGTGTAAACATTGCCAGAGTACCATTCACTGTCCAGTGCAGTGTTTCTCCTCCCTGCTCCTGGAGGAACCCTGCCCTTCAGAGCAGTTCAGCTCTGCTCACTCATATTAAAGTTACTGAATGAGTCATAATACAGGGCAGTCTGTCAGAACAGAGCTCGTTTACATATATCAGTCTGACTGGCACAATAACAGAATCAGCCTGTTTAATTCTAAGGGATAAAGAGAGGTTAGAAAATAGTTGTGTAAAACTGAATTGTGAATTCTGAAAACAGTTTAGCACTTTTGCTAATGTTGTAAGCGAATCACAACTGGGATTCATGAACAATATGTAGGATATGGACCCTTTAACCAGTCTTTTTTATCAACCAAATTATCCTTAATGGTAAATAAATTTGAGTGAACCCCACCACGGTTCTGTCTCCATAATATTGCGTCTGTTGGCCGTTCATTAAAGAGGCCCTATTATTATGCTTTTCTGGTTCTTCTCTATCCTTTGGTGGGTTATGTAGCTTTGTCTGCATGCAAACCATCTGCAAAGTTATAAAGCCCCAAGTACACACCAGAGGGAGAAGCTCTCTCCCACAGAAACCACTTTTCTCAGCTGCCTGAAGTACCTCGCTGGAATTCCAGCCCTTTTCACTGTAACAAGATGACATCATCTCATGGCATAATCCTTATCCCCCACTTATTGCCTCCTACCACTTTTGACCACTCTGGTGACTGACCAGTCAGAACAGAGTGGGTGAGCTGACTGAACAGTGCACACAGAGCTCATCGGGAGGCGAAAATTGATTCATGTGAGTCTGTTCTACTAGACCTCAAAAATACAGTTATGAACACTGAAAATGAGCCCCTTTTAAAGTTGAGTTACAAGTGCTAAACACACAAGATTAGACAGACTGAAACAGCACCATCTTTTCATTAAAGATTGTTTCATGGTTTCTGAAGTGTTACATGTTATCATAACCACTTCTAAGCGGTGTAACCCAGTAAGATTATAATGGTTGTACTTTGTTTTCTGGCTTTTAGGCCAAACCTATTGCCATTAAACCTTAGATTAAATGCACTTTGCTGACTTGACAACAATGTGCTGATGTATAGGGCAATAAACCTCAAGGACACTAGATTAAACAATACACGTTCAAGACAGACTCCAGTAATGCTCAGGCTATGTATGTACTGAACCCAGTGAAATGATGTCCTGTACAATGCGAAGTTAAAAGTGGTCCTAAGGCCTCTCTAAAGGCTCATAGAGGGTGCTTATGAGCGTTTTAAAAATATTTTACAAATTAGACACATACCGTAACAGGCTTAAAAAAAGGCTGTCAAACTCGTTTCGCAGAACGAAAGAGATCAGCAAAGCAATAAACGATTATTACACTGTTAATGATTCTATAAATATTATGGGTATAGTAGGTATAAATGAACCTGATGGACAATCACTGAACTGAATGACCCTTCTTGAAAATAACGTTTAAATGCATTTCAATATTTTTATTCGGTTTAAAAAGTGTTGTTCTGAAAAACAGGACCACGGTCAACTGCTTGTCCTGTTATGATGGAATGACATAATATAGCAGAAGGTAATAAAGCCTATGGTCAGGCTGAAGTCAGTGGATTGTAAATGTGAGTCACCCTGTAAACCATTCGGGTCTGGCAGCATTTCCACAGAACTGCTATAAAGCAGTGGGGCTGTCATGCTGTGCGGCCTTGTTCTATTTGCATGCATGCACATGCTATTTTTCTATCCAGACTGTTGGAAGAGGCACAAAGTGTGGAGCAGGAATACAGTACGAGCCAGTTAGGACTTTTCCACACTATTTCTTGTGCGAGTTTCTGCCTGCGTGTTGATCCTTGTTGGTGGCACACCCAAGGCAGTGGCAAGTTAAGATGACTAGCAGATTTCCACTGAGTGACAAACTGGAAAAACTGGGTGGTGGGTAGCAGGTGCTCCCCGACTGGAGGTCTTTAAAGGACAAAAATATCATTTATTATAGACTTTGTCATCTGTTAAAACTCGCTACTATAGAAGAGAGGATCGTATCTATGATGAGGTTAATTTTTATGCCCTTATTTCTTACTTAGTTCTGGCAGCTTGTATTAAAACAGTTCATCAGGTGTAACATCATGCCTACAATGAAGTGCCATAAATAACAGATTCACAATGTGGAAACGTGTTCCATTACAGGCAGAGGTGAAGTCAGAAGTGTCTGGTATGCTGCAGACTCTTCAAGTCCTGAACAAATCTATGAAAGATTATCAACTCCTGGCAGAGGCTATAAAGGTAAGTACAGTCATGTTCAAGAGTTTGAATACCACAAGTCAAGAATTCAAGTTACATGCATATTGTAATTATGTTACAAGTTTTGGCAGGTGTAAATGTGCTTATGAGTTTAGTTGATTTTCTGAGTGGAAATAAGTTACACATGCTCTACAGAGAACACACTTAAATAAGGCATTTTAATGCACAATTTACATTTATTGGTTGAGTTGAACATACTGGAACAATTTAGCCTAAAACATCCTTTTTACCCAGTATATTAATTCCAGCAAATAAGCAGTAAATGCATTAATGTGTGTTCTCCTTATACGACATGTAACTTATTTTGTGCTTCAACTAAACAAGTCAAATGACCAGGGGTTCCCAAACCTTTGCATAAATCTGCATATCAAAGAATTCACTTCTTTTCACTCATGTATACAGACTCACACATATGCAGACATACAAACAGCGATCTGTTTACATTTGTGTACTGTTTTCAGGAGGAGAGGCAGACCGTGGAGAAGATCCTCAGGAAGGAGATTGACAATCTTCATCAGTTCCTCAGAGAGGAAGAGGAGGCCAGGGTCACTGCCCTAAGAGAGGAAGAGCTGAAGAAATATGAGAAAACCGAAAAAAGGATTGAGAAGTTGTCGTATGAAATCTCAAGCCTCTCCGGGACTCTGAAAATGATCAACCAGGGGATGGAGATGGATGACATCACTTTCCTCCAGGTAGAAACGGCTGAGGTGTAGCTCTGTGGTTACAGTGTTACTGTCTGAATGGGCCCAGACAGCTTTGAATGTCTTTGCAGTCCAATAAAACACCGTGACTATGACAACGTAAGCAGTTTACTTACATATGATATTCAGTGTTTAAGCTTTTGCAGGTGTAAGTACATTGTGCTTATGAGAAATGAATACCTCTTAAGGATGTATGTATGTATGTGACACCTACAGCCAGGGTTGGGTCTGAAGGTAACATGTGGCAATCTCAACAAAATGCCTGCAGTGTTTGTCACAGCTGTTGACAGGATCTGACAATGTGACGCTTAGGTTGTAAATCAGATGAAATACCTCTAGTATAAACAAAGACTTGGCTTCTCTTTGTAGCTACTGATTGTGACTCCTAGATATGGTGACTATGTGTCTCCTCTCCTTACAGAACTATGCTAATGGCCACTTCAGGTGAGTGTTTATCAGCTCTGTTCTCCCCGTCTGCTCACTCATCTTCATCTGGCTGGTTCTTTAAAGGCAAAGCCTCCATCTCCAAACCACCAGATATCAGAAAAAGTTAAAATGTTATGTGAATGGGAATCAATATGTCAGCATCTTCAAACCATTATTATTATTTGTCCCTTTGTGACATATGTGTTAACAGTCTGTGTGCTTGTGTGGTCTGTTCAGTGTTACATGTCATACATGTGTTAACACGCCAAGAATGTTTGTAATCAATGTTTGTTTGTAATCAGCAAAATAGTTAAAGTGAAATAAAGACTCAGAATTGTTGAAATTGGTGGTGATAGGAACCAGATGTCTGAAGTAAAAGCTTAAAATGTTACTGCATGAATTAGTGATGAATATGAATAGTAAAGAGGTACATGAACAATGTTGTGAGACAAAATTGTCCACAAAGACACTTTATGTGTTTGCCACTATTTTAGGACCACTGGTCATTTTGGATGTTCATAATTTGTGCCATGTACATATTGCAAGCCATGTTTCCTTTCACCACCACTGTCAGCAAATCAGCAATCAAGCATCTTTGTTTACAACTTAATAACTGAACTATGCAGACTTTTAATCCCCCCTTTAACACTTTTAAGGAAATAATGACACTGTGCAGCAATATTAGGCTTAATACTGCATTAGTTTTCAGATCCAGATAGTTCAAAGAGACTCTTTTGCCTTGGAAATAACTGTGATAAGGGAATCACTGCGTTCTCTGACCCATCCAAATGTCCTGCTCTGTTTACAATCACCGATACTGCCCAAGAAGCGCTATTCCCCATTAATACTGCATACTGCATAGCTGCCCAATGCACACCTTGTAATTGGGAACTAAAGCTGCTATTTCTTAACACGCCACAAGGTAGCAGCAACCTCAGTTTTTTGGAGGCCCTGCATTGTGGCCCTTTCCCTGCTCAAAAACAACCACTTCAACTCAGTATGGTCTTGTTAAAGGGCGGATTATTTGGATCCAGTATGTTGGAAACGGGTAAAACACTAAATGTGCAGGGCAATGTGCCTGTCACCACCACTGAATCTGAAATCACAGTCTGTAAGTTTCACATCAGACAATGCAGATTAAAAAAAGGCATCAGTGGACTTCTCCTTTAATACTTTTAAGAAACGATATTAGAATCTGTATTAGTTTTGAGATGCAGGTAGTTTAAAATTGATCTGATGTAGTTTGCAACAAAATGTGCACTACTAAAGTGAGAGGTCATATTGCATGTGTTCTACTGATGCGTTACTGATGAGTTACTTTAAGATGTTTTTAACGATGGATGGTGGATACCTTGATTACTGTTTTATTGGCTTACTGAAAATCTGGAGGATGAAGGAAAAAACAGTAATTTGAGCATTTGACCTAATATAATAACTAATATATCTGAATAATCCAGTTATCTGTATTTCTGCAAAATCCCAAATAAAACCTGAAAATAGTGAATTCGTGTCTGTTTGGAGAGTTATAATACAATGGGTTACTGTTACACATTGGACTGAGGTTTGTGTAAGACTGTCAGGCGGTTGATGTTAAGTGGGGCATCTGTAATTTTTGTGGTACGCATTAGTGAGATCAGATATCCTCCCTTTTAGACCAACTCTGTAACTTAGAAAATAAAAAGATTTATTGTAGACACATTCTGAGACCAAAGAAAACTGAAAACTTTGTGCATTAACCCCCAAACGGCCAGGACCCTTCGGCGGGTTCAGTGTTTTTCTATGCACTTCTTCCTAAGAATCTCTCAGCCAGTATGCATTGCAGTCCATGAGGTTACTGAATATTAATAACTCTTAGTATGTATTACTTATGGGATTTTAAGAGGTTATACGTCAGAAGCTAATAAAACTACTAATCAATGTTTGCATCTAATTCACTAGCGCTCCAGGCAAAATATAAAGCTACGTCCACTTTAAAATGTCACTGCATGAAACTGATGGAGATTCAATCCTAAAACCTTCGGCACTGATGACCGTAGGGAAATGATTTCCTGAAAGTACTCCGCAAACCTGAGATGGGAGGCCATCGGGGAATTCACATAGATTGACCCTTAAGTATTATCAGATTAGTCATCCAAGTGTGTTGATCTCAAAAGCTTGTCACATCAAACATCAAATCTGTGTTCTGTGTCATATGCGAGTGTCCTAGATGTGTATTAGAATTCTGCTCACCTTGTGTTTCAGTCCAGCCAAGAACATTCTCCCAGAGCCTACCATGATCTCAGGAATAAATACAGCGAAACATTTGGGATTCCTGGACCTCAATTTACGAGCGAAGATGTGTGAGCTGCTCCATGAACGTAAGCCTTTACACTGCTGCAACCCAGTGCTTACTTCTCAACTTGGCTAAAGAGCTTTTATTGACAGTAACCCTTGTGTTCTGTCTTCAGCTCCCAAATCTGTGATTCTGGACGTGAACACGGCCTCCAATAAGCTGGTGGTGTCAGAGGACCTAAGCAGCTTGTCTTTTGTGGAGCAGAAGCAGGATGTTCCTGATAACCCAGAGAGACTATATGTCGGCGTGCTGGGCTGTCAGGGCTTCAGTTCAGGCTTGCACTGCTGGGACGTGGAGGTGGGAGACAACGACAACTGGACCTTAGGAGTGGTCAAGCAGTCTGTGAAGAGGAAGATGCTGCTGAAGATGGATCCTTCTAGTGGAATATGGTGCATTCGTTTAGTCGGTGGCAAATATCGCATTGGGGTAAAGTCCCGAAAGGAGCTCAAGCTGTTAGAGAAGCCGCGGGTCATCAGAGTGCAGCTGAACTATGATGAAGGGATCGTCACGTTCTCTGACCTGTCCAAGTGTCTTGCTCTGCATACCTTCACTGACACTTTTCAAGAAGCACTATTCCCTTACTTCAGCACGGCAAGCACTATCTGCCCACTGCACATCTTGTAATTGAGAGCTAATGCTGCAGTTTCTTAACATGCCACAAGGTGGCATTGAACCCCAATTTGTTTTTGGAGGCCTTGCATGTTAGTGCTTTCACTGCTCTAACGCATCCACTTCAACTCAGGGAGGTCTTGTTATTATTTGGATGAGGTGCCTTGGAGGCAGGGAAAACTCAGGTCAGTGTGTTAGGCAAGAAATCATTTTACATATGTATTCCAAATCCGATAAATGACCTCCAGCCTGGTGCAAGTGCCTATGCTTTGGCACAGTTGGGAGCTCAATCCCTGGCGATGCCCGAGCCAGCTGTGGCTAGGAGTCTAAGAAAGCATGATAAGCAACACCCAAATAAAGAAATATTCATATTGTTTAGTGAACCATTCGGAGCTTAAAGTTTTTTCTGCCATTTGACTCTCATTGTCTTATTACATGTGTGTTCATTAATATTAATCATTTGCTTTTATTAATGACAAAATAATGAGCTTGTACTTCTTTTAATTGTTGAAACGCTGTACTGTATTCTTTGTGAATTGTGAGAATGCGAACTAAGATAAGAAAATGCCACAAAAAAAATCTATGAAATCATTTTGATTTATTGTTGCTTATTCAACCAGGCAACATTAAATTTAAGCCATTTAAATGTGTTCAAGCTGGGTCCCAGTATTTTTTTATGTGAGTGGGTAGGATGGCCCTCCATTACCCCCATCACTCAGTGCGATGCTGGCCAGAGTGCATGTCTGTTAGCTGACGTAACAGAATCAGCAGTTAGCGTTCTCTTCCAAGCTGTCAAATGTGCTGCATTAGAGTTTGAAAAGATGCAGTGGTGTCTCGGAGGAAGTGTGTACTAGAATTTACCCATTCAGCTTGACGGCAGCTTATGATAAGTGGAGACCTGGATGGCATTGACCATGACTGAATAAGGGAGAAATATTTGTTTTTAAGTGTTAAAAATCACATGAATGAGATTCTTTCAGAGTGTTCAAACTAAATAAATCTGATGTGAGCCTTAAAGTGTCTTGTTTTCATGTTTATGAAGCAACTCATAGAAAGCAAGTACAGCACAGGTCAATAGCATTGAACTTTAAACCTTGTATATGGACTAAAATATGGGAGACAGAATCTTGATCGACATTTTATTTACACTTTTTTTTTGTAAGAGTTAGTAAAATCTCCATGTCAGTGTATTCTTTCTGATTATCAGACCTCAAGTCAGTCAAAACTGAAACGAGGCCTTCATTTCATAATTAAAACGTATGTTCTGCAAACATTACTTCACTCCAAGTGAATTTAAAATGGAAAAAATAGACTTTCCTTTTATTTCCAGTAAACTGTTGGCTGATTAATCACATTACACAGCACATGATGTAAACGCACGCACAAGTCAGGACTGCAGAAGTTCACTAACTGGACAGGGAGAAATGTGCTTTAGTTCCCCAAAATGTGGACTCACTGGTCAACTGACTCTGCATCCAAGCACTGTTTATGCTCTACCTCAACACATTAAGGCAATTTTAAGAGTCCACTCAACAACCATTATTACCAAAATAGTTTTCTCATTTTGTGTTTTCATTGCACAATGGAAGCATCATTGCACCGTGTTTTACCACTTAAAAAAATATCAAGGCCACACAAACATGATCACAATTTCACTCTGCAATATGAGGGGCGGTCACAACTTTATCTAAGCAAGGACATGAAATAAATAAACAGGTTATTGAATGGTAGGTCAGGTGACGAACCAGGGTCATTTATATCTGAAGCTAGTGGGGTCTAGCCAAGGGACATGAAGCTTCTTTCTCAGCTTCAGCATGTGGTAAATGAGTTCCAGAGTTTGCAAAACTCAAACACTGAAACAGCAGTCAGTCATCTTAGGGTTTGCAAAGAAAGGAAGGGGCTGCAGCACTGATACACAGTTTAAAACAGACGACAAGCAACATGCAAAACCACAGTCTGACACTGATGTAAAAATATCCATCATCAACACAAAAACCAGCCTTAGAAAATGGAGTACATTTAAAAACAAATGTAACTCAAAGAGTTTTAGAACACCAATCAAAATGTATCGAAAACAAAGCAGGCATCCCACCATCACTGTCCACTCTTTAAGTGTCACTTCACTGTCTGTTTCCCAGAACTGGAATGTAATTGTCCCCACAGCTGTTCAACTGTAACCTAAACTCCATTTCACAGGCCATGTGGGAGTAAAACAAAGGTCACCACACATGATGCTGAGTCAACCCAAACGAATGATGTCACATTTTATTTCACAACAGCAAGTAGAAGAAAGAAGGTTTGACTGGGTTCCCTTATAAAAGATCATTTCACTAATAAATCTCTTCTTCCTGTCTTCAGAACACTGTTGTCACAGTGAAGCTTTGCCACATGGATGTTATGGATTTTCCAGATCCGAGGCTGAAGAAAAAAATGTCGACAGTAACCTGTTTAGATTTGAATCGGGTGATAATTGGGCCTCTTCTGATCTGTTGCTGTTAAAGAGATAGGAGGTTTTCATGATTACAGCAGATGCTCCATGTCTTCTGTGCCGCTTTGGTTTCTTCCCTCTCCTGGTTTCTCCAGCACAAGTAATAATTAGATATGAACGGGCTGGGTGGGAGGATTTCCAGAGAAAGGGAAAAAGGTGAACTCTGCTGCACCAAAAATGGTAGATGATCAGAAGAGGGAACTTTCCAGTTAGGAAAGCTGTGTTATGGTCCCGACGGTGTCAGTAAAGGAATGATTGCACGAGTTTGATGGTGAACGGGGACAGCATGTGTGAGTGTAAGTCGGAGTCACTCGCAAGCAAGTTTGCTGTCAAAACTGGACAGACCGATGGCGAAGGCTTGCAGAGCACACATGGGGTAATTATAGTCTAACGTGAACACGTCCTCAGCTACACGGCCAAACTGCATCACGATGTAGTCCGCTGAAGAGACACAAACAGAAAGAAAGGCCTCAGAGCCCAAACAAACATGTAAATGACGGACTACACAGACAAAGCTAAATACACAATATAGCCAAAAGTATGTGGAAACTTGACCATCACTATACACATCCACCAGTCATAACATTATGACCACCTCAATGTATCTGTCTGTGGTGGTCCTGTGGGGGTTCTGACCATTGAAAAAAAGGTGATGGGGGGATAACAAAGTATACAGGGAAATACAGTCTGTAACTGTAGAACCACACAGTGCACCTACGTTGTAAGTGGAGCTGATAAAATGGATAATGAGTGTGGTTTTAATGTTATGGCTAATCGGTGTACATCTCATTCCAAAACCATTGGCATTGCCCTCCTCTGCAGCTATAACAACCTCTACTCTTCTGGGAAGGCTCTTCACAAGATTTTGGACTGTGTCTGTGACAATCTGAGTCAAAAGGCATAGATGTTAGATGAGGTCTAGCTCGCAATCAACATTCCATTTTATTCCCCAAGGTGTTCAGTGGGTTTGAGGACAGGGCTCCCTGCAGACCACTGGCATTCCTCTATGCCAACTTCTTTAAACTATATGTGCATTCCAATCATTCTCATTGTTCCCTGAAAAATGGGCTGTGCGGGGTATTCAAACATATTAAGGGTGATTCCAAACCAAACTTCACATTGTACAGGAAGTAGTGAACAACGACCCATCAGTCATTGCATGTCTTTTAAAGATTCAACGTTGCAGGACAATCCAAATTAAGGTACTTAACAAGCAGTTTATGTTTTTATGGAGCTCACTTTGTGCAGGAGGGCACGGTCATGTGGGAACAGGAAAGGGTCTTCCCCAAACTGTTGCCACAAAGTTGGTAGCATCTAATTGTCTAAAATGTCTTTGTATACTCTTACGTTAACATTACACTTCACTGGAACAAAGCAGTCTAGTCCAAACCCTGAAAAGTACCCCCAGAGTATTATCCGCCAAACTTTACTGTTGGCATTATGAACTGTGGTAGGTACCCAACACACCTAGGTTTGTCCATCAGGCTGGCAGACACAGAAGCACGATTCAGCACTCCAGAGAAAACGTTTCCACTGCTCCAGAGTCCAGTGGTGGTGTGCTTTGCAACACTCCAGCTGAGTTTGCTGCTCTGTGAGTTTGTATGGTCTAATGCTACATGCCTAAGTTGTTGTTGCTTCTAGATGCTTTCATTTGGCCATAACAGCAATTACGGTTGACCAAGGCAGAAATTTGGCCAAGTGACTCATGGCAAAGGAGGCATCCTACGACAGAGCCATTTCTGAAGTCACTGAGCTCTTTAGTACAACCCATTCTACTGTTTGTGGAGACTGAATGGTGGTGTAATTTTACACACTTATTAGCAATGTGACTGAAACTCAATAATTTGATGAGGTGTCCACATACTTTTGACCAAACAGTGTACCAGTGCTAGTGGGTAGATAAAGACTGAAAAATAAAGTATCCACCTAAAGACCTTCTATAAATGAGTAACTGAGGAGTGAACTCACGATCATTGTCGTGGACGATCTGGAAGTTTTTGACGGACGCCTGCGTGACCCTTCCGTGGAAGTTGAGCACATAAGACTGAGTGTCATCATTCCACACTGGTGCTTTGTTGTGCAATTCGATCAGATTGTCCAAAGCACGATTCTGCCATTTGCTTAATAAAGATTCCTGATCCTGTTAACAATAAATACATAATGGCACACAGATTTAAAATCATTCCTTACACTGCATTTATCAAGATCTGTGAAAAACAGCTGAGCAATGCTGAGAATTCTGAGAGAAGATGTACTCATCAGCACCG
Source organism: Semaprochilodus insignis (assembly GCA_034552555.1). Lineage (NCBI taxonomy): Eukaryota > Metazoa > Chordata > Actinopteri > Characiformes > Prochilodontidae > Semaprochilodus > Semaprochilodus insignis. The sequence goes on along the minus strand of CM067474.1, from coordinate 40,065,114 downwards.
AGAAACAGACTGATTTGAATAAAGCTTTGCTGTTAATCAGACTCACATTAGTAGGGCGAACAGGAACACGCTCAAAGTTCATATTCATCCCGGGGATGATGACAGTCATTTTGCGTGGTCCTTTAAACCCCAAGACATTGGTCTCCTATAGAGAGAACACATAAAACACACACACAGTTAGTTGTGACACTAGTCAGTGCTAGATTAGAACATGCGTGAGGGCGTAAATGTACTCACATAGCAGATAGCTGCTAACTCCTGCCGTGTGTTGCTCTCCTCCAGCAGAGCTCCAGGGTTTTTGCTGGGGTTTGTGCCATTATCATAGACTGTGAATTTAGTACCCATCAGATTTGACCTACAGCAGATACAGAGAACCACAAATTTCATTTCATTTTTTTTTTTCTATATGAGGGACTTTTTAATTAGTTAATGAGATGAACCTGGTCTGCAGTACAAGGGAAAGAACAAATAACAGATTATGGGTCAATATGACAATATTAGTGATGCACAATGATAAACTAATTGTAGTACCAACAGACATTTGCCTAAAACCGTACTGGCACTAGACGGATGTTTAGATTTTATTGTTTAGACATATCAAATCAATACGTGATGATGCACAGTACTGGAAAATGTTAAACATACACATCATACATTATTTGACTACATATTGTATTGATGTTATTTGTATTTATTATAAGTGTTTTCTAACTAGATAAGCATTTACTTAAAATTCTGATGCTGAAAGAGCAGAATGCTTAGGTGACGCTGGGCTAACCTCTGTAAAATTGTATTGTGATACATGCTATGCATCATAAAAATTTCTTCAGAGGAGTGTTGTGATGTCATATTTTTACCAAGCAAACATACAAGTAAGTAATGAAAAAGAGAAACAAAGATCTACTGCTAGCTGTACAGAGAAAGACTTCTCTGTCATTGTGTTATTCTTGGTGAAAGCGTGCACACACCTCAGTTTCCCCACAAAACTCTCGCCCTCACGAGACAGGTCAGTGGCATCCACTGAGATCAGATAGTTTGAGGTCTTGCTCTTTTTTCTCTTCCTCCCAGCCAACAGGAAGAGCTAAGAAAGAAAGACAGAGTGAGAATGAGCCAGGCCATAAGAGAGAGCAAACACGGTACTTCAGCAGTGTGAATCTCTGACCTTCTTGCCATCTTCTCTCTCCAGGTGCATAAAGTATGTTGGATAGAGACCACGGTCCATGCCCTTCTTATCCCGTGTGATACGGCACTTGACCGTAACACCCCGCGGAGCCGGCCGCAGCACAAATTCTTCCGGGTTATCTACCTCAATGGAGGGGCCCTCTGCCATGGGCGATCCCACCGTTACACACTCCTGCTGAGGACATAGACATTGCACCAAACTGTACCGCTGAAGCAACACAAACACAGTGCTAAGAGTAATCTCAGTGACGCCAGGGGTCTCACCGTGCTGGACTTAGTGCTGGAGGCAGAGGCTGGACGTGTGGACTCTGTGTTAGGAGAAAGTGAGCGGACTCGATCTTCTGCTTCGTCATCGTCATCGTCACTGACTTCATCGTAGTTCATGCTGCCTGAGAGTCCTGAGAACCATAAAACAGATTTCCTGGTCAGAGCCTTATGAGCTCAACACAAGAACATGCAAGCCAGGATCATCCCATGGGTTTTATGGGTGCATGCCTACGGGTCAGACAAAATGGCACAATGGCTGAGTTGAACTAATTTCAACCTTGGCGATGTATTACACCCAATCAAAACCCCATCACTTCATTCATGAGCACCTTTTCATTTTTTCCTGCAATCTCTGTTCATCAACCATTCCACTACCCATCATTACCAAAACTTGGTAATGTTTTTAGCAGCAAGCCAATTGATCAAATAACAACAGTAATTGTGCATTAAAATGTGGAGAAGTGTGTTCTATGTAGTTACACTGCAGTTATTATCCTGCCATGATGCTGTGGCACCCGCTGTGGTACAAATTTCCCTGAATAACAAGAATAATAAAGCCAGAAGGGGCTCGCCAAATGTTCCCTCAACCAATCCACAATTAAGAGAACAGATTTACTCCAGAGACAGTGGAAGGGATCCGTGCACATTACAGCTAAAGTGCCTAGTGAAGAGGCAATCTCTCTGGCCCCATTCCTGCTTGGCATTAACATCTGTCTCAAGTGATCTGATCATAGGCATAAAGTCACCTGGCATTTCCACATGTCTAGAATACGCCCCCAGTGATCACATGACATGAGGAAGGATACATTTACTACATCAGCCTCTACTAATGAAGCAAACTTCATTGCTTGTGCACATGTACAGGCTGTTGCAAGCAAATGGCATTCATTACTTATAAACAAACGGGAGGGGAGACGAATAAAGAAGCTACGCAGCAGCTTTCATCTCTGCTGTGGTGACGCAGTTGCTTAGTTGTTGCCAGGGACGCATCTGGGAGCTTTAGTGTTCACATGACAGATGTTATGTGAGCATTATGCATCCCTGACCGCCTCCAAAGGTGGTATGAGTGATCGGATAGCAGCGTGTGTCAAAATAGGACCTGAACCTCATTTACACCTGTACTTGTATCCTTATTTATGATATGTGATGTGTATTTATGATTTGTCCCTTAATATTGTCAAAGTAAATTTTCAACTCGGAATATGCAGTGTTAAACTTTCCCTCTTTATTATTTCTTCATTATGACTTCCATTATAGGCTGCTTATTGGTAGTATTCGCTTGCATCACTTTACATCACTTTTGTTAGGCAAGCTGCAGCTCGGATTCAGCTTGTCTCGCACCAATGCTGCAGGAAGAGAAAGGCCAAGCAAAATAAACAAAAAGGCTGCAAGAAGATGAAGTTATTTAATACAATAAAATAACTACATATTTGTTGCGGACTGGTTCCTATCCCCATCACTGTAAAGAAATCGGGAGTCAAGTTCACATCAAACCACTCTGAATGACTTTTGTTCACATCCCAACCATTTAAATATGCATACATTATAAAAACATTGGTGGTGCTCTACTTTAAATTACAGAGAAACGAAAGAAGGAAACAAGTTTAGCTCAAAATAATTAGGTACTTGCTGTACAAATAGTGCTCTACATATAGAGTTGGAAAGTAACATTATGCCCTGTATAGTGCCATGTAGTGTTATGTGAGGTGTTTTAACATTCAGCTGCCCGCTCTGAGTGTCCTCAGAAGATAGCTGAGTAAATGACAGAGAGCAGAGCTCACTGACTCACTCAGTTCCCCCTAAAGCAAACAGTGGAGTGAAGGCAGTGCAGGGCCCGATGGGTTACTATGTAAACTACTGAGAGATTGTAAGGGTCATTGTTTGGGTCTGTCTGTATGTGTGTTTTGACTCCACTGCTGGAGTGCATGTGTGTGTCTGTACTCACCGCGTCTCTGCAGCAGTGTGTGTATGTCTGTTTTGGGCTCTAGCAGTGTGTCTGTGTCTCCATCTCTCTCAGGCTCCTCGGCTGGAGGGGGAGAAGGCTTCTGCGGCTGGCTGACTGAGAGCACCTGGATCTTTGTACCCAGATCAGGAGCCTCTGAGCTCAAGAAAGCTGCCGGTCCATCAATACCTGCTAAAGAACCAGACACTTTAACACCATCATGCAGCCTCTCTATGATGCTGGGAGGGAAGGTTCCTATATAAATGTTTATTGTACCATTTTTTTTATCCTGTTTTCACTAGCGGGAACATCTGCAATATTTGGGTTATGTCCATCAATATTTGTCTCTTTTGAAGTTTTCTGACCTTTTTTTTTACTCCTTATCACGATGTGTCCACATTGTTGTTTCTCATTTTATTTTTCTTTCAGGTAGAAAGGCTACATTACTTGTAACCTTGTAACTGAAACCTTACTGTTTCACAGTCATGACACTTTGGTCCCTTAAACTGGAAAATGTTACTAAATCAAAGAAATCCTTCAGGTTTCACTATTTGTATATCTAAAATTAACATTAAGCTTAGTCATTTAATTTTTTTCAATCCCAGTATTTGTCTTGTTCACAAGACTGCCGGCATAGTTGATAATCACAGACAAAAATTATGATGCATTTAACATGACAAATACTGGGACTGGCAAAGAGCAGAAATCCTGCTGTCTTCCCACACTTACAATAGAAACTGATAAGCAGGTGCAGAACTCCATCAGTAAACATCTTTGCAATATGCAGCATTAATTTCATTACTGCCAGTTCAGGGAATCAAACCGGCGACCCTCCAGTCACAAGGCTGGTTCCTTTACCCCCAGCCCAAGACTGCCCCTTATCATACATATATTAAGTCATAGATATTTGTAAATGAAGCTTTAGATCTGCTTTAATTTATTATTACAGAGAAAAAAATAAAAAAATAAATAATTTTTTTTTTTGGGGGGGGGGGGGGTGTATATA
>CM067474.1:39999823-40060346 GCA_034552555.1 Semaprochilodus insignis | reverse complement strand
TATATATATATATATATATATATATATATATATATATATGTGTGTAAAATATCAATTTGCATACGTTTCAGATCTGATGTCCTCCTTTAGAAAGTCACAGGAACATATTTTTGAACTAAAAGAGACGTGGCATATGATGAACGATCTGAATTGGAGCCTGATTTAATTACAGAATACAGCGTCAGGCAGAAAGCACGTATTTATGCTAAGAATTAGCATTAGCTATATTTAAAGGATACTTTTTGGTTTCATAATTCAGAAAGTCAGTTTGGATCAATAAATTGCAAATAATTGTATTTATAAAGCACATTTTGCTATTAGTTATATGAGACTGCTATATGACTGTAGAGGGGGAGACAACTCTGAGAACTTGGGGTGGAGTTGTGGGTCACTTCTGCTTGAGCTAGAGAGCCTGACTTCTCTATTCGATGAACAAAGATAGGATTGAGAGAGGACTGAGGAACAGGTAGGAGATGGGACAGTGGTGGGGTGAGAAAGGCATGATCCTCCTCCCAAACAGTTATTTCAACTTCATAAAGTATTGGAAAAATCCTACAGGTCAAACAGTGAGCCATAAAATCATTATTTGTATGCCCCAGTCTGAAATATTAAGAGTAGTTACTGGATACTAATACTTAATATCAGTGACTGCATAATGAGACTACAGTTAACACGGTTAATACAATGAGCAATTCTTCCATTCAGTTTGTACTGAGTGTGGTTTGTGTGCATGTGTTGCTCATATTTGCTGAAGGGATTAGCTGTGAGTGTATTGAACAACTGCTTGCTTGTTTCTGTACACTCTGTCTCTCCCTGAAAGGCCTCTGTGGAGCTCCTAAACACTGCCTGCCGAGGAGTTTCTTCCACTACAGCAAACAACTTCAAATCTTTCCATACACAGATTGTGTACAAATTCAGTACACAAACAACCCTGACATTTACTGCCTTTTGAATGTGGAGGGAGCTGGTGGATGTGCAGGGACTGTTAAGTTACTACTAAAGCATCCACTTCGATCTCATTATAAAGCTCCTCCTAAAGTCACCCCCAAACTGGGAAAAGAAGCCTTAATTCTTATCCCTTCTCGCTCTCTCTCACACTTTGTATGTAGTGCAGTTCCTCCTTTCTCTTTCTTTCCTGTATCCCTCCAGCTCTAACTTCTAAATTCAACGGGATGTTCCCCATCATCCTCTCATCACTCACTGCTGCAGCTCTGCTCCTCGCCATGGGCGAGTCTACAGCAACTCCTGCCACTATACCTACTGAACACTCAGCATTCAGCACTGTTCTCTGCTGCTACTCTCTGCCCTTTACTGACTTTGAGTGACATTTCCAACAAGTTCCAGTAATTTCTAATAACGTCAAGATATAATACTAAAATGCCATGAGTACACAATAGCCTGGGTCAAGTCATACTGACCTATCAAAGGGTCATGACATCTGAACTTTCCAAATGCTGCTGCTAAGTCTAATGAAAGAATCTTTAATAGATGTCTCATCTGCTTCAAAGATCTACTGTGCCAGGACCATATATCACATCAGTCTCACAGCTTAGCAAACAGCCATTCTTTCTACACACCAGGGTACATTCTTTTCCTTGCACTGCCATAAATGTACTCAATGTTTAAAGGTGTCTTTGTCAATTTATGTCTTTTACTATGAGTAAATAACATGGAAAATATGAGAACATGATAAAAAATAGCAATGGCATCATCGCAAGTGTATTATGTGCCTGAGAGACCCCATTTGGAAACTGCAGGGCCAGAGTGTCAGTCCACCTGTGAGTCATTCTTTAAGACCCACCATTAAACACATTACTCTGTCTGCTTGGCTAAGAAAACATGATAGAATTCAGTCCGCGAACTATGTTGCCTAATACTGTGGGACAAAAAAACATGCTGTGCTGCCAAGAAATGTACTAAAACATGAGTCAACAATGGAAGCGCTTTCAAAAATGGAATCATAACATGCGACAGGGATGAAGCTGGATGCGGACTTAGCAGCTTTCCTGCTGAGCCAGTATGTAAATGTGATACATAAAAAGAGCTGAACTGTCTGAATGGGCAACTTTACACAGTGAATTCAGTAGAAACATTTCCATCACTCAGAGAGGCAGGTAAAGTACAGCTTTGGATGAACCATCTTCAGAAAGATGTATGTAATACTAGTCAACTACATCTATTTCCTGCGCATATGATGAAGCCTAACTAGACAAAGCTGAAGTTCCTTATTCATTATTCTTATTCGTTTCATTCCACCTTCAATTCTGTTGAAGAGTCAATATTTGACTTAGTTAACAAAGAAAGACAGCACAGCAAAGACATATCGACTATTCTCAAACCGCAAATCTGTATGAACCAAACACCAAGTGTTTACAGGCTTCACAATCACCTGGACAAAAGATACAAGGGAGTGTGATGCGTGCTCTGGCCAAAGCAAAGTAGTACTTCGAGAGTAACTGCACCTATATGGTGCAACAAGTGTACCAAATAAATCTAATAAACTCTTCTCTTCTGTGATCTGTTCTGTCCCAGGCCCCTTCCCTCATTCTCACCATCAAGGATGACGTCACTTGTTATGCTGAGACGGGACTCAACAAGCGGTGCCTGCTCTTCACTGCGACGGGGCCGAGATCGCCGAGGACGCGCCTCTGGATTTGGCTGCACCATCAAGGGCTCCTGTCGCTTCCGCCGCTGCTTCTGCTCCAACAGCGCTCTCTACAGACCGGAGGATAGAAACACATTTGAATGACAAGAACTGAGTCACTGAGGAAAACGGCAGTTGCACACTTCAACATACATCTTGTGGGTTTGAAGAATCAGCATGTGGTGTATCTGTGTTGAGCTGAGGGTGAGGTCAGGGGAAAATTCAAACTAAAACACTGCACCTTTTTCAACACTGCTGCTGAAGCTGAAAGAGCACCTATGTCTCAGAAAGACGTGCAGAGGAGCACTTTAAAATGATCAGACAATAAAAAAAAATATCAGTGACTACTTTTCAAGTGGTTGGTATTATCATAGAGGCATGGCATGTTTGATGAACCATCTCAAACTTACAAGTACTGCAAGCCTTATCTGAGTACTGCCATGTGTCCAATTCGCGCTGCCTCCGAATCAGCTCCATCATGTAAGTGCTTCAGGTGGGAATACTAGCCCTTTTTCTGGTTTTCTTTACTAATGAAGCAGTTCTACAGCAGGTGTAAAGGTTTAAAGCTTGACAAAACGAACAGCAGATCTGTTCATTTAAAGAAATCACAATCACACATTTTTTCACACCCTATTAGTACAGCACAGGAGATGCTCTGCAACTACCACATCATCAAGAGATTTAAGTAAATTGTGATTGTTTTAAATACAGTTTAGAACATTACAGAATGTGGGTGTGTGAGATTTGACTGGATCTCTATGGAAAATACACTCCACTCACCCACAAGTAGAAAAAAGGGATGATTTTGAGAAAAGTATTCAAGTACTCATTTGGTTATATCAAAGTATTCAAATGCTGCTCATGCTAGGCCTAAAGAAAGTATTAAACTCCTTATGGGTTTCTGGCAGTCCTATCTAACACTGTGGTGGTGCTATCAGCCGTAGCTGCAATGCAGTATTTTCTTCATATTCCCCTTGTAAACACACTCAATGGGATATGCACCCTTTCCAGTGAGTGATAAATAACTGTGGAAAGTCTACCTGTGTACATTTTGGATTCATTTTTGTTTATCAAGCATCACAATATCTATCACAAAAACCTACACACTTTTCCCCCCAATATCATTCAGCAACAATGTCAACCTAAGAACAGTAATACTACTTAATCTCCAACAAACAGAAGACAACAGCAGTCCCCATACTTGCCCTCTTCCCAAAAAGCCTGGGTCACAATCGCTGAATATCTAAACTAATGTAACCACAGAAGCAACCTGTCATCAGCCTCAGTAAATACCCTGAACCCAGGAGAGGGTGCCGAAAACCTTGCTCTGATTCCTCTCATACTGCTCATGTGGGATTGTGGGAGTGTTTGCTGGCTGAAGATACAAAAAGAGAAAAAAAAAGCATCTACACAGTTTGTACACCTTCCTTCATATCTGGATGAAATTAAGCACATGTTCCTATGGAAACAGAACATGCAAAGCTGAATGAAGAGGCTCCCGTCCTTGGAATATTTTTTTTTCTCTTCCTAAGAATCCTTCTCTCACACTCTCTTGTTCTTGGGCGGACATATTTGTCCACTTAGAGAAAGTATATATACAAAGCTTGCTTGGTTAGCTGAACCTAAAAACCCAAACAGTTGACCAGTCTATGTGTACTGCAAGAATACTTTAACAAACCAACTTAATCAAAACCAATGAGATTGTTCAGACATAGCAAACTTTATAACTCCAGACTGAACCTGCTGCTTCAGGATGCCTCAGTTCTCCCAGAGCGTGGCAAAGGGTTTTCAGTTAGGTTCACTTTAAAAGGAAAAGGTATGGTTTCCCAACACAGGCTATATTGACACTGTCCAAAGAAAAACCACGTATCTCCAGTTTTGTTTATTTTTACTTTTACGCATCATTTGATCACATGAGCTGCCATATACATCGAGTTAAATTTCATGATGAATGGACCAACAGAAGTGGCCCAAAATTGCTTGGCCAAAAGTCTGGTCCCATTGACTTACATTAAAATTCAATTCGATTTTTCCCCTCTCCTGAAAAGTTGCCATTATAGAGATATACACGTATATAGGTATACAAAACACATTTTGATATAAAGAAAAAATCTTTGCTAAAATGTTGCCATTCAACAAAAATATATTATTAGAGTCCAACTCAATTCTTTTTTTTTTTTAGTTTCCAATCAGTTATAAAATACTTTCCCTGCCAGAGTGAATTTAAACCCAAGCCCTTTTTATGCTTGTAAATAAGACCCCGGACAGACTGTACTGTCTCAGTCAGAGTGGGTGGTAGCCTAGTGCTAGAGCCAGCAACCAGAATGTCATGTTCAAATCTCAGGACCAGCAGGGTGTACCTGGTTCAGGCAAGACACATAACCCCTGTGCTCTGCTGGAGACACTATGATGCTCCAAGACTGGGCTTAAGTACACAGCAAAACTACATATGTCCTTTGTATGGTACATAAAGTACTTTACATTACATACTGAAGCCAAAATGCTCAGCAACATAAGACAATGGATAAACAAAAAAAGAACAGTGGTGTATTTCTAAAAGTAAGTCTAAAATAAACAATGTAAATGAACAATCTTAGTGTTATTAATATAGTTAAGTAACTGACACACCTACACAGTCCTGTAAATTAAAAACTGTGTGATATAATTATCACTGTACCTACGTGATATTGACATGTCATTATAAACTGTCGTATTTATTTGTCACCTTGTCATGTTTGTGCACCTGTGTGGCTGTAACACCTCAGCACTACACTATATTTAAGATCTGTGGGAAACACTGAAAGGTATGTATGAACCCAGACGGTCACAAGCAGTTTTATTAGTTTGCCCTATTGGGGCATTCAAAGGGTGCTACCATGGTTACCAACGACCGACAGGGATCACTTGACAGTTGCTCATTAACGAGCTGGACTTATCCCTGATTAAATATGCAAATCAAGACAGAAGGTCAGAATTAATGATTCCTGAGCTTTCTGAATCACCTTCATTTTAGAACGACTAATATGAATCACACTGGAAGTTATGCTCCAAATTTAGCTCATCACAAATGTTCAACAAAGGAGGCCAAAACGTCAGTGGATCACATCTGTTCAGGAAGAATCCCATGAGAGGAAAGTGTAAAATAGACCTCGCACAGCTCCTTTTCTGGAGACATGTCACAGATGCCATTTTAAATAAAGCTACAGGAACAATCTAATGGAAATACCAGATGAGTGACATAGCTGCAAGTCGATCTCTATAGACCAGAAAGTGTGGCACTCCAGAGCAGAGAACAATAGTATTGCCAAGACACACACACACACACACACACACACAAACACACACACACACACAAACACACACACACAAACACAAACACAAACACACACACACACTCATTACATTATTCATACACATCATCTTAAAACCAAAAGCACTGACTAGCACCAAACCCACGGTTTCACTTTCTTCAAACACACAAACAAAAGAACAAATGCTGAAATTTAGAGAAGTTGACGCACCCTCTCAGCAGACATCCTGTTGGAACCAGACAAGCTGGTGGCAGAGCAGAGGTCCACAGAGTTACAGCAGTCACTCTCTAGGTCCACTCACACCCCTGGAATCAAGTCCTGCCATGCTTCTGCCCTCAAATCAGCCGCTCTACTCCAGAGCCAGTCATTTCCAACAACAACCGGCTGCAGCCCTTCTCTCTCTCTCAGGGACAGAGGGAGTGAGAGAGACACAGCAAAAGTGTGCAAATGTATGAGAGAACGTGTGCGTAAGAAAGCATGTGTGTAAGTGTTGGCGAGACGAAGACAATTGTGATGCAGGCAGTAAAAGAGAACTGGTACAGTAAAGGAAGTGAGCAAAGGACACATAAAGACAGATTGAGAGAAGGTTAAAGAGAGACGGAGAGAAAGGATTTCTGAAAAAGTGAGGGAATGAGAGCAGGAGGGATGGCAAGCTCAGATGGGCTGTACCATCCAACACACGCAGGGGAGAAGTACTGTAATTTCTTATAGAGACAACAATGCTCACACTACACAGACGTAAATCATTTACTAGAACATTTTGTCTCTACATTTTTCTTTATAGAGACAGTTTGAGTGAGTGGTACTGTCCACACACTATGAATGGCTCAAATGATGCAGAGCACCAAAATGTAAGATTAACCCTTTAAAGTCAACACAGAAAAGCAGCAAACTTGTGCCTTTTACTTTCCTGTTTGACTTCTTTTCATGACTTCTAAATGCTGCTGATTTCTCAAGTGACCTTTACTAGTATTAGAGGCGCAGTAGGATCTCAGTATCATATTGATATTGGCAGACATTTGTTTTAAAAATACATCAGCACAGATGTTCAGATTTAACCTATATTTAAAAGCACTATTTATGACATACTTATTGTAGCTGCTGAGCTTATCTGTCTGCCATTATTTTTGTTTTACTTCATTTGTGTCAATATAATACGTAGTTAGAAATACATAGAATGTTTAGAACAAAGTCTTGAGGACAAAATGTGGAGGTCCTGATGACTTGAAAAACTGCCTCATATGTGTACATTTAAGTATAAGAAATAAAACAACCAAAAGGTTGTATGTAATTGACACATAGTTCTGTGTCAATTCAATACAGAAAAATGTAAATGAATGTTATGGTATTATAAACTTATTTATTTGCACTCTTGTTTGTGCATCCATGTTTGCGTATGCTTAAGCACTGAAGTTTTTCTCAAATCTGTGGGAAACTCTGAAAAATAACAGGTAACTTCAGTCCTTTTTTTAAATGATGTAAACGATCATCTTGGCTCATGCTAGTGGAGAAATCATTTGGGGCAGGTATGACAAAATATTATTTCATTATATTTAAAAGACATTTTCATCATAGCCAACACACACACAATGCTATTCTGACATGCAGCATTTTTTAATTACTGATGATATGCACACTATGCATAGGGCTGATCATGACAGCACAGTTTATTATGATAACAATCAAATATTATGATATTTGCCCACTTCCAATTTTATACACAGTATCAAAAACCAAGTATCAAAAATCAAGAGTACAGAAATGTAACAAAAAAAAAATGCTTATAAAACTTAGGGGTTGTGATTGTGATTTTTTTGGGACATAAATTGTTATCAAAATCTAAACATCGCATGTAGACATGAACCTATGCTACTATGTTACTATTTCTAGGTCCGAAGATTTTACAGGCTTCAAAAAGTCAGAAATAAATTCAAATGATCGTAGTGTATAAAAGTGGATAAGATTATACTTATGTGTTTGAGATGATTCATCAAACCCAATGATAAGGTTGGCATGGTATCACAACTTTTTCATTAAGCAGTTTTTCTTGTCTGCTTTATTCAAAGTGTATGATCCGACAGGCATCTTTGCTCTTTTAGCTTCAATGACCACAAGCGAAGCGCTGCAATTTGCTGCACTCTGAGGCGAGGTGATGGGGGTGTCTGGCATGAATTTATGATGCATTCTAACTAAGGCAGCTATAACTTATGTATTTTTAGTTTAGTACACTAGGCCACTAGGCTGAACATAATAATGAAACCAAAAACAAAGAATGCATGAATATGCTGTAGATGGCAACCACTCTGTCCACAGGAAAACGTTATTGCTGAAATGATGGCTCTGGAAACTTAATGGTGATTCTCCTAAAATTCCTTAGATATCCCATGTTTCACCCACACTCACTTGATTTTATAAATAATAGTATAAATTCAATTATATCTCCATAGAAAACCACAAGTAGCAGTATAGGCCATACTGAGGAGCTCAATGACTTTAACTGTTGCACTGCCATAGGATACCACATTTGCCACACATCAGTTCAAATTTCTGCAATGCTAGACTGGCCCCAGTCAACTAGAAGTGCAAATTATTGTAAAATGGAAGCATACAGGAGCAAAAATATGCTAACAAACAGAGCAAGGCCATGTGCTGAACCATGCAGCATGTAAAAATTCTCGGTTGCATTACTCACTGACTCTGGAAGCAACATCAGTGCAAGAATTCCTGGTCAGGAGTTTCATATAATGGGCTTCCATGACCAGCTGCTGCAAACAAGCTTAAGATCATGATGCACAATACCAAGCGTCAGCTGGAGCACCGTTTAAGCATACTAGTACTGGACTCTAGAGCAGCAGAAACATATTCTCTGGAGTGATAAATCACACTTGACTATCTGATGGACGAAACTGAAGGATTAGGACACAAACTGATACAGACACACTCCAAAATCATGTGGAAAGTCTTCTAAGAGTGGATACTGTTATAGCCACCAAGGAGGGCAACTCCATACTAAGGCCCAAGGTTTCAGACTATATATAGGCTATATATACAGGGGTTGGACAATGAAACTGAAACACCTGTCATTTTAGTGTGGGAGGTTTCATGGCTAAATTGGACCAGCCTGGTGGCCAATCTTCATTAATTCTTCATTAATTGCACATTGCACCAGTAAGAGCACATTGCACCAGTAAGAGCACAGTTTTGCTCAAAGTATTGCAATGCTCACAACATTATGGGTGACATACCAGAGTTCAAAAGAGGACAAATTGTTGGTGCACGTCTTGCTGGCGTATCTGTGACCAAGACAGCAAGTCTTTGTGATGTATCAAGAGCCACGGTATCCAGGGTAATGTCAGCATACCACCAAGAAGGATGTTTTCCTCCACCAGCATCACGTAGTGACCTGGGCACTATCCTGCAAGAAGAATGGCTTAAAATCCCTCTGACCACTGTGCAGGACTTGTATATGTCATTCCCAAGACGAACTGACGCTGTATTGGCCGCAAAAGGAGGCCCTACACCATACTAATAAATGACTGTGGTCTAAAACCAGGTGTTTCAGTTTCATTGTCCAACCCCTGTATATATAATCAGACTATATATAGACTAATAAGACTATAAGTTTACCTTTCCACCATTTGCTCAACAAAAATTAGCAGAAAAAATTATTGGCTAAGATTCCAAACCCAGAGATCTGTTTTCTTTATCATCTACTAAACTGCACCACAACAGGCTATAATGGTTAGAACTTTTGGACAGTACAGTTTTATGTAAACAGTTAACCCTGGTCATGTCTATTGTAAACCAAGTAGGCGATAATGGCAAGATCACTAGCATTCTTAAAGGACTTCAGATGACATATTGTTTATGAACATGTGGATGGGAATGCTCATAAAGCAATTTCACAAGACATATCAGTCAGTTACTCTGTAGTGCGTCAAAATATAAGCCTGAGAAAATTTCAGATAACTGGCAATCTCAGGCTCTCCCACCAAATGCAGAGCACCAACTGATCAAAAGATGTTTAAGAGAGCCTTGATGAACTGCAGAATAGACAGCAATACCATATCACATAATTGTACTATCGGTCAGACTGCCAAGATATATCCTATACAGGAGTCCAGAAAGAGAGATACACCAGGTCCTGAATATAGGAGACATGTATAGAATAAGCTTTAACTGGCCATATTAAGTATTGCAGTGTTAGAGCTGTGGATTCCTGTGTTTTAAGGGAGTGAACAGCTGTGAAATTTGTTTGAAATGAACTAACCATATAGCCTTAAAACAATGAAGCTTCATGCTCAATACAGGGTCTAATAATATGCCTAAGGCTATCAAAAAGAGCATGAGGTACTGTTCATTTTCAGTTCATCAATGATTCAGCTCATTATTAAGGACTGGGAGATGGTAGTATGACTTATTGTGTGCAATATTTCAATCTGAATTATGGAATAAGTCATCAATTTTGTCTAACTTCTTCTCAGGACATTTCCCAGTTTTTGTTCATAAATGTGAAACCAAGCTTATCTCAGAACTTTTCAATTGCTCATTTGTTTTAAACAAGCATTTCTTGTGTCATAATCTAAACATCTGGTTACAGCTAATCTAGATTCTACACATTAAAGCATTAGTGTGCCTAACTAAGAGCTTCCTGGCTATACGCCCCTTTGCATAGTTTATGATCAGAAATTGATTAACAACCAGATAAAGATAGGTTGCAAAGCATAAAGAAGTGTGAGTAACATACTAGCTGCTTCACTAAATATGTAAACACAGCCTGAGGCCAAAACTCTGTATGGATATAAAGCTTCATACACCTGTTACTGGCACTGTAATATGGCTCCTAAAGCAAGTCTCACTTTGGAACACCTGCTATAGTAAGTTTAGAGTAGTAGGCACAAGACCTCTCACGAGAATTGCTATAATACTTTATGGCATCACATCACACAATCACACATATGGGTCTTCAAGTAGCTGTAAGAAGAAGCTAGCTCGGAGTTCCTAGCATGGGCATCATGGCAGAAGCTGCAAAGAAACTGAAGAAGACTCTATTGGAGGAAGCAAGGAAGAGAAATAGAGAGAGTGACCAAGCAAGAGACTGTAACTTTGGAGTAACACATACTAACACGCAGTAATCAGTGTCATCCAAAAGTTCTCTAACCTCAGTCCCATTTCAGGATAGCATGCACAAAAGTTTGGTCAGTCTTCGTCAATCTCATATCAAACAAGCCAGGAAAGTTTGCAACTTTATAACCCTATCTCAGCTTTATGCACTCTGTATCTGTATCCTTCTGCTTGTCAACAAATGCACATGTACTGTTGTTCATGACAGGGACTCAAAGCACGATTTGTATTTACAACAGTGGCACAAAAACTCTTACCTAATGCTGCTTTAACTATAAAGTTCTTTAATGGTTCTTTAGTAGTTCTTGGAAGTACAGCTCTGTGAAAAGTCTTGTGGAGTTTTTTTTAGACTTTTTTAGATTGGTAGACCGTTCTTTTTAGACCCTTCTTTAAAAGATAAGACCCTCTATCTGCACTGCTCCGAAGAACCATTTTGACACTTCTATTTCATAAGAGTATAGCCAGAACCAAACTGTTTTCTTGTGAGTGACAGCCTAATAAATTAACATGATCACTTGCAAACACACAAAAAAATCAACTTGTTTTAGGAGGTCACACAGTAAACTGTCTGTCATTTCTCACATATTTATCAGATTACAAATGAGAACAGTTACATAACTAAATTAAAAGGAAATAATAAAAAAAAAAGAAATAAAAAATTCTCACCAAAACTTTATTTTCTAGATTTTAATCATAGTGCAGTACCCAGACCAGCAACTGGTGAACTACAAAATTCACATTTTTATACTCTTGTGATTTTTTTTATATTTCCATTCATTCAAAAGATAAATGACATCTTGATTTAGTACTCCTAAATGTTTTGTGTCAAAATGTGACTTGTAAATGCAATGCCACAGATTTGCCCAATTGGCTGTCCTCACCCAGTGCACTGCCCACTTCTCCAAATGAACAGTCTTTGATAAACAGTTGTTTTACATGAAACCATATGTACTAACTACAAAGCTGTTGGTGATAAACACTGAACATTTTCTAACAAGTAATTCAGAATATGCAAAAGATCTGTTTAGGAACAATTACTTGGTGAAGGACAGAAATGTTCAATATCAACTTTCTTTCCACAAAAGATGAACACTTCATGCAGATAGAAAATGATTCACACAATGTAAGGAAGTGACTTTTACAATGTGCTCAATGTCTTACTCACTTGCTTCTCCAGCTTCTGCTGTCTGAGGCTATTGCTGTCATCATCCAGGGAACTGCAATGATAAACGCACCCATAAACCCTCCACTGTGTTTTTGTCATAATTACAACATTTGTCTATGTCAGACAACTCACATAGATCAAAGCATGATTTCCCGAAGGAGGGCGCATCATAAAATATTCAACAGCAAACCAAAAGATCAATAAAAACACAAATCACACATTTCTGCATAACGCATAGAATAAAAACAAGTGGGCATAATTTATGAAAATCAGTGAGTGCAACAGTGCTCTGAATACTTCATGCTATTTAGTTGAAGTATGAAGGAGCCAGACTGTGACTACAAAGTTCTAATAACTGAGAAAGACGTGTTCATCATGCACAACTTGCAGAATTTGGAATCACGGAATGAAGTCATGGGCGTTTTGTGTACATATTGTGTAAATATACATATAGCTTTAAAAATGATTAAAATAGTATATAAAACAAGTAAATAAAAATATAAATCAATGTGTGTACGTTTTGAGGACAACGCACTTTTACTAGGCCTATACCTTCAACACTCAAGCTTTAAAACTGTTTCAACAGACAATTAAAAAGAGATAAAACATGTAAATAAAAAGCATCTTATTTTCCTAAAATCAAAGGCTTTTTTCACCTTCCGTAAGTTAAACACTAAACTGCCAATCTGATGTTTGCCGTTGCAAGTAAATGGAATTCTTCATGTGTTCAGGCTTGCATTTACTGCCTGTTTTTCTGTATCACTACACAACCATGTTGTTGTGTACAACAAAACTCCTGTAACTGGGTGTGCAATTCAACAACGTTATGATTATTACTGAGGTAAACTTAATTTCAAGAAAAAAATAGAATCAAACTAATCAAATTACGATATACGGTGTATATTGTAAATATGATGAGCAAAACAATCAGCAAATCCTGAATATATGCTATGCTACATTAAATGGTGGTGGATCAAACATTATATTTGTGAACAAGTGTTAAAATAGCTGAAGCTGTTTGCCTGTCACACATGTTTTGTTTATTTTATAAGTGAAAATGAGTTTATACATCCTCTACAGAGAAACACAATTCTTCACATTTTAATGCACAATTACTATTTATTATTTATTCACTGAATTTAACATTTTGGAGAAAAAATAAAATACAAAATATGGCTTGTGCAAAAGCTATGGCACATTTGTTAGGTTGCATCTTTTTCCAGTAATTAAAATCAGCAGATAAATAGAATTACAAGAGTGTACTTTCAGAAAAAAAAAAAAAAAAAAAAAAACAGAAAAATGCAACACATAAAATTTAAATGTGTGTTTTAAAAAACATATTTTTTCTAGCAAACCAACAAAAAAAACTTTCGCATATATAGAAAAACCTGAATGATATACCAATGAATTGAATATGAATATGAATTTAGTTACTATTATTCGTCTAATAGGTGGTGATACCATGAATATTTATTTGACAAAAAATTACTGTATTATAAAGAAAAAAGTGTTTTTTCCTACCGCTATTTTTAAATACATTTCAGTGAGAAATATTTTTAAGCGAAATGCATCGTGATTGTCTATCCTCTCTGTAGGATGCACAGTACGGTGTGT
This sequence comes from Semaprochilodus insignis, assembly GCA_034552555.1. Taxonomy (NCBI): domain Eukaryota; kingdom Metazoa; phylum Chordata; class Actinopteri; order Characiformes; family Prochilodontidae; genus Semaprochilodus; species Semaprochilodus insignis. Next base: position 40,046,488 of record CM067474.1, on the reverse strand, counting down.
ACAGAAAGGTGTGTACAGGTGAGCTGAGAGTAGTGAAATGTTGTGAATCTATCTCTCACCTGGCTGTGGCGGTGGAGGAGAAGCTGGCCGAGCTGGAGGGTCTTCATTCCCATGGCGGTAACAGAACATAAAATGAAGAAACACAAAATAATCTTAGGTTAGTTAAACATGTGGAAGCTGTGGTGAGTGTCTGACATCACTTAAGAGATCTTCTTTACCTTTCTGACTTCTGCAAAGAGTACAACATGCTGCTCTTCGAGATGCGATTATTCCTCCTCTAAACCTACACAGCTAGCGAGCTCGGACTTACGTCTCCGCTGTATAAATGTTTCATGGTGTGTGTCTGACACAGGCAAGGTGACAGGACACACAGCCTTGCCGGAGTGACACCTACTCCGTAACCATGGATACCTCGGTCAACGCACCAACCTCTATCCTCTAGCTCTGACAGACATACGCATCTCAAACACAAGGCTACTTTTACATATGTTCACCTACACACAAGGGCTGAAAGACTAACTGTGCATATATAGGAATCACTTTTTAGTGGGGACGTTTTTCCTGATCACACCAGAGCCTGTGAACTGTCTGTAGATGAGTTAGATCAGTGGTTTTCTACGTGTGGGCTGAGGCATCTCAGTGGGGCTTGATGGTACTGCTGTGGCGTAGGGGGTGATGGGTGGGGTGTTGGGGATGAGGGGTGCTGGCAGTTATTTTGGTTTTGTTTATAAGAGCAAATCTTCGTTACAATATAAAGATATTTAACCAAACCGATCATTTTCTATATGACAAGCGTAATGTTCTGATAATTATTTGCAGAAATAATCAAACATACCTTAAGGCCGAGTTCTGTGACTGGTCTGACAAAGGTTGGAAACCCCTGAGTTAGACCAGCCAGAAGCAAGTAAGCACTTAACTAGACGCTTACAGGACAACACACGGCAGTGTACACACATCGTATTTTAACCTGTTGCTACCTATTTCTATTGTAACACATGGTGTGCATAGAGCAGCTTTAAATTACACTCACAATACTGGTCTGAAAAATCTTACCCTTAATCTTCAACCCTTAACTAACTTCACTCACTCACTCACTCACTGTAAGACTCAACAACAGTTATTTTGCATTTTACTGACACTGTACCCAAAGTAATCTCTGTAATTCACGTCACAGTGTGTTCCACCCTATTCCACTGTCACATCTGCTCAATTGTACTCTCAGAATAAATTGTATTCTGTCAGAACAAAACTACTTCTCCTCTCCTGAGCAGAGATGATAAGCATAATAATACTAACTGATCCAGGGACTGTTTCTATTAAAAGAACCACTGCATTTTAGGATAGATAATAGCAGTGATGGGAAACAAGAGGACAGGAGCGGAGGAAGGGGAGAGGGTGGGTTGGAGAAGGTAGGAGAGCAGAGGAGAGGAGAAGAGAGAAGAGGAGAGATGAGATGTAAAAACACTAACAAGATAAAATTTAACAATAGTATAGACAAAATTCTGAAGTATACATTCCTGAGATATAAAATTGAGGGATTGCAGATAGCATTAAAAGCTCCTCCACCAGAAGAGTGGAAAACCACGTTGCCTCACACTGCCTGTGAAAACTGCTAAATCGTGAGAACAACCATAAAGTAAACCTCTAATGGTTTTAGTATTCATGCTTCTCCACAACAGTCACAGCCTCTTCAACTCAAGATCATACATTTGTTCAGTTTTTTCCTCTGACCTGCACGTGTCCATGGGAAAACACAGATTAGACATTAAAGTGACAGTAGAACAGAGCCATATTTCAGAAGCCTATTACAATATATTTTAAAAACACTGCCAATGTCAAACTATCATGATGACCATGGATGACCTCATGGAAATCTCACACATGTAGTGACCCCAGACTACAGCTACATCATCACTAGTGCTGCATAACGTATGAGAAGCTGAAGTCTTATTCAATAATACCAACATGGTAAATAGGTATTATTTAAATAGGCTACAACATTACATATACTTCCTACACATCAATCAAATCGCCCATAAATGTGCCTACTGACATATTTGACACATACGGGTAAAGAGGTTAATTCAGTAGCATACGTGTCTTTAAACGTCTAGACACAACAAACATAAGATATAACCCATTTTACGTTTGTTTTGTTTTACTATGTTGTGTGTAAGGTTGCTCTGATATGGGAAGTGTGCATTAATGCCAATTTTCGATATTTTCTTCTATTATTACAGTTGCTGGTGCCAAACATGATTATACATAAACATTTACAAAATGTAAAGATTACAGGATTAGATCCACCTGGTTTACCACTACAGAAATACAAACAGTAAAATTAAAAAGAGTACATCCAATACTGATATTTATAAGCATATATCTGCCATATTTATATGATTTCTGTGCATATTTCTATTTGAGAGAATTTGAGAGATGGTTAGGCTGTTAATTCATTTTCAACCCTTTTAAATCCTGAAACCATATGTATAAGCACATAGTGTAACCACTGCATATAGGAAATTATTATTTTTATTATACATATATATATATATATATATATATATATATATATATATATATATATATATACAAAAAAATATACATACAAAAAAAGAGCCTCTAAGAATCTAGCTTAATCCTTGATGCTTTTCACAGGTAAATCACCATAGACATATCAGTCTTTTGTCTTAGATCAGGCCTAATTGCTGTCCAGGTAACTGGTTGTCTAGAAAATGCATCATGATATTTAGTTTTTCTGATGTTTGATAGGAACAGAACAAAAGACCCACCAGTGCCACAACTCTGTCTTACACCATCACAAATGTATCAGTACCATGATTTTATACCACGCTTTTTAATGTACTGAACTAAAGCAAACTAAGGAGGACTAATACAGCTTTCTTTGTAATGAAACATGCAGCTGGTCAGTGTTCTTTAAATACTGACAATACGACATGCTCAGGAAAGTTTAGTGTGACGTAATTTACTACTGTAACGGCATATAAAGTAAATATGGTCATATGACCCTCGCCTACTTCATAGCATTGTTTTAGAGTACAGCAGTGTATATACAATTTACACACACACACACACACACATAACAGACTGAGCTGTATAGCAACTACACCACCAAACTCAAACAAACTCCAGCAATTAGAGCCCAAGCAACAGTAGACATCTGACACCTAGTTACAGCACACCAAATAGCTGAGAGCTAACTTCTTCCCTAACGCAGCATCACCAGCCAAACAGCCCAACAACTGTTGTTGTGTAGTTAGATCCTGTACCTAGCAGTGGCACATAATCACTTTCAGCTGCCTAAATCTTTAGGCTCCACTGCAGCACAAGTGTCTGTACCTGTAAGACCAGCGGCTGTAGACGGGCTGGGAGGGAGTCTTCACAGGGTCCATGGCATGTGTAGGTGTGAGTGAGTGAGTGCGTGTGGCTGGGTGAGGCAGCTCCACCTGTACTCAGGTCTCTTCCCTCCTCCTCTCTTCCCCGCGGCTGCCAACTGCAGGTAAGCCCTGAGCACAGGCAGTCGCCATGGCAACCTACCTCTCAAACATCCTTTGAACACCCAGGCCACTGCTGAGCAAAAAGCCTTTGGTCTGGAACCAGGAGTGTAGAAAAAACATCCAGCTCACTCAAACCAAAACACATTTCTGTTTACAAGCAAGCTCATTCCTGTTCCACATATGTGCGCCTCCACAACTGAGCATATCTGTCGAATTTCAATGAACAGCAGCAATAAAACTTACCTTTGCTTTCTAGGACTTGGGCTTATAGGTGCAGAAACAAAATGTGAGTTTGTGTGTGTCTGGATATTTGATCACTCCCATGATCAACTGAAGCAGCAGCAGAGCTGTAACTCAGTGCAACATCCCATTAAGACCACTCTCCTCATTCAGATACAGACCCAGCACACCGTCTGCTAGCGCCTGATAAATGGGAGTTTTGTGACAAATATAGATAGCAATTATAGGGAGCTGAAAATATACCCCAGATACCTGATAATACTGGCTAAGACAAGACAAGAATGAAGCAGACTCCAATAGCTACAGGAATACTTTCCCAGTATTAAGTAATAACTAAGCAATAACAAGACTTTGTAATAGTGAAATTTAAACAGCACTTTACTGACTGTCAATGTGATAATTTAAAAGAAATAAACATAACTGACTCAACTCAAACAGCAAAAACTAAATCTAACAAATAACAAGACACACATATATTGTTGTGCAGAGATAAGATTTTCTTACTGCAGAATTCTTAGGCAGGTAAGAGTCAGTACATTTCAGTAAAATATTGGAAAAACAAGACTTTTGTAATTAAAGCTGCACAATTTGAGGTATTTAAAGACCAGTCTGACATATAAATGCATTTTGTAATGTCAGTTCTGCTGTGGACTACAGAACCAGGACACAATCCTTACTCAGCTACAGCACCAGGACACCATCAACAACACAATCCTTACTCAGATGCAGTACCAGGACACCATCAGCAATAGAATCCTTATTCGGCTACAGTATCAGGACACCATCAACAACACAATCCTTATTCAGCTACAGTACCAAGACATCATCAACAACAAAGTCCTTATTTAGCTACAGAACAAGATCACCATCAACAAGCTGGGAGTGTTACAAATGTTATTACTATCAGCTACCCGTATTGTGTGCTGCCACTTCTTTGTGCTTGTACTTGCTGTTTGGGGTATATATCTAGTATGTGCATTGTGTAATTTCCTTCTTGTATGTCCAATAGCTGCCCGTCTTTTGTGTACAAGCCTGTTCAACTTAAAATAATGTAGTAACTGATATTATGTAGACACAGCTTTTCTTCAGATATTTCAAATTGAGGGCACAAGAGTTCACCCAACTCAAAGTTAGAGTCAAAAATTCTATACTATGGCTTCTGGCAGTTGCATCTCAAATAAACACAAAACACAACAGGATTTGTACTTTTAACTCAACTTCCCCACAAGCAGGAACTCTTTCTATCACACAATGCCAGCAGACATTTTCTTTGCCTTTGCAGTTTTATACGGCTATGGCATTTCTGGAATTCATTCCCATAACCTCCTGATACTGAAATTAATCATTAAACAGTAAAACCAAATGACCAGGCTACTCCTCAAAGTCAAAACAAAAAATATTGTCTGTGTGTATTAAACATCTATGGACACAAAATCTGGAGTCTGGGTGTTGCTTAATTGTGCAACAGACTAAGTCATCAAGTGAGTACTCAAAATGCCTAGTAGGACTGTAGAAAATACCTAGTAGGGCTGTGTGATTGCAACATTTTAGCTAGTGGGGAACTTACAGGGCTAGAGTTTAAAATAACCAATAAATCAAACAACATCATCATCAACACAGTCCTCGTTCAGCTGCAAAACCAGTACACAATCAACAATACAGTGTCATGGTACCATGAACAATCAAAATCAACTTGCAACTGTCACACAGTCACATCTAACACGCCCAGTGCTCTGACTACAACCCCCTCTCCTTTAAAACACTGAAGTGCACAGATATTGCTACTAATTTTATTAGCTGCATCAGGTCCCATTTAGACTTCTAGATTAATGGCCTACTGCACGCCGTTTTGCATTAGTGCAGAGTTGTAACTAAGCCTGAGAGTCTACATCATCATTGTGGTCATTTAAAATGATGTGCACCTATGAGGAGTTTGCCATCATGCCCATTTATCAAACTTGGAGAGGGAGGAACATACATTTACCTGATCACCCTCTCATCCATGACACAAGACTGAGGCAGGGCCCTCGCGTAATTTGTGGGTCCCTATGCAACATGTGACCTGTCTTCATTCAGCAATAGAACCAGTACACCATCAACAATACAGTCTTGATTCAGCTGTAGAAACAGTACACAACAATCTTTACACAACCCAACTTCTTATCATCTACACGGTGGCCAAATGGAAGACAGAGTAAGATTCAGAGAGCTTTAGTTGTTTTACAAACCATTGGCTAGTTAAGCTCACCATTAGTCAAATGTTTAATAGCATCAATTCCATACATGTTCTCTTGCTGAGTGCCCAGGGTTATACCCAGAGGAGAGATGACTTCCATACAAGGAAACCACAAGAGGGAGCTACACAATGTTGCTGGGAGACCCAGAGCTTTGGGCTCACCTCTCCACGTAAGAGGGTCACTTTTCTGTTTCAGCTACAGACAACACCCTTCGGGAGTAATTAGCAAACACTGTCAAAACAAAACCAAGCAAAAAAGTTCCAACAGCAGCCTCAAGCGTCTTCAGGCCCATTCTCTTTTCACTGCAACCATACCATCAGTCTTTGAAGAAAAAGAGAAGAAAGTCATGCCAGAATGACCGAAACCGAGATAAAGAGAAGTTCCATGTTCAGTTCATATAAACTACACAAAGGCTTCTCTGTTTTTTTTAACCACAGATACTCATGAGCATTTGCTGTGAGCTGCTAAGTGATGACGCCGCACTCAATTTACTGTACTTGTTTGACTCTTCCGCAACAAAAATGTCTAAAATCATGACATGAAACCATGATCTGCTTACTTCTATCTGACATCCTGGCATTTGGTATTCCTGGTATTCATGACCACATATGGCGGTAACTTCATAACTGCTATGATAAAGTGCCAGATATTTTGGTAACAGAGGTTGGAGATTTGTGAGGTCATTCCAATCATGTGGAGTATTTCCAGTCACAGGCTTAGTCAGACATAACGGCCAAAAAGCAATCAGCTAGAAGCAAAGTGGCCAGCAACTACACTATAATTACTGCCTATTACCTACACTAAGATGCAGACTTAGATTCTCTCCATTCTTTCTCACCAAATAGTGAAGCCTGAAAATTCAGGTCTTCAGAGCCTCCTATAGGTCTAACAACATAGAGAGTGGGTAATATGGCAAAAAATAATATCATTATATTTGCAAGCATTATCATGATACACAATGGCTCTTTGTTATAAAATCTGCATATGGTCACAATATGAGCATGTGAAAATTTCATGTTGTATCTGTACAATCAAACTCGCATCTTGTAGTACATTTGAGTGATCTGCAAACAAGTAATCAAAACTATTATCAATATAATTGATAATATCAATAATATGAATTAAAAAATAATAATTTGTACACTCGGCAAAACAGTACAAAAGTGGACATATTTTTTACATGCACATTTGTCTCACATTGGTCTGTTTTATAAGTGAGAACAGACATAACACAAAGAAAATGTTACCAATGAGGAACAAAAAAGCACAGCACAAAATCCAGGAGTAATAATTGTATACACCGATCAGACACAACCACCTCAATGTATCTACACTCGTTCTCAGTTTAAACAGCTCCACTTACCACATAGGTACACCTTGTAGTTCTACAATTACAGACTGTAGTCCATCTGTTTCTCTGCATACTTTTAGCCCCCCATTAACCTTTTTTCAATGGTCAGGACCCCCACAGACTACCCCAGAGCAGGTATCATGTTTGTGGTGGATCATTCTCAGCCCTGCAGTGACACTTACATGGTGGTGGTGTGTTAGTGTGTGTTGTGCTGGTGTGAGTGGATCAGGCACAGCAGTGCTGCTGGAGTTAAACACCTCAGTGTCACTGCTGGACTGAGAATAGTCCGCCAACCAAAACTATCCAGCCAACAGCATCCTGTGAGCAGCGTCCTGTGACGGAGTGGACACAGTGTTCCAGCAACACTGCTCCACACGTACTAGCACAACACACAGTAACACACCAGCATGTCAGTGTCACTGCTGTGTTGAGAATGATCCACCACCCACATAACACCTGCTCTGTGGTGGTCCTGTGGGGGTTCTAACTCTTAAAGAACAGGGTGAAAGGGGGATAACAAAACATACAGAGAATCAAATGGACTACAGTCTGTATCTGCAGAACTACAAAGTGCTCCTATACAGTAGGTGGAGCTGATAAAATACACAGTGAGTGTAGATACAAGGAGGTTATATTTATGTTATGGCAGATGTGTGTATAGGACCTATATACAGCATTAAGTCAAGATTAGAAACTTACTACTGGCCAATCTTGTGGAAGCACTGATGATAACCACATACTGTGATGTAATTTACTGTAATATAGTAATATTTTTTATTAATGCCAGCTATGTCTCAAACTGCGTCAGAAAGCATCAACTAGCCTTTATTCCTCATGCAGAACAAATACTCATGATCATAGATTCCACTATGACGGCTTGCTTACAACAACAAATGTGTTGCTACTGCAATGTGAGTCACCACACTAGTAAAACAGATTACACTGGGGCAGGAAAGGAGGGAACAAACATCAGGCATTTCTCTATTGTAGGCAGTTGGGCCTCTTGGGCAAAGAGCACCAGTGAACGTGAAGAGCAAGATGTTGTATATGCCCACAGCACACACAGAGAGGCAATACAATGATAAACTAAGTCATGGTATGCCTCTTCTGAGCACATAATTTTGTTAGTACTTCCAAAAACACTGTTTTACTGCATGTTGCATTATAAAGAGGTTAAGATAAAGGAAACCAAATGGCATACCTGTCTATATTTTCACTGTACTGTTCCGATCCTGACAATCCTGGAGTCTAAGGGAGGATTACTGGTCTTCTTTAGTGGGGAAAAGTACTACAAAGATTGTGAAACATTGAATAATAGAAATCATAGTTTCTCATAGCCTACTTTAATGTGACACTACTGTTTCTGTTTTGACTTATCAAACTTCACAAAAAACGAATTTCATGATATGTCTCATGTATCTAATTATTGTCGAGTATTACGATATTTTATTCTTGCCCACTACTTCTTTATTACCATTTTCATAATCTAACTGTTGTCGTTGGCCAAAGAAACAGCACTGGACCTCAACTTTATAGAAAACAATCACATATATTGGTTAGAAAAATCATAACTGCATATTTTTCCAAAAGTGGTATGCTTTATTGTCCACCCCTACTTTCATTCATCTGCATTTCATGTTTTTTTCATAAATGGACTGTCTTTATGACGCCAACGAAACTACAGTATGTAAGAGTGCAAGCTTCATAGCACATTGTAAAGCAACTGCTGGGCTCACCTCCTGTGTTGGAGGAGTCTTTCTAAAACTCTGACCAGACATCACTGCAATTCGAGAGTTCATGAACACTAAAACAGAGTGAGTGCAGCTTTAAACATCTCAGGAATTCAACAGTAACTGGACCATTAAGAAGAATGCAGTGCCACAATTAATCTCTAAATAATCACAGATGGGGTGGATACAGCTCAAACGTCAAGAACGAAAGATACCAATTTTCACCTCCTTCTCCAACATCCTTCACAGGGATTAGATTAAATACAGAGACCCAAATGTGAATCCACTGACATGCCATTCATGACTGCCTCCTGAATTGCACAGAAACTATGCCAAACATCCTCTGAAGGCTCAAACAGCAAGCGAATCCTAACCACATCCTGCAATTTATATCTCTTCCCAACCATCTTGCATTCCATCTCCCAGTTTCAGGGAATGCTGTTTCATTTTGGTAATGGACACAGGAGTGTTTAGATGATACAATGAGCAATGGGAAACAACCATGTAAGCAAACATACATCCTGGCAGAGCATAATGCATAAAGAGAAGTGCCACTGCAAGTTGGCAGTTCCTCTCTCTCTGAACAATAAGGTAGCACCACAAAAGTACAAGCAGGATGAGCTTTGCCCAGTTACAGAGTCTTAAACACTTTGTCCCTTGAAATTATAATGTTTTGTCTGTTTGATGTACTACCAAACGAAACACAGCATCAAGGCAACCGAGCGCCCAGGCAAAGGACCCAGGCAGCCGAGTGCTTTTGCTCGGCAGGCACGGTTGGGGTGAAAGGCATTATTGATTATTATTAGATATTATTGGTTAATACTATTGCCCTGCCTGCTGGTGCACAGTGATGTAATCAAAACCGGTGAGGTGGACAAATGTCACTGCACTTTGATCAAAGGTTACAGGAAAACATGAATTTTGGAAGATGGTATGGCCAGAGAAATTAGCTAGCAGGGCAAAAAGGATTCAAGGGTTGATGTATAGGATAATAATACAGTAAGAAACTACCGAGCACACCTACCTGTGCCTACTGATGCTCCATCACCAACAGTGGCACCAAACAAACTGCACAGTGCCGCAAGCAAGTTCAATGACAGTGGAGGACAGTTTTGGTCAGATTGTCATTCATTTAGAAGCTCCTATTAATATAACATGTCCCGTCGGTTTTTACACTGGTAGCGCTGGTGAGAGGATGTTAAATGTCTATACATACAGGTTTAGCAACCCAGTAAGGTCCGGTTTGTTTGCATTAAAATAACAACGAAAACTCTGTTTATGTCGTTTCTGACCTATTCAGGTCATTTACCCAGTTAACCAGACAAGACATCCAGCTCTGGCCCTGTAGCAGCAGCTAACCGTTAACCGTTATTCGTTGAATACAGACCCCGGTCAGTTATGTCCGCCAGCTCTCCGTTTGTCATTTTCCAGACTTTTACACCCCAAACAAACACCCTGCAACGCTGTAATACTGAGCTAAATGGTAAGTTTCCGATACAAAGCCCTGAACTGCTCGCTGTGTGTTTATCGTGTGTGTGTGTATTAGCGGTGTAGCTATGCTAGCAGGCTAGTTTTCATCGTTAGCTCGGCTCGACACGCCGCAGCTCGTCTAACATGCAACAGGACTCTTCATGGAAAAGTTAGGAAATGCTTCAGTGTAGCGAGCGGTATAAACCCGGGACGACCCTCTATCAGGGCGGGTTTTGTGACAGAGCTCAGAGGGCTTTTTGATGGATGTATCTGCGAGTCTTTACCTGATATAATAACTCATGTTTATCCGCGGTTGCTATGGATCCCAGCTGTTGGCTTTTCCCTCCCCGCGAGACTAACAGCAGCTCTGAGGGGGAGAGCCCGAGCAGCGCTCTCTCCGCGCCGCAGCGCTACAACGCCGCTTCCCATTGGCTGCGCCCTCTGTGAAAGGACAGACGAACGCTTGCAGGGGAATCTGTTGCCAGATCGAGCGAAATGCCGCATACATGGCTTATATAATTTCTACCTGTCTCTGTCTGGAGAAAAGATGAAAGGCAGCGCCAACTGAACGGAGCTATATTGTACTTATTACTTTTCTGTTACTGTAATATGCTTCATTCGTGTGTGATATATATATATATATATATGTGTGTGTGTGTGTGCGTGTGTGTGTGCGTGCGTGTGTGTGTGTGTGTGTGTATGTGTGTGGTATCAGCTCTACTTACCATATAGGTGCAGTTCTACAATTACAGACTGTTGTCCTGTACAGACTGTAGTTCACCCTGTTCTTCAGTAGTTTGGACCCCCACAGGACCACCACAGAGCAGGTATTATTTGGGTGGTGGATCATTCTCAGCACTGCAGTGACACTCACGTGGTGGTGGTGTGTGAGTGTGTGTCGGGCTGGTATGTATGGATCAGAGACATAAAACAGACTGTGAGGAGTTGCACCTACTGAAGTTGCTGGTGGGTGTATTTATTTATCTCTGCTGCCGGAAAAAGAAGAATGGACAAAAAGAAGTATATACACTCAAATATATTCATCATTCACAGAATGCATCGGGTTTTTTTTGCAGTGGAGTATAATGCCTGTTCCAAATTAGCGTGTGTTTACCCAGTGTATGTGTATCTCTCACCTGGAATTTAAATGTAATTTTTGTAATATTAATGGGATGTAGTCCGTGTGCCAGTAGCTCAGACAATTTTAGAATTTCAGCTCGAAGTTTAAAAAACATTTATTTTCATGTTGCGCTTTGCATATGAGTTTTATATATGAACATGGGACCCTTCGAATATCAAGGGGTATTACATATACAGGACTCAGTCCATAGTTTATTGAAGAAACAATACTTTTCTTTGAGTATGGATTTAGGCTAGTCTACTCTCGTCTGCTGACTAAACGTCAACAACAAGTCTCCTTTAGGTCCAGCAAATGTGGATCCACTGACAGGCCAAACACACTTTGTGTCTGCTCTGCTCCCAATCCATTATGAACTAAAGCTGTAGGCCTTTACTGTGTTTATAGATGCTTATGAAATACTGCCAAGGTGTAATATTTCTCTGTATGGATATAAATAGTATAAATAGTTCTCTATATCATATTTTGGAATGACGAGAACTTCTGCAATGCATCATTAACATGTGCATTGTCAAACCTCTTAAACAAGCTTGTATGAGCTTACTTGGCTGCTCCTCGTAGCTTGAGGCAAATGTATAATGATTTAGGGTGCTGAGTTTATACAAGGATGCTTCCATTACTTGCTAGCTACACTTGCCTCATAGCCCCGGCACAAACTAAAGAAGCAAACATTAAACATGTCTTGACTTGACTGCATCAGGAGTGTACATTTTTTGCCTTGCCACTCCTTTGAAACCCTAGAATGATCATTTCAGAGCTTGAGTATGCGGGGAAGGTACTTAAGGTACTGAAAGATTCTAAAAAACATTTGCTCTTGTTTGTGATGTCATTATGTGAGATGAGTATGAAGGGCAGTACTGAAGAAAACTATTCTTCAATAGTGTTTAATTATGTCATTAAGAACACCACATCACCATTTTGGTAGGCAAGCAGTAACTGTCCTACAATATTGCCTTGTCAGCGTTAATTCAGCTACAATCCTGCCGTTGGATAAAGACTAAGCAAAATAGACCAGAATGACCATGGAAAGTTATGTGGACACTTTAGATGCAGTCTCCGGAAAACGCTATGAGGAGAAGATTAGCTAGATTGGTGGTCTGGATCCATATAGCCTGGACTTAAAAACAGTCCATTTTACAGAAACAAATAAAAGTGGAAACCAAAACTGCCAAAGCTAAAATCCATAAATATGTTGTTGCTGTCCTAAGAAGAACATGTCGCTGATTTTATGCATCATTTGAACACAGCAGCTGCTGTTTACACTGTGTAAAAAAGTCTGGTTCCATTGACTTTTTGTTCTCTCCTATCAAGCCATGTTGGAGATACTTGTTTTTCTTTCGACAGTGACGATATAATGAGTTTTTTATTTGCTATCTTCCTTTTACCTACCAAAATGGTGGCAGTGCGACTGTATAATTTTATTCATTGACCTTAGTAAACCTTAAAAAAATTTCAAATACATAAAGGCAAGGTGTAATACGGGGTGTAAAATCTAAATTCTGGGTGCTTGCTGAAAATAAACCTATTATAAATCTAAGGTGGTGCTGTCTGTTAGGGAAAAATAGATGCTCAAATACAAACTCAGCTCATTAATTAGGTGTTTCACACATGATCAGCAAGTTTCTGTCTTTGGTATTCGTAACTAACAAGAGCTGCAGCACTGGTCTGCCTCACAGTGTAGCATCTCACATAGCCTAACAACTGTGTCAGTGCCCAGGACAATATGCTGTACCGTAAATCTTATGATATTAGACAATGCGATGAAGACCCCATTACCAAACTAGAAAAGAGCGTTTCCAGAAGAAGAACTGTTAAACCAAATATTTTGTTGCCATTACAGTTTGGATCAGCCCTACTAGGGCGAGTGAGTTAACAGCCAGCCAGTGCCTGAGTAGCCAGCCAACAATGGGGTCCCTAAGAATATCAGGGGTATTACGTACACTGCATACGGGACTCAGTCCATAGTTTATTGAAGTAACAATACTTTTCTTTGAGTATGGATTTCGGCTAGTCTACTCTCATCTGCTGACTAAACGTCAACAACATGAGATCAAAACTCAAGTCTCCTTTAGGTCCAGCAAATGTGGATCTTATTGATCTAAAAGTGTTAAAGGTTTCTGTTCTGTTAAATGACAGACATGCATGACACAAAGTTACATTAAATTAAAGCACATAGCATAGTGAGTTCCTGAGTGAAAGAACATGACTAAAATCACTATGTGCTGAAAGCCTAAGCTGGAGTATAATATGACCTGGGGCACTTTGCACAGCCTGCTTGACTTACTTTACTTTGGCAAAGAAACTGAGAGTGATATAACATTTCATAAGCATGAAGTTAAGGCCAGCCAAACTGTCTACCCAAGCAAACATATAACTTCTGCTGGTGACTTCTGTCCTAAATGGACTTTGCATTTGGTCACTGAAGTGTTAATGACACAACCATCTCAACACCCAAGCCATGTCCTGTACTTCATGTATTTGTCAGCTGACAGCTCAGAGTGATTGATTTGAATATGCAGACGTACAGTATGTTCAGTGAGTCTCTTATGAAATACAGAAAAGCTTGTGTTATCCTCTTCAGCTTCAGCAGTCAGTGTTCATGAATATCAGGATATCTCATTAAGCTGCGTGTCTATGTATGTGTACTTTCTTCAAAGCTGTAAAGCTGCCTCCAGTGACCTGTTTGTAGATCTGACAGTGAACAGGTGGAAGGCTGTGTATGCGCAGCATCTCCAGCAGAAGGCAGCATCGAGCTCTATATTGTCAGTGATCAGTGAGCAGTATCTATGAGCAAGTTAGACTTCTATACCTAAAGACTTCAACTAGGCCAAAAGGTCATGTCAGGGACCTGGTTCAATCTATTTACAGCATATTCTAGCTCCCACCAGACAGAGCCAGTAAATTACACAGAGCACAGATGACCTCACTCAGGTGTGCTAGAGCAAAGCGGTGTTGTCCAAAAACATCACATAAGCACAAAAAATGGTGTGCAAAAGAACACTGATGATAAGAATGAAGAATGATCTATAATTAGAGCACCAAATGGAAATATTTCTTTTGCGTATTGAACTTGATACCTCAGTTGGTGGTCTTGAAATAGAAAGTAGCGCAGAAGTAATGGAGTATAACACTGGTCCATTAATACCAACAGTCCTTATATTGCTGATTATGGTTGTAAGCAAGTAATGAAACGTACCTTATTAAGTTAGACAATACACACACACGCACATACCCATACACACACACACACACGCATATATATCATATTAGCGATACAAATACTTTACAAAACAAAACAAATCTTTCTTACCTTTTTATATACGTTAGTATAAAGATATTTTATTCTGTGCAATTTTGGAGCATTTCTATTGATGCATTCTTCATGAAAGTTTTCCACAATGTAATGGACAGCTACTGCAACCAAATAATGTTGAAACATAAAAATCTGAAAAAAAGTAGATACTTTTTTTCTGGACAGTCAGAAATATATGTGATAAAGCTTTCCACATCATTGTTTATGATGTGAAAATTCTTAGTCTATGCCGCTTGACAGAAAGCGTAAAACAACTGAAATGTGTAACTTTCTGTTCTGAGTTTATCAACCGCTTTAAAGGACCTTTTTACTTTATTAATATTCTGTGGAATTTAGAAATTAGCATTGCGTATTTGAATAAGCAATGCTAATGCAATCAGCCCTCTTATATTAAAAAAGTAGAGCATATTTTAAAAAGACAGTCAGACTAGTCCTGCAACATGCATGCAAAGCTAAGTGTACAATACAGCTATAAACAGTGCTTAACTTGTGATACGTGCACTGACTAAGAGAGTGAAAGATAAGGAAATACACCAAAGGCCAGAGTGAGTTAAAAGGGAACTCTACCAGTTCTTTTTTATTCTTCCATATTCCAAAATTATTATTTATTGTTTAATTACTTTATTATTAAATTATTATTTATTATTTATTATGGTCTTATTTCTTCATGTTGGTGGTGATAGGAACAGGGGTAGTGATATCCATATTGCAAATATAGCCATTTTATTTACTATGCAAAGTGAAGAGTTTACCTGAATGTGTCTCATAAGAGAAAACACTGGAGAATCTGAAAAATCACTTTAGCATTGTGCCTTAACACTCTGACACATATCTCTCCACTATGAGTAGACTTCACATACATGTTTTAGGCCAAAACTTTATCTCAAAACTACCATGAAATAATGTCTCAGGTTTATGCAAGTGCACAGCAACTTCATGTGATAACTTTCTGTACAGGGTCTCCTAGAGGCCTTAAACTCTTCAGATGCCTTGTTCCCATGACCACCACTCTAAACTATTCTGACAATTCTGTACATTTCTCTAGAACAAGGGAATTTCACATTAGACTTTGTTCACATTTTAACCGGTTATTGCAGATATTTAGAAAATCAGTGGCATTTTCCTTCAAGCCCAGTAATAAAATCAGTAGTTAACATCAGTATTAAAATCGGTAGGGCAACATTATTATTACACTGTTTGGAAAGACTGTCAGATCAAACATCACAGTCCAGTGAAACATGGTGCTGGTGGATTGTGTGGGGGCTGTTTTGCTGGAAATGGCTCAGTGGAAATTGTTAAGATCAATAACACCAATAAACTACAAACGACGTTGATGACGTATGTAGCCAAAATCAGGGCTTCCTCTATCATGACATGATTGGATATATGGATCAATTTGCATGTTTGTGAGAACAAACAGCTTCTCATACTTTTTGTAGTCTCAAACAAATACAGACCGACTGAACGGCTTGGATCATAAGAGAAAATACTAAAAATGAAACATATTTAACAAGTAAATGTCCCTATTAAATTGTTTGGATGACCAACTTAAGAAATCTATTCAAATGAACTGAAGGAAACATCTGTTTTAGCCCCTTAACATTGTATGGGGTAACAAACATCAATTTGAAAATATATATATATACTTTCTTTTAATTTGGTTAACTTTAAAAAACAAAATAAAATATAGCAATTGTAGCATGTGCAAATGTTAGGTTGTAAAGTCATTAAAACTGGCCCACTGATGATATCAGATTCCTTGTACTAAGACCTTCCCAAAATTTATGCTAGCACTCAACAATCATGGGCTCCTCTAAGCAGATAGCTGCGAATCTGAAAATTAAGCTAGATGATTCCTACAAAGCAGAGAAAGACTATAAAATGATTATGCCTTATGTCTTAAGAAATGGCAGTTAGGACTAACTGTGGAAGTCAAGACAAGGAGGAAAAAAGGAAGAAAGGCAAAGCAAAACCCCAATATGACTGCAGAAGAATGGACTGTTGTACAGTGCAGTGCAGCTGCGTGAAAGAGTCATGAGATGGAAATAATGTGGACTGATGAAATAAAAATAGATGTTTGGAGAAAAGAACATCTTACCAACTGCTAAGCATAGAGGTGGATCTGATATGCTATGAGGAAACTAAGAAGAAGTTGGTTCTACAACAAGACAATGATCCAAAACATATCTCAGAATCTGCCATGAACTACCGAAACACAACCTGAAGTTTTGGAATAGACCTCACAGTCTCCTGAGTCACATCATGGAAAATCTGGGAGTAGAGCTTAAACGAACTATATATGCAAGACAGCCCAAGAATATCACAGAGCTAGAAGCTTTCTGCAAAGAAGAGCGGAAAGGATTTTATAAATAAAGAATAAAAAGACTAAAATCATAGCCAGTTTCCGAGCTGTTATATTAAAATAAGTGGGTGTTGCTATGTACTACATAGCAGGGTGTTTTTTATTTTTAATTAAATATAAAGTAACTGTAAATTAACATTTTCATTCATTGCTATTTATTTAGAGTAGTTTGTTGTAAAGGTTATTCACAAAATATGTAAATATGGAGACATAAGTTGTATTAGAATTGAATTTATATATTTAAAGCTGTGTTAATGTTTCCCCAAGGCAACATACACAAACAAGACAACTACCAATTTTGAACATTTTAATAATTTT
This sequence comes from Semaprochilodus insignis, assembly GCA_034552555.1. Taxonomy (NCBI): domain Eukaryota; kingdom Metazoa; phylum Chordata; class Actinopteri; order Characiformes; family Prochilodontidae; genus Semaprochilodus; species Semaprochilodus insignis. Next base: position 40,028,811 of record CM067474.1, on the reverse strand, counting down.
GTCTACTTCATATAATAAAAGTATAGAACATGTGAAGAACACAAAGTATACAGTAGTGCCATAGTGAGTTAAACCAACAGCTTTCAGGAGTTAAAGCTAAAGATATTCTCTTGAAATGAATATGCGTTTGTTATCTGTTTGTTTTACAGCTTTCTTTGTTGTTGTTTATCCAGACTACCCATGAAAGTGCACTTTGCTGTATATTTAATCATATCCCTTTAACATTCTGCTCAACCTTTTGGTAGAGTATGTTATGAGTCACTATATTTTAATGAAGAAGGTGTTTCTTGAGAATTTGTCTCAACCGGATTGTGCCATCTCTACCAATTGGCAGAGGTATGTTAGGCTGAAAAAATCCACTTTCAATAAAAGTATTTCAATAGATATGCCATTACTGTTTTCATCCATTGAGGACGCAAGCAACAAGTACACCATTCCAAACGTGTGGATAGTTTTTGTGGAGTTTTTGAAGCTTATTTTACTGGCATATGATAGTTTCAGAAATTTTGATGAACAAAATTATGTAACTTTATACGCTAAAAAGAAGTCCAATAAGGTTAAAAACTAAAAAGCATGTATTGCCAAATGATATAATTATGCTAAAGGTGTCTGTGCTAAGTGTACGTAATTAAACTTGACTATGCGCTTTATTATTATTGCCCTCCCAAAAAAAAACACCAAACAAAACAATTTCTGTTCCTTTTTTCTTGGTGAGGATGTTAAAAGGATGTGTAATATGACAGAATACTATTATTTGACATACTTCAACTGTCCCAGAATGAAATGATGTTACATGTGTGGCCTTTCCTATTGCAGCTGCAGTCCAGAAAACAACTTTTTGAAAAATATGTTTTCGGAAAACAGTCTCTCTGTATTTACCCCGGAGTGGATGAGCAGCTGTGTACACGCACTGCAGCATTTCAATGCTATATCAAAACCAGTCCAGCTCCAGGGATCTTCTACTGCAGCATGCCTGAGGCCAGCAATCCTCTCCAGTCTGCCATCTGAAGGACATAAAGGTCAGGAGGTTGAGAGCATTTGGAGCAGTGAGGGGAAGTGTAGGAAGAAATAGATGGATACTGTTATAAACAGAAAAACACAGATGCTGCACATCCCCTGTAGCCACACTTCATTCACTCCAGGGTTTATTAGTGTAGCTTTCTTTCAGTGTAGCAGACAGTAAGCTTCTTATCAGGCCAGAGTGCTAGACAAACAAACAGAGTGTCAGTGATCAAAACACATTGGAAACATCACTGTTGAAGGATAATGTTGCATATTGGGAAAAAAATAAAATGGGTGGGTAGCTGTCAAGAACAAAGAAGCTGCCGGTGTTCTCAGACAAATGGACTGACCACCCCAGTCCAGACCTCAGCTTCACTGACTGTGTTTGTGAAAAGCAGAAAATGCAACCAATTTCTAAGAATGAACTTTAGAAGGGTGGGAAAATGTCCTGGAAGATTTCTTTGAAAACTGGAAGTATCAAGTGTTGACTGGAGCTGGGAAAGTTATAAATAGCGCTGGATTATCTGTTAATATTTTGTTCTATTTTGAAGGGTATTTTTATTATGTCATGTTTGGTGGGCAGGTAGCCTTATCATCTCACTATCTGCCCTTGTTTCTCCCCACATGGATGTTTGGCCTGATGAAGACGTCAGAGGCCAAAAGGTTAAAAGGGTGCTTGAATAAAAAAGTAAGGGAGCTTTAAATACTCTGTGTGAGGACATTTATATCAGAATATTTTTTCTATGCAAAGAATTTGTTGTCTAACAGATATAGAGGTATGTGTTTTAACTCTTTGCCACTCTTTTAGCTTTCTCCAGTGCTGTAAAGACACATCAAATGTGGCAGTTGTGGTGTTATTTTAGTGTTACATTTGTAGCTCGCAAGCTGGGGACATGCAATATGACTGACAAGCAAGCAAATATTTTTCATAGTCTTGATAAGTCTGAGCATATGTTGTATTGCCCACCACCAGAATGTCAATAACTACAACCAAAAAAAAACCAATTAACCCAATTTTTAGATCTCCAAAATCTTCCTATTAAAGGGCTCGAGGAAGTTGTTTATTGCACTGCATTATGCTCAGCTGCATAGACAGAAATACTTTTTGGGTCTGCCTGCAAAGAAAGTACTGAAACACCCAAACCAAAATCATTCTAGACTAAAGCATTCTACCACAGTTTGGCATAATGTTTATGAACAATTTATATCTTACCTTTAATGCTTTGGTGCATTGTAGCAAGCATATGCTTTGATATTTTGACACAGTCAATTTTAGCCATAGTAAAAGGGCCAAATTCACTGATCACTGATTGCACTGAAGTTATAAATCATTTGTTTTTGGCTTTAAGAATAGGTTGAAATTGACATACTCTTTGGTGTAGCTTGATGGAGAGTGTAATGATTTGATTGCCTGTAATACAAAAACAGATTCCTCCAAAAATCCAAAAGTCCAAATCAAACTTTACTGTCCTAAAAATGCAGCTAAATAAATAGTCTGTCCCCATTTGATTGGATGGGCCAGTGATCCATCTGGTCAGGCCCAGACATACCTAGGCCTACCCATGTATACTCCCCTGTTATGCTGTTATGCTGCCATAGGAGTTAGCTCTCTGAACCTATGACATCTTGACTCATTGACTGTGTGATTATGTGAAGATGGATCGTCACAGTTGACAGCTCTGAACTGCTTTAGGCACAACAAACTGCACCTCAGCCTGCAGGCCCTGCTCCATAAACCTGTACTGTTAGAGAAACGCTGAGGGGAAGTGCAGAGGGCTGTTTCTGTAGCTAATCTGTTTGGAACAGCGCCCATTTGTGCTTGCTCCTCTGCTTGACGGAAAAGTACAGGGTGCATACTTTGCACATGCTCATGGAAAAGGCCAAATCAGTGGTGTTTGTGAAGATTCGATTTTGGAAAACGAAAGGCACATGACAGACAAACACAAAGTTCTAGTGTGCAGGGAACCTCACAAGGGAGACCAGGGTGTTCCAAAACAGCCGTAAAGCATGGTAAATAAAAACAGCCAAACTACAGAAATGCTGTTAGTGGATGAAGCCTGGTGGGTTGTTGCTGATTCAGTCTCGTGTTTGCTATTTACTCCATGTTTTCCCTTCTCACACTGATTACTGGTGTCCTTAAAATCAAGGTCACTTGGTCTCACCAGTTCACCAGAGGTGAGACTTTATTACGAATGAAACAAACATGCTGAAGTTACGCTCAAGTATTCTAATGTTCTGAAGATGTTTCACCACAGATTGAGGAGGTTTACATTGTTACTTCAGCATACTTGTGATTGCTTTCCACAGACCCTTTTAAGTGGTGCATCATTCTGTAGTCAGCGTCATGCCCGTGCCTGACTTTCGGGGCGGCACGGTGGCGCAGTGGCAGCACTGTTGCTTCACAGCAAGTAGGGCCTGGGTTTGATTCCTGCCTGGAGCATTCGGTGTTTTTTGTGGAGAGTCTGCGTGTTCTCCCTGTGTCCTGGTGCTCTGGTTTCCTTCCACAGTCCAAAGAGATGCAAAGAGGCTGATAAGAGATGCTAAATTGCCCCTGGGTGTGAATGTCTGTGTGTCTACCGTGTAATAGACTGGGGGCCTGTCCAGGGTGTTTCCTGCCTTCTGCCCAATGAGTGCCGGGATTAGCCAGACCCAAAAGGGAAAGATGAATGAGTGAATTGTATTTTCATGCCCTGTGGTTAAAAAAACAGATATGTTTTATTCTGCATATGTTTTCTACATTGCGTCATCCATGCTAATAGCAGACTTCCACTCTTGCGCACTGAATATTGCATATTATTATAACATGAATGTAAGTATACTGTTCAACTTCAACCCTGTTATATAATACAGTATAATAATAACAATATGATAAAACACACAACTGATCACTAAATAAGTATATTTATTTTTAATAGAAGATAGTACTAAACAATTATCCCACTGTGCAACGTAGGTACAGAAAGCTATAGTTGCCAAGCAATATAAAATACATCTATACATAAAGTACATTACAGGCTCAGCCAATTAGAATTCAGATTGCCCATGATTGTGGCCCAGTCCTACCGTTGAATAATCTAATAGATGAAAGAAATTTGCCAAAGACAAAGGGTACTGTCACAAAGGAGTCATTACCACAGTTTATTATTTTGGTTATGTAAGACATCTTGGAAATACAAGACCTTTCACACAGCCATTACTTTAAATAAGAGTAGACGTTGGCCTAGGATGCATCGTGAGACATTTGGAACACAGTGTCAGATTGCATGCATGAGCAGGATAGACATTCTACTGTTTCATTCGGCCTATCAAACCTGCCTAAATCATGGTCTTATACCAACAGTGCTAAGAAGTCTGGAACAGATATGATACATAAAAGGCTTAGCAGCCCCTAAACTCCTAAATATGAAAAAAAAAAAAAAAAACATCAAAGGATTCAGTGTTTTAATTTAAAGTGTATGCAGACTATGAGCCTTAAAAAGTTCTAAACTTCTAATAGTTAGTTAACAATGATCTGTGTCCTATGTTCTGTTAACTCCAAATTTGAATGCAACCAAGTGAAAACACTGAACCATTGAATCATTTGCAGGGCAGACAGCAAGACATTAGAGATAAATAAATAAATAAATACATGTTTTTATCAGCTTTTTGAATCAGAATGTAAGTCTAAGACTGAAAAGACTTGATTGTCTCAACAGTGATCCGCTCAACATCGATGGCATGTGAGGACAACATAAGCTGCGTGATGTGATCGACATTCCTACCAACTCTCACTGAGCAGTACCATATTTCAGATCAGGGATAGTCAAAATCAAATAATCCTCAGTACCGATGAGCTCTACTGTGCAGATCACGCTGCCGCCGGATGGTCTGTGGTCTGAATCTGGTGTGGGGATGCTTGATTGGACTCTGTGTGTTGTTTTGCGTTGGCTGCAGCTGGAGTGGACACTGTCTGATGCGAGCGTTTGAGGGACAGTATGGAATGTGGCAGACTGCATTCCTGCTGTGCAGAAACTGACGGGGTGGCTGTTTTTACTGTCCTCTCTCATTTATACTGGACACGCAGCTTTTCATGATGGCTACAGGATTACAGTCCAGCATAACAGTCCATCGCCGGCTCCATTGTTAGCAGAGTCCCTGCTGTGTCCTGCAAGGGCCTCATAGCTGTTTGTTACAGCAACAGGAACATCTGATAGAGGAAAACTAATTTATGCTAAACTATGAAGTAGAACTTCTTTGTTTTGGAGGATATTGCACAACTGATGCACAACTGTGCTGTGTAGATATAGATATCGGGCACATTTCACTTTAATGTCAATTCTGAGGTGAACTAGGCACTGTGCTGAACGTCTAAATAACCCAACTTTTCCATACAAAAATAACTACTCTTAAATGGTTCTTTGTTTGGACTGACAGCTCTAGGAAAAACCTTTACCTGTGTAAAAGTGTGTGTGTTTACTAGGTATGTAATTAGTTAAAACAATAACTTTAAATTGCTTATTCTAATGTACAAAACAGAATTTTTTTGTGGTTGCGTGTAGCAAAAACAGTCATGATTCATCTTTATATGATCATTTTCCAACCTTTCTTTATTGCATAGATATGTTCTGGTCATTATGCCTTTAAGACTGACATATGTAAGTGACCCCTGTTTTGGTTTGCTGTCCTGTATTGTGACTGATTCAAAAAGCAGGCTGGGCTAAAACACTCCTTATAACTGTAGTGTGACTCTGCTGTAGGGTGAATAGCTGGTTGTATGTATATGTGTTGCTTTTGGTGAAATCACAAAGAACAATGAATTCCAAACAGGATGTTTTGCATCTTAATTTCCATGTATGGACTGTATGGTCTTACTAAACAAAGTATAACTACTGTATCATAGTGTTTTAATTATTCAGTTTTCCATGGTTTGGGCATGGTTTTAAGGAATCACCCACTAAAAAGTCCTTTTGAGCCGTGTTCCAAATTCGGGACCCCCAGCCAGTCCAAGTTTTTGCTTTACACCAGCTTCCAAAACACCTGAACCAGGCTTTAGTTCAGATGTGTTGAAAGCTTGGATAGAGCAAAAATGTGGACCATCTGGACGGCCCGTAAGGACTGGTTTGAGAACTTCTGCATTAGAGAAGTGGTCCTTCAGTACGTCACTCCAAAAAAACCCTTTTTTACACTGTTATGTTTATGACTGTTTATCTATCTAAGTGGAATTTCAGCCATTTTCATTTTACTGCAAAATAAATTTACAAAGATACACAGAACGCAAGACAAAAATGATTTGATGTGAAAGTCTGAAGTGTTCAATGCCTCTAAAAGCCAATAATGCAAACAAAATAGCTATGAATAGGCCTAAAGCCTGAAGATACTGTTTTATAGTATTGTGAGAAACTTTAGACTAAAACATATTTCAGCCATCATCAGCATTATTTATAAAGTCTGGGAAGACACCTGGCTGTGGAAAATAAATGGCTATGTTTGCTTTGTAGACATCATGACTTCACCAGCACTGTAAAGAAATCAGTACATTTCACAATGAACCATTTCAACAGCATTGTCTAGGGTGACATTAACACATTAACTTCTGCTTCAGGCAGCTGTGTTATCAGGTGTTTCCCCCATTAGATAGCAGGTGTGACCTGATATGTGGTTTCTTTTACTGATAGCTGTTCTAAGGTTCCTAAAGAACTTAGCAGTTAGAAAGATCATTTAACAAACCACTTTTTACAATCACTATTACAACAAGACATGAGAACATTCATTCAAAGGTTTCTTTTATTTTCATCTCATTTCTACACTGCAGTTCCTTCATAGCAATAGCAGTATCAACAATCATACATGCATCTATAGTAACGAACACACAGGTTTCCAATCTAATGACTGGTTTGATCATGAAAGCTCTGTCTGTGTGAGCATTAGAAAAAAGGAGTATGCAATATTTGCATGCAAAAAAAGTTCTCACATGTTGCTTATTTAGATGTTCCATGGGTCATGTACAGCACTTGTAGACAGTGTCCGTTGAGTGTTTTTCATCTCTTTGGAGGCACGTGCAGACTTTAATGAACCTCACATGCCTGGGTGAGTGGCCACTAATCACACAGATGGTTGAAGAGGCTTTTGTTAACTAAGCTTTTGTTATCGAGGAGCCGCCATCATCCTGCCCTTCACTGCCATGTGAACATCCGAGCAAAACACTCCTCTGACCCCCTCCCACCACCACCACCACCATCTTCCAGTCAGACGACACACCACAGAAAAACAACCGCCTTTTAAAAATATTATGTAACATAACTTACATAACGGCCAAAACAACCATAAAGAAATCAAGGAAGTGGAAGAATCCCAGATTATGCATGGCTGGACATCCGCTTGTTTTTGTGTGGAGATGTTGGTGTTATTGTCAACTTCTACCACTTGTTGTTTTTCACTTTGTGGCTATCATCAAAGAGGGCACAATACAACATTAAAGCTCGTTATAAGAGGTTGAAAGGCCATTTAAAAATTCCCGGAAAAAAAGTGATGTATTCCAGGAATACATCACAAACTGCACAGTAAATGGCACAGATGACAAATGAGCTTGTCAAGGTTTCATCAATGAGTTCAGACCTTCAAGGAAACTTGCACATTATACCATCACCAGCAACTTCATTAGGTACACCTCCTTGTATCTACACTCATTGTCCATTTTATCAGCTCCACTTACAATATAGGAGCACTTTGTAGTTCTACAGTTACAGACTGTAGTCCATGTGATTCACTACATACTGTGTGAGCCTGTTCTTCAATGGTCAGGACCCCCACAGAGCATGTATTATTTGGTTGGTGGATCATTATTTGCACTGCAGTGACACTGACCTGGTGGTGGTGTGTTAGTGTGTGTTGTGCTGGTATGTGTGGATCAGACACAGCAGTGCAGCTGAAGCTTATAAACACTGTGTTCACTCACTGTCCACTCTATTAAACACTCCTACCTTGTTGGTCCACCTTGTAGATGTAAAGTCAGAGACAATAGCTCATCTGCTGCTGCAGAGTTTGTGTTGGTCATCCTCTAGTCCATCGGTGGCCACAGGATGCTGCTCACAGGACGCTGTTAGCTGGATAGTTTTGGTTGGTGGACTATTTTCAGTCCAGCAGTGACACTGAGGTGTTTAAACACTCCAGCAGCACTGCTGTGTCTGATCCACTCACACCAGCACAACACACATTAACACACCACCACCATGTTACTGTCACTGCAGTGCTGAGAATAATCCACCACCAGAGAATCAGATGGACTACAGTCTGTAATTGTAGAACTACAAGGTGCACCTATATGGTAACTAGAGCTTATAAAATGGACAATGAATATAGATACAAATTTGTACCTAATGAAGTGGCCTTTGAAAGTATTTTAAAAACAGGATAAAGATTCTATTTGCAGCAGAAGTGAATTAACCCTAACAATTGAGGTACAGACTGCAAAATGAGTAAATCAAAGCAAGTTCTGAGCCCAATCAGACAGAGAACAGGCAAATAGCAGATTCCGGTTCTGTCCCAAATGATGCCTAAGCTCTGCGGCCCTTCTCAAGGGATATTATTTACATGCAAACATAAACCCTGAGGGCTCTGAGTTTAAAAATGTGCTTTTGGGTCAGAGTCATGTGATGTGCAGGATCGGCATCCGAGGTGGTATGAAACTATCAGCTGTACTTATTTTGTTTATTCAAATGAGTTTGCTTATCTACAGTGGCTTAGTGCAGACATAATGCTCCTCAGGGCTAATTAAATGAATAAGCAAAATGTTAACTCACATCAGAATATCCTCTTCTCCACAGTGTAGGTCACACAGCTGTATCCAAAACAATCCACACATCCTACTCTGTATCGCTAAGAATTATGGCTGAGTGACCGCTGCTGAGTCCGCATAGGCGCACTACTCACCAAAGGCCTCATTAAGGGTTGCTTGTGGTGCACATGCGTTCCACTGAGTGAGCACTGGTTCAATGTAGTGAGATTATGTAGACCTCACAACTGTGATGATGTGATGACTTTATCTTGTAATAATTTACTCAGAGGGCCATGACTTTCACCTGCACCTGTGTCAACATTGCAGCATAAGCAGGAGTATCCCACACACTTGATTCTCGGCCCTCTGAGACAACTCCAGTGTTTATGCCTCACTGCATTGTTTGGCTATCATGGAGAAACAATGATAAATCCAGGTCAGGAAGAACATCAGAAGACTGAAGACTGTCCAAGGTCCTGGAAAGAAAGAGAAAATCAAAATCAAATCAACTTCAAACTGCAGGTCTGAACAGCTTTCCCTGTGAATGTTCACTGCAGATTATTCAACATTACTTGTTCAATATAAAGTATTCATAATATCCATTTAAACTAATTTCACTTTCTTTTTGCCTCCGAAAGTTAAAAAATGTCAGGTGGTGCAACCATCCAAACATATATATATCCTTTTTGTGTTGATCAACATATATGTTTGGATGGTTGCACCACCTGAAATTTGTAGACTTTCAGAGGCAAAAAGAAACTGAAACTAGTTTAACTGCACCATACAAAAGACTCCATGTGACCTTCATGGTGCAGCATCAAGGTCAGCAAACCAAAAAAAGTAAGTGCTTCGGTTAGAATTGTTTGAGCTACTGTGTTAGGTGGTATAACCTCAGAAATAGTGGGAAAATTTTATTTTTAGAATGTTTATTTATCTGAATAAATGTGAATATAAACTTCAGTTCAGTAACAAAGTAGATGCCTGTTGAATTTGAAATTAGCCTGAAAAGTCAGGCAAAGTCAGACCAGGACGGCTTTAATAACTGAAACAGACAATAAGCACTAACTATATTTAAGATATAAAATGCAAATAGATATAAATGAAGATGTACAGGAGAATCAGAAAATGTACAGATTACATTTACAGTTTCTGTTGTCTCTCAACATGCTCCTGTAACAAAACACAAGGTTCTACATGACAATTGAACAACAGGGCTACAGCCGTGGATGTTATTAAGAATTTAGAACAGTGGCATCATTAATATAACCATTACATCAAGTGAATCTTGTAAATTCAATATATTACAGTTTCTTGTGCATAGCCTGGTAGATGTACATGCATCTAGAAATAACATCCTGTGGTTTTCAGTCACTCGACATACATGTATTTAAAAACCACAGCTAGAAGAAGTATTTCACTCCTGTAAATGTGAGTCTTCTTTCAGTTGGCATTATCCACAATGGACTCAATCAAACACATGAACACTGTGGAGTTAGTGATTAATGAAAACTGATAAGGCCCTATTATAATGTTTACTCAACGTACATATAATGGCTGTATGTATATATAATTAACATAATTAATGAATATTGACCGGCTCTTAATGATAACCACAAATAATACTGAGCAGTCAAAAGGGAGAAGTTTGGAAGTAGTTAAACAAACATTTAGCTACTTATTTTATTAATAATATTTGTATTGTAATATTGTTTTTAAATGTTCCACTGCCTAAATGTTTGCACAGCACTTTAAAAAACCTTTAAAAAATTCCATTGAAACGTTCATTTGGGAACCAACAGAGGTTCTTCTACTGCAGTGCTCCAGAAAACACTGAAAAGTATTATTTGTGTCAATGTAGTTAGCAAAACCTGTGCATGTTTATTCTTACTTAGTTAGAAAGAAGACATGAAAATGAAGGAAGGCAAGACATCATGCCAGCTATTATGCCAGAACAACAAATTACCCCAGTAAAAATCCCTGCCATGTTTCACTTTGAAAAGATTACTAGAATCACACAGTCACAAAGGCCATGTACAATACTGTGACCTAGTTATCCAAGTTTGGAACACAGAAAACCTCTTGCACAGTAACAGTGTCCGGCTGCACTGTGCAGTCAGTGATCTCAGTGCTACAAAAAACCAAGCACAAACCTGCACACTGACACTTCAGTAAACTCCCTCCAGCCCAAAAAGCTCACTGCACTAGCCTGCCCTTGCCTAAGTACACATACCTGACACCTGACTGATGGATTCAGAATGCTTTAGAACATATTTAAGGTGTTTAAAGACGCAGCTGTCACAGAGAATATGAAAAGCTTTTAGAACCCATTGCACCAGCCCTTCCAAGAGCTGCATATAGAAGACAGATTACAATGTGGTTCATTTTTTTACTAAATATCATAACTGATCGAACCTGCTTATTCTCACTGCAGTAACACAACCTTATAAGATGAAAAGGACTTTTAACTTTAAGGAATGTTAAATTAACAAGGTGTTATTCTCAGTGCAGGCTTATTCTGTTATTAAACAGAAATAATTTTTTAATCACTGATTAAAAAAAATCAGAATAATTCACTGGTTGAGATGTAAGCAAAGTCCTTGGTGGATGGTGGATTGATGTGAAAAGCTCGGTTCTAGAGAGCATTTACAGAGATGGTGATATGAACCTGGTGTCTGAGGTAGTGGTTCCCAAGCCTGGGGCTTGAGGTGTTTTCCCTGCTACCAGTGCACCTGATCCAACTAATCTGCTAGTTATCAAGCACCCTCCTGGGTTAAACTGGGTGTGTTTTGGTAGGAAAACACAAAAATCTGCAGGACACACGGGTCTTCCCGGACACTGTTCCAAAGAGTTTACTGTCTCTAAAAGCTCCCTCACAGAAAGTTAGCTTGTGAAATAGTCCAGAATAACTGGCCTGTTTCCTAAAACACTGTATCAAGGTAGTTTTGTGATAGTTTTGTGGCAAGATTGCAGCCTAAAACATGTTTTTCAGGTTCATGCATGGCAGAGAAGTGCATGCATTGTAGGGCAAAAGGGCCCCCAAAGAAAATATTTTACCATCGTCGTCATTTCACATAAAAGCTCAGTGGATAGGAGTAGGTTCACTTGTGATTTTGGACAGTACATGTGTATTTGTAGATATTGTGACCCCTGGTTCCTATTACTGCCCCTGTGAAGAAAGTCTGAGTCTGAAAGTTTCTCCACAAATAATTATGAGATTTGTTCAGTAGATATATGGGGAAAGTCGATAGCATTTACCTTTCCCTAATTTCTGGCCATTTCTACCATGAAAGGTTCACACAATGCAAATGGCAGCTGGGATTTTCCAATGGTGTAAAACAAAATTGAAGAAATATTTCTGATATGAAAGTAAGATTGTAATGTGTAAAGTACACTGAAGCTCTGCTGTAAGGCATTCCAATAGGACAGTACTACAGCTTCTCATAGAGCAAGTGGATACTTGTGTGAGCTTCATTGGAATGGGAGGGACTGGGATCTAGAGCGTGTCTTACAAGAAATAAACCCTTTACTTGCACCTTCCTCTCTTGTCCATTTCCCTGTCTGTCTCCGCACTCTCTGATGAAAGTCTATTTTTGTCAAATGGGTCATCCTAGCTATCATGCCAAGGTAAACCCCTTCCAAAAATACCATTAGTGAGCCGACACGCTGCATTCTGTTATGCCCTGCCAAATGTCACCGGAGGTGCTATGTTCCAATATATCAAATATACACCTACTACTTTCTTTCGTTCGCTGTTTTTCGTCGCTGAGCTATTAAATTCCTTAATAGCGTACGGCCCATTTAGAAAGAGCTTGTAATAAATTTGAATTATATGTGGAACATATTATGTGGGAATGGCGTTCACGGTCATATACACATTTAAAAAATGGACTATTCAATGGAGCATGCAACTAACTATGCAGAACTATTCAGATGTGGGTACACTCTGAAAATGAAGGCTCCGCTGGAATGTTCTTTCAGGAACGATTCATGTTTCAAGAACCTTTAAAAGGCAGATTAGGTTACTCCAAGAACCTTCTAAAAGTTTTAAGAGGCCTTCCTTAAGATTTGTTTTTAGGAAATTGATTCTTGGAGGCACTGTCGAAGTTCCTGGAGTCACTAGCGTTCCACCAGTGAGGCAGTTTGGAAAAAAAAACCCAAAAAATCCTCAAAGATCTTCCAGAAACCTTTTGTTTTTAGAATGTAAGGCAGTCAAAACAATACGGATGTAAAAGTATTGTCGCTAATACTAGTATTAGTACTTGTGGTAATATTAGTCTTATCTGTGAATGATAACTTACAAAACAATATTAATAAAATCATCACTCAAGTAAGAGTACCTTTTTTCCCAAAAAGCAGCTTGAGCAAAAAAAGGAGCAAAACAATCAAAATAAAGTACTAATAGCAACGTAAGATTGGGGAACATGGGGATTTTAAGACCTCTCTTGCGGAAATGTGTAATGTACAGAATGCAATGCAATGTGCAGAAGAATATTTAGTAACATTGGTTGTGCTTCAGATCCCTTCCCTGAGTGGATTAATCTGATGACTGTGAGTGCATTGAAAGTGTATGTAAATCTTAGTGAAGGTCGTGTCTTTTGAGAATGTAAGTGGATATCTTCATTAAACCTCTTCATCAAGCACACATAGACACACACACACACACACACACATACACACACACACACACACACACACATTTTTTTCTGCTGACTTAGTAAGGCTATATTAATTTTAACAATTATATTTTTAAATAGTATTCAGGAATGGAACTGCAGTCCAACGTCTTGGTATATCAGGCATCTATCACAATAAGAAGTTTGTAAGGAGCTGTTTTTCTCTTTTTGGATTGTTTTAGACTAAACTATGACCCTAATTCCACAAAACGTTGGCACAGTGTATGAAATGATAAAAAAGGAAGCAGTGATTAGTAAATTATCTTTGAGCTGTATTAAATTTAAATACTCAAACACACTATAGAACTTCATTGTTTTTGTCAATATATGCTCATTCAGAATGTTCCAAAAAGGGGACAGGAGTATGATTACCACTGTGTTTCCCCACCTTTCTTTTTTTTAAAGTACTTAATTATCATTTAGGGACTGAAGATAAAAAACATTCTACAGTTTTACAAGTCTTCAACTTCAAAGTCTTCAAAGTGTCAAACCTCAACTCATCCTTGTTCATAAAGGACAATGATTTTCATGGATGCTTCTTTTATATCCAAGCATATGCATCACCTGTTTAGGATTTTTTTTAATATTTCACAATGTTCTTAGTCTTATATTAGCCCTGCCCCAACTTTGGAATGTGTTACAGGCATTAGTTTCAGAATTAAGGTATATTCAAGAAAAACAGTGAAGCTGATAAGATAAAATGTCATGTTAAAACATGTTTATAAAAAACATGTTTTTTATAAACCATTTTTTCATGAAATACAGGTCAACGAGATTGATAAACCACTGCATTCTGTTTTATTTGCATTTTATGTATTGTCCCAGCTCTTTTGGAATTGGATTCGCACAATGATAAATCTCCTAAGTGAGAGGCATGAGCAAAACCAAAGCAATTCAGAAACTGAATCAACAAAAAAGTGAAATAAATTATTAAAAAGAAAATCTAATGAATTACTAAATATTAATGGCTAGAATGTAACAGTGTAAAAGCACTTGGGAAAGTACAAATCAATGATTGAGTAAATGGAATTAGTCACTGCTGACTTTAGTTAGTATATATACAACTCAAAACACTCACTAGCCAATTTACAATTTCATGAGGCCAGTGCCTCAGAGCCAAGTGTAATGTTGGGTACTGCAGTGTTTCACATGTGATTTTCCAAAATATGACCCTCATACACTGAGGACCTTTCTAACTGCATAATAAAAGAACTGTGTCGGTCAACTAAACTGAAGCTGCTACAAGTCAGTGAGGTAATCTTTTTGGGGGCTCTTTGAATACAATTCTTCTGATCAGTTTTAAAGAATCATCCACTGAAGGGTTCTTCAGGCAACCAAAAGTGGTTGCTCAATGTCATTCCTTCAAAGAACCCTTTCTGGTATCTTTATTTTTGTGAGTGTAGATGGCTGCTGGAGTTTGACGAATGAATCATAGTGTAGACCTGCTGGATGAGGTGCATTCCATGGCATAGAGATCAAGGACAGAGTATTTGCCTGAGGATCATCTGTGTCCTCACTTCTCAGTACAAAATTCAATGTCATTTAATTTGACAAGGCCCTCCGTAAATGCCCAGCTGTTCTACTCTAAAGCTGAACAGGCAGCATGAAAAAGATGGCAGTGATTCTAATTTTACAATTTTCTGACACCATCTTTAGCAGACGTGCATGGGACAGAGCCCACATTCAGCTTAGTCGGTCTAGCTGCTATAGCAGAGACCATTCTTAGCTAGAGACACACCCTGAATTCAATGATAGGTGTGTTACCTTCTGTTCAAACAGCTCTTGCATGGTCAGGATCAACAGGTACAAAATGGAGGTGATTGCATTTAACTAGACCATTTCATAAACTTGGATAACTGTGACTTTCAAAAAGGAATACTGCAGGATAAATACTAGGTCTGAATCCTAATCTACACTTTTAAAGGTGACAAGAGAAAACTTCAACCTGCTGTTTTGTCATTATAATTCTACCCAGTATCAAGCAGATTCTCAGTGTTTAAAAGCATTGTTGGCTGAGCAACACTTAAGGAGTGACGATACCCTCTTCTGAACAAATCATTTTAAACAGCAAGCGTCCTGAAAATGAGGCTGATGGAGTGTCTTCAGCCAAGCTCATGTTTTTGAAAAGGATTATTGAAGGGCAGAGTGGACATAAACAGACTAGGTGCCGACCTATGAAATCATGTGAGATCAGTCTAAAAACTTTGGACCTGGGCAAGTTTTGGAGAACAAATGGACCCAGTTTTACTCCTGTCCATGACTATAAGCAAAGAATCTGCAGTAACTGTGACTTTTATCCAAGCTCTTGTTTTTGGATGGGAATACTGAAGGGTAGGGTGAAGGTAAACAGGGTGGGTACCGAGATCATATCATGTCTAAAACGTTGGATTTGCTCAGATTTTGGAGAACTATTCAACACGGTTTTACTCTTTTTTTCTACTCCACAACCAGGTAAATCCCCACTGTATAAAAGCATATTTGGCTAAACTGAAAAGCATCAATCAATGGGTGATGATACCCTCTACTGAAAAACACATTTTAAACAGTAAGCTTTCGAGAACTGACGAAGAGTCTTCAACCAAGCCCTAGTTTTTGGATGCGAATATTGAAGGATGGGGTAACTCCACGGTAAGGTTGAGGTAAAAGGGTTGGGTGCTGACCTATGAGAGATCACGTCATGTCTAAAAACATGGATTTGGGCAGATTTTGGAGAACAACCAGGCCCAGTTTTACTTTTGACCATGACTACAAGCAAAGAATCTGCAGTAACTGTGGATCTGAGTCCACAAAGTGATTTAAAAACATGCAGGCAGTTTTATCAGTTAAGTATGAAGCCTATATCGGAACATATGCCAAAAGTGACACTACCATTAAAGAAATTAATAATTTCTTTTAAGTCAGCTTAAATCTACAACCAGTTAGATTCTCAACTGTGTATAAAGCACAGTTGGCTGAGTTAAAGAGAATCAATTAATGGGTGACAACACCTTCTAGTGAAAAACTCATTTTAAACAGGATCTGTCTGGTTGATGAGTCTTCATCCAAGCTCATGTTTTTGGATGGCAATATTGGAGGATGGGTATATTGAAGAGTAAATAGGTAGGGTGTGACCTAAGAGATCATATCATGTCTAAAAACACTGGGTTTGGGCTGGTTTTGCAGAACAACCGGACACAGTTTTACTCTTCTCCATGACTGTAAGCAAAGAATCTGCAGGATCTGAGTCCTCAAAGTGATTTAAAATAAGATTTAAGTCAGCTTAAATCTACAACCAAGTAGATTCTCACTGTATAAAGCATAGTTGGCTGAGCTAAAGAGCATCAATCAAGTGGTAGTACTCTTTACTGAAAAACACATATTAAACAGTAAGTGTCCTGAGAACTGACGAAGAGTCTTTATCCAAGTTCATGTTTTGGGATTGGAATATTGAAGAATGGGAATAATGATGGGTAAGGTGCAGGTAAATGGGTTGGGTGCTGACATATAAGATCATGTCATGTCTTAAGAATGTTGGATTTGAGCAGGTTCTGGAGAACAAACAGACCCAGTTTTCCATGACTATAAGCAAAGAATCTGCAGTAACTGTGGATCTGAGTCCACACAGTGATATTGAAAGCACCCATGCAGTTGTAGTTGTTGGGTATGAGTCCTACCCAGCACCTACAAGGAAACACATGCTAACACTGATACACTGCCTGTAAAGAAATTAACCCTGTCTTTTTTGTCAGCTTGATTCTCCAAGTTCTCACTGAATCAAAGCATTGAGCCGAAGGGCATCAGTAAACAACACCCAACCCCGATTAACACGTTTTAAACAGCTATAGTGTATTGAAGCTGGCGAAGAGTCTTCAGTCCGGCTTAATTAGGGTATGTGTCCTTCTGCTCTGATAAAGAAGCTCCAACAGGCGACCACCGTCCAGCTGGTCCCACCGCATGCCCCCCAGCCTACGGGTGTAATTTGATGCTCGAGGAGGGCTGCCATCACATGGTGGAAATTTCCACGGTGGCTTCCCTGTTAAATGGGTATGGTCTAGAGGAGCGACGAGCAGACAGGCGTCCGCCTTCTTCCCAGCGCTTCTGATAGAGAGTCTCAGCAGCAGTTTCCTCGACGGAATCAGGTGGGTCTTCACACACAACAGCTGTTCATGTGCACGGAGTGGGAAATGTTTTCTTTTTTTGCTTCCCTCTCTTTATGTCGTCTCAGACGCCTCATGCAACAGCCGCGACTCGCTTTCCTGTAGCTTATCACTCCGACGCGCTCAGTGTGCTGATACTGTGGACAGATAGCTTCACAAGCTTCTGTCCTCTGCAGGTTCTACCACCAAGAGTGGATCTAATGTCGGACTCCAAGTTTATGTCGGTACTGAAGCCAAGTATTAGCGACCCACTAGCAGAGAATTACCTGAAGAAGCTGGTGTTTGTGTGCGGGGGTTAAAGGGGAGGAACCGCGCGGAGTGTGCAGCCCAACAAAACACACGACCACGAGCGCTTCGTCTGAACTGTGAGTGATCATTAAAGCGGCCTTTAACACCGAAACCGACGTTGTGTTTGGGAGAGACCCGGTCTTTCTTTCCACACATAAGCAAATGGAAGCACATGCAAGAGCTCAAATCTCCGTGTGTGGACGAGAGCGCGCGTGTTTGTGTTTGTATGGGCGCGTGGCAACTACCGCCCTTTATGTGCACGCTGGTCATTCAGAAACGAACTGAGAAAGGAAGAAAAAGAGGTCTGCGCTTTAATATCCTTCACGCAGACTGGAAAAAAGAAGTCTTTTTGACTAAATAGAAACATATATGTAATGAAACTGACAGCGTTTGGCGCCAATGTAGCTCCAGACTGGGTTGCGGAGCCCAAGCTAAACTCAGTTCTTCCGCGTTGAGCCGACTAACCTTACATGTACTAGCATACATCTGCCTTAACCGCTCAACCACCGCCCAACGACCGGTTTATATTCCTAACAAGTCTTTTCATCAGGTTTATTCTGAGAGGGGCAGCAGTAGGGGTGAGGGGGCCCTCAAATATGTATGTACATATATTAGTGTGTGTGTGTGTGTGTGTGTCTTGGGGTGGGGGGGTCGATAGTTTCTCCCGCGAGTACAGTTAGCATGCCTGTCTTCCCCGCATAATGGCATAATGCCGGTGTGGCTGCCGGTTTTCAGGCCAACCACTGAGGAGCTCACCTCATATAACTAACCATTTAGTGTTTGGAGAAGGAGACCGACTCATTGAACGGTTGGAACCGGGTAACCGGGTGTGTTTCTGCTTGATTACAACGAAAACCCCGCAGCCACGCCGCCCGTTGTGGACAGGATTATTGGCCCGTGTTCAATACAAAACACGTCGTTGTCTGTGCGGGTACTCGGTTAGCTGTTGATACGTGTTACCCGGATGAGCGTCTGACTATACCAACAAAAAACCCGGGCTTTTCTCGCGCCCTGCTTGCTGGGAGAGTTCTCTGTAATGCATTTACCTGCGCCAGTCATTTATCCGCAGATGATTTATGGTTTAGGATTATTCTCCCCTTTCCCAAAACAGCGAAATTAGCTGAATCGTTCATGAGAGGAAATGTATGAGCTTTAGATGAGGAGATGTGGTGGAGGAACTAGAACCTTCTGCAGGAGTCAAGAGTGTGTGGTGTGTACGTCCCACCCACTCTGAGAGTCTCTTACACACGGGCTGGTGATGTCACCGTATTTATACCACATTTCCTGACTTTTCTGGTGCCCATCCACTAAAACTGCTGGTCTTCTTGCCACTCCACTGTGTCTATTAGGCTACTCCTGGATGAGTCTGATTAAAAGCACTGCTGCGTGAACTAGAAGAACCAGCCCGTATAGTTTCTCAGTAGAGCCTTAAAAAAGGAGACACACAGTAAGAGTTAATGGGGAGGACATTCGCCTCTTAATTTTAATGTAAATGTCTTTGCTTTGGGTGTATATCTGTCTTTTGTTTCATGGTCTAATGTTGCTCTAGAGGGTTTATCCAGATCTGTTCAGATTGGGTTTTAGGGCACATTAAAGATGTGTAGCAACTGTTTGAGATCGATCACTGAAAACAAACGCTGAGTACGTGAACTTTACACTGAGGCCCCTTGATACAATCTGACCTGAACACACGTCACCATCTCAGCCGAGAGCCACTCATTCGCACATGCAAATCAGTAACTGGCCATACTGAGTGCCTAAAATTGCATCACAAAAGGTCCATGCCACAGAAACATTTCGATAGCCGTCTCTGTTTTTGATGCTAGAACATGTTTTTCGTGGTTTTAAATAACAACAGAAACAGTTCTACCAGTTAACAGAACCAGAACTAACTGGCAAACCTGGGACATGTAGTGTGCTACTGTTTATAAGGATGTTAGTTTAACGCTTTAACAGACAGAAATACATGCTGGCCTCCTCTGTAAAAAATGCTCTGATTGAATGTTTTAAAATAAAATGTAGATAACCTTTCATTCACATTTCATTGGGTTCATTGAGCTTCTAATAGTATTGGTAAGTGCAGAACAAATAATATGTGTTTTACATTCTGTTGACGTGTTACTTGAAGTTCAGTCAACTCACTCAGGACAACTAAGTTGCTTGCTTTCTAAGTTACGACACTGAATCATTTTATTTACAGTGCGCTTGCGTCTTCTGGCTTCTTCACTGCATCACGCAGGACTTGAGCTTGCAGTTTCGAGGTTGTGGATGTGGACTGTACTGTCGATTCATGATTTAAAAAAAAAGGTTGTGTTGATGTTTAGTTTGAAATGTCTTCTGCAAATGGTTCTGCACCATTTTTGTGACATCAGTTACTACACTGTAATAATAGACAAAAATGTGATGACATTACTACAAATTGTGTTACGTAAGTTTGGCTTTTTGGCAGAGAATTCAGAGCCAAACCTAACAGAGATAAGCCTCCAATTTTAGAGCTTCTGAGCTTTACTAAAACCAGCCAAGTTCAGGGTCAGTGTAATAGCAAACTTCTAGATATAGCTGGTTCTCTAAAGTGAGTCATGAAGATTGAATTTGTGAGGAGTGAAAGACTTTGTAATTTTATTAAAGGCTGCTACCACATCCAGAATTCTGTTTTAGTCCATGTAAGTGATAGTCACTATCAGACCCTTACAGATCCTGATAGTTTATCCAATTAAAAATGATTTTGTAACGGATCAAACTGGATTATTTATGCGTGTTATAATAAAGCAACCTAAGTAGCATCATTGATAAGCAAGAGTTAAATTTTTAATGGAGATGAAGGTAAATAATGACCAGCAAAATATCCATTCTTTGCCTGTGACGGAGCCTGATGCAACACTTGACGTAGTTGCGTAACAGCCTCGTTCAAGTGGTTCTGCAATGTGACAGACAGCTGTGTATTCTTAGGTAAATTGTGCACCACACCTGTGTTGAATGCTTTCAGCTTTGAGTCGCTTTCCTATATGTGTGAATATTGTTGGATTTATGAGTTACACAGTCAAATTTTAGAACTCGGAAGACACTGTTTTGAGGATAGCTCCCAATAACTAAACCTCAGTTATGGAAAATACCCATCCGTGACCCCTCTGCATGTGCTTCCTCATATCTACACTGTATCCAAACTTTCACTCAGAGCAAAGGGCAGTCACTCGAACTGGACCGTATAACAGGGATGTATGTGCTTGTGTGAACTAATTGCCACTGCAGATGTGAAATGGTTGCATTGAGACGCTATCAGTTTACGCAAGCTCATCCAACCAACCGTGCCATCATGGAATGTTCAGTCACTGAGGTGTGAGGTGTGTAAGACTATAGTTAGACAGCTGTTTAAGTCAGATTGATTAGATATGTTTAATGCATGTTTAATTTGTTTCCTGAAGTACAGGCTGCACTAAATCGCTTCACTAAAGCTTCTGATTGTACTTGATATTTCAGCAGTTAATTGCTCTTATAATAAATGATGTAAATCTGTATGACGCTGTCAAAGACCCTAGACAGTAACATGTGACATGCTTACCTTATGTAAGAACAGAAATCTCCTTGTATAACAAAAACACTTTTTCTGTAACTTAATGGACGTTTGCTTGAGAAGTTTGTCTCATGCTCCGATGCTCCATGTACATCGATAGACATTAAATTTCACTGACTTGAAAAAAAAAAGTCTGCATAATTCTAGCATTGAGGTGTTAGTAATGTTACTCATAGATCTGAAATGGCTCATTGCAGAGGAAGTTGCTTGCTGTGAGTTCTCTGCAGTGGTATTGATAGGAACCAGTGGTCAAATATGTACAAATATACAGCTTGTTTTTGCACTATACAATATGTTGGTAATGATAAAATAGTGGTGGTTCCACTACGAATGAATTTTTAAGTCACTTCAGGACAGAAACATAAAGCAAAACTAAAGTAAAACAACATCTTAGACATCAGGCGGCGCCTAACAGTTTCATGTATTGGCTTTCTGTGAAGTTGCTTTTAGAGACGTTTAACTCTTTAGACATCTGGTGACTCTCACCACCCCTTCTGAACAATTCTGAGTCAGTCAGCTTCACTAGTATGGAGTATTGACTACTACACAAACTACTCTAAATGACTGTGTTGACATTGTACCCATTTAATTATGCAGAAATGTGAAAACTTTGGTGGAATTCCCCTTTAAGCCTGCCACAACTATGTAGATTTTGTCTGTTCCTTTCTGATCGGCTATGCGCACTGCCTTATGTATGCACTTCTGTTTTAGCGTCAGTCCAAATATCAGTGACCGTACTGAGCTTTTCAGGGTGGGATACAGTCACCAGATTAAAAAAAAGCTTTCATTGAAGTATTTAGTGGCTGTCTGGCTGATGAGAGTATGTTGCTGCTATTCCACAGTATTATCTCCTGACCTCAGACCCTCTCCTGGAGGTTATACCTGCATTTGCTGTCAGTCAGATAGGATGTCTCGAGCTGCTCACATAAGAGCAGATTCAAGTGGCAGTTTGGGACCATTTTTGAGTATGTTCATGCGCTAAATTCAGATCTGAAGTTGGCACAAACATCAAGTCAAATTCCAGCTTAATGAGAATGAGATATGGCAGTATACTGATGTTCAAACTGGGTTGTAATAGTTGCTCTTGGGAGAACATGTTCTTTTATGCCATGGCCCAACTTCCTGTTCTGAAACTAGAGATGAGATTGTGTTTTCAGTTATGCCTGCACCGCAGCGTCTTGTTATCTTACAAAGTGTTAACTACACAGTTATGGTTGGCTTTCTCAAGTCGTTAGATTATACTGTAGAGCTAATGAAGTAATGAACATGCTACACATGACAAAGGTTATTAGAGGGAATGCTGGTACGTTTCATTGTAAAGCCTTGAGTCGGGCAGATTTGTTGGTTTTATTTGGTTTATGTTTTATTTTGTATGTTTCAAATGTTATCAGTATTCATCGGTTAGATATTGAAGTGGCGACCTACAGCAATACCCAGCACTCACAGTCCTACGTCTTGTCTAGTTTCCAGTTAGTGTTACGCATCAGTCATCATTATGTGAACAAGTGTCACATTCAGGCCTCTACCACATGGAGCTGGTGATCGCACTGCAGAGGTTTTAGGAAATGCTGCTCTTTGGTTATTTTGGCATGAACTTCGAGGTGCTTCCATCATAGACGTCATAGCCTTGTGCTCTTTTCAAAGAAGCAGGAAAAGTAGAATGTAAAAACACTGATTCATTTATAAAGCAGAGCAACTGTCAAAACATGTCTGAGCAGTTGAACATAACAAAGTCTCAGTTTGCAATCCAGCAAGACTAAAATGCACAGTGTACATTTACAAAGCTTGCATTCATGCAGAATTACTAATCAGTGAGAACAGTGCACAAACAAACACCAATCACACCAATTTGTATTTGATTGCTTTATTTTTTGTGCTACAATACAGAGGAAATAACATTGTGAGTCTACAGTTGTGATTTTAAAAAATGGTATATTCACTTTAAAAATTAACTGAGGCTGTAATAGTGAGTTTACAGAGCAATATCCTGTATTGTACATTCTGTTTACCTGTTTTGAGAAGTTCAATAAATTAAACATTAGAAGGCAGCCAGGTTCCTAACTTTAAAACACCATTTTTTCAGTGGTAGCTCAGCTTTTTGTGATTGAGAAAGTTCACAAAGAAAGGCCAGTATTACGGTAATGATTAACATCCGATATACAGTACGTTTTGCAGGTTGGGTGTTTTCACCTCTGCTTTGTGCACGACATCAGAGGCCATTTTCTGCCTCAAGGCCGTAGCAGTATTTTCCCCAATAAGCCATCCAAGAGTTTAACTGTTATTTGTGGTTTTGCTGTGTCACTGATGTCCCAAAAGAGCAAATCGATAAGTCCAATAAGGTCATGGACAGAGTGTTTGCAATCAAGGACATGACAAAAACAGACATCTTCACCTTCCCATAAACTATTTTGTTTTATCATCACCTCAGGAGTGTTTGTGGTTTCAGTCCTACATAACTAATGAGAACAGGTTCTGAGGAACTATCAGTATGATTGAACTGCTTTAGGCCCAGTGCCTGAAGAGCATTGTGTTAAAGTCTTCTCTGCTCAGTAGCTAATTATCAAACTTCTAACAATTTGTTGTGTTGTGATCTGTAGAAACAGGGCCCCAATTTATTGTATTTAGATGGTTATAATTATTAGTCCACTACTGATGTGATTATAAGTCTTTATGGGTCCTTTATAAGTTTATTATTATAAGTCTTTTAAGTCCTGTATTTAAGCTGGAGATGCCATGATACCATTTTTCAGGTGACTAGTGTAAAGTGTGGACCTTTTTCAGGTGACTAGTGTAAAGTAAATATGCTCTTATGGGAAGATGATCTAATGCACTCTTGTTAAAGGAACACCTTCTCTGCAAATTCCACATCACTGTAGATCTTTGAGAAGACACAATCTCCTATACCGCTTGAATATTTTTGATGAAGTGGGTGTCTAGATGTATGCTTAAGGTTGCCCTAAGGAAGAAAATGTGCACATAACCCCTTTAAGTGGAATTTAAAAAAAATGTCTGCACTGGTCAGTTGCTGGGATGTAAACAGTAAATTGGTGCAAAATAGTTAATTGCAGAGAACCTAATGATATTTTTACAGTGCCGGTGAAAGAAACCAGGGTTTGGTCTACAGCCCAAATATAGTTTAGTTTGATATTACTTCATTTCTGACTTTTCTTTCCAGAATATTAAAATGCTGTATGTTCACTAAACTATTGTAAAACGATGTCCTAGTTATCAGGCAATGTATTTGTAATAATTTCATGTAATAATTTTTTGTGAGGAAGCTTTTAGATGTCTTAAACTCCTCTAATGTGTGGTGTCCAGTATAAGCTATTTTGATCTGGTAGGTGTCTCTAGAACTGAATGTTCCACACTGAACCACTCTAAAAGACTTCATTTGCATCTTAACGACTGAATTATGCAGAATTTGAGCATTCCAATATAATGGCTTTTATATAAACCACCATTATATGTTGATTCCACAGTAGTAACAGAATAATGTATAGCTCTTTATTAAACAATATCAAATATTTAATAGTTGCATAAGATTAAGTTATAAGATTTATACATTAATAATAAGTCCAGTATTCAAGAGGTTAAGGACAGCCCTTAACAGAGTATAGCCTGCTATCCATGCACAGACAGAGGTGCAGTATTTGTGTGTAGACTTCAAACTGACGCCAGCCCGCATGCAAGCGAATGCTTTAACTTTAGGACTAACTTGTTGCATAATCTCTGTCCAAAAATGGTTAAATCAAGGATTTAATTGAGAGTTAACAAGATTGGAATGGGAAGAGGAGGTGCAGTTGGAAAAAAGCTGATGGTAATTTTGTTTTTATTTTGTTATTTTGTCAGAGATCATTAAGACAAAGAAAATTAAATGTCAAAAGCACTTTTTATATGAACTTCTTCCAGAGCAAAATGTATTAAATAATAAACACTCACAAGGACAAATCCGATTGTAAATACGCTATTTAATCAGCATTTTCAATTTTGCATTTGAATTTGGGAGAATACAGAATATATTGCCGTATGTGACACTGATTTTAAAGCTGTTAAAGCTCGTTTTGTTACATATATGACTGTATACTTCCAAAATGTGGTGTAAACCAAATTGGAGCCTAAGTCTGAATTTTGCTTGGCATGTACCATAAACATGTAGATATGGATAAGGAGGGTTAACTCAGGCAGATGTGGAATGTTACATTACAGTGTGAGAGAGGGTGGGTCTGAGACAGTATGGGTACTAATGAAGCCCTCCTCTACTTTATGTCTGTTGTAATGAAATTTAGCGCTTCTCTGTTGAAGGACTGAAAAGTGTAGCATTTACATTTTTCAGTGTAGCATGTAAGGTATGTATGCCCTTGGTCTTTTGCTTTACTCCACTGAAGCTTACCTGTCCAATGGCGTTGTAGGTGACGTCTTGCGTAAAACACCTGGCTGTAATGAGGAACAAGTTGTAACTGGATCCACTTTCAGAGACTGGTTTAGATCATAACTTCTGTATACACTGCCCTGTAGGTGCTAACTTTGACATTGGTCATGTAAAGACCTCCTCCCTATCGCTCCTCCATATTGCTAATTCTACTAAGGCTCACTCCTGCCTTCATCCACTGTTTTCAAACCACACAGTGATTTCTGAAGGTGTTTTGTTTGTGGTTATGAAATTTACTCCTAAAAGCAAGTCCCTTTATGTGCCTTTCTTTGAGTTCTTTGAGCAACTTTCATAAGTTGTACATGAACATTGGTTTCCATCACATATACAAAGAAAGATGGTATAGGTAGGACAATGCAAGCTTCAAAAGATGTTTCTTTTAGGGTTGCTGTTGTTTTCTTTGCTTTCAGTGTAGCAGTCTTTGAGGGGTGAAATCAGGTCCGTGTGCAGACAGTTTGGGGGGCAGAGAAAATAAGACAACATAAAATTGTATTAAACCTAATTTTATTTACTGAATAATAGTTTCATCTTATATATTCATCTTAAATGACTCTTATCAGACAGTTTAGTCATGTTTGAAATGAAAACAAGCTTTTTTACCAAACACAGCCAAAAAGCAGTAACATTACTATCAAGGCTGGATTTGGAACTTCACGCTTTCCTAAAGAAATTACATATCAGCGGTTTATTGGTGGAATTGGGATGATAGGCCAGAGTTGCTGAGGAAAGCCACAGGCAGTCAGTACTTCAACAGATGGGGCTTCCAAGAGCAATGAATCTCTGAGATTTCTATTCCTGAGGCAAGACTGAGGAGGGCATCACTGAAACGGATGTTGAAAAATGGCGGCACCTATAAAAATACAGTATTTATACAGACCAACCAGGAAGGCACTTGAGTGCAAATGGGTACATACCTGAGTGGGATTGAGATGTAGTGATTGATGTAATAATGTAACCACATACAGATATGCTCAAGTTAGAGTTTGGTGAAATGGACACTCCCATCCAAGTGTGATGTATGGCTCCTGAGAATGACTCCACAGCTAACGTTCCAGCAGCTCTGTATATGTGGGTGCAATGTTGGAGCTTGTAGAGGAGCCATGTGTTTTCCTCTGACTCAGTTCTAGGGAAACAAGCTGCCGTGATTCTCTGCATCTGATCTACACTTGTTTGTTTGCTTTCTCTTTTCTCATGGAGCTTTCTCCAGAACCCAACATGAAAAATCACATTGCCTTCAGCAGTATTACCAAACAGTGCCAGGTGTTGCAGGCAGCGCCTTTTACAACACTTAGGACATTGTAACTAAAGAACATTGGGATTGTTTAAATACATTTCCCCCACTGTATTATTATCTGTCTTTCTGCTGTGGCCGCCTGGCAGCTAGTGCAAGAATACAAGTGTGGAAAGAGTCTAGCACGGTTTGGAGAAGTGCATTTGAACGCTGTGTAGGTTTCAGCATAATACCAGGGTGAAGAAGATTCTTTGCTTTTGTTTTGACCCTTGAGCCAAAGCTGGTGATTGGCTCTGGGAGTTGAGCGCTGTGCTTTTGCTAGAGGTGACTCCATATAAGGAATGACCCTCAGCACAGGAAAGCTCTTTCTTCTTGAGATGAGAAAATGCGTCTGCATCCAGACAGTAAGAGTGGGATTGTTTTTATCATGTTTTCGTTTTAATACATTGATACTAAAAGTAGTGTTTTTTTAAAAGTTGATTTCATACTGTGAGTGATCTGCTGTAGCTCTTCCTTTATTGGTGTGACTTGCAGGGCTCTGTGTCATTTGATCGATGGTGTGTTTGCGATAATGTAATAATATGTGCAAAATCGTGATGTTTATGGTGTCAAATGATGTTCAAGTGGACTGTAGACTAAAAGTAGCCATCCGGGTTGACTGACAGAAATTGAAGAAAAGCAGGTGAGCTTGGCTTTTAGTTAATCTGTAATCTAATACAAGTAGCCAGTTTGTAACATTATTAGGCTCCTTAAATGGTAACTTTTCTAAACTCTAAGCAGCACTAATGTCTACTAATTTGTAGACTCCATTATAAGGTTCTGGTGTAATTAACACAAGCAGTGTGATTAAAACATTACGCATTGTCTGGTCTCTGAGGCAGGAATGCTGTTTAGTCCATCTCTAGGCTGGGGTACATTAGCTTTACAGTGTGCATGCGTCTGTCAATAGGTTGAGAGAGCTCTGCCCCCCACAGCTGAGCAGCTGCTGGAGTGCATCTCTGTCTTTGTGTTGGTGTGTGTCAGTGCAGGCAAGTGGGAGCCTGTGAGCGTGTGTATATATCCCCCAAAAAGTTACCTATCCCTCTCATCCCGGAGGAGAAGAGCAAAGAGCAACTGATGCAATGTGTGTTATCTTGTGTGCACTTTTAGGATCGTGTGTGCTCTCTGTATCTGATGACGCAGGTTGGGAGGGGTGAAGAACTAACAGTAGAGGATTCTGGATTGGCTGGAGAGGGCCCTCCCTCCACACTTAATAGCTGGCACTCACCTGCAGGAGTAAAAGCTACCCATCTCCCTCCTGCTGTCAATACGGAGCCCTATAACGTGACTGTGAGTACCAGAATGCAATCAAATAGCTTCATATACACTGCAAGCAGCCATAATCACGTCAT
Source organism: Semaprochilodus insignis (assembly GCA_034552555.1). Taxonomy (NCBI): domain Eukaryota; kingdom Metazoa; phylum Chordata; class Actinopteri; order Characiformes; family Prochilodontidae; genus Semaprochilodus; species Semaprochilodus insignis. Next base: position 40,000,337 of record CM067474.1, on the reverse strand, counting down.
ACAGCTAATTTAAATTTAGCAGATCAATGTGGTTCTCATCTTAGTGGTTTTGTATATGCAGCTGTGTTCGCTAGTTGCGAGTTGTCGTTGTCTTTTGTCCCCTGAAGGGGGGATTTGTGGCCTTGCGGTTGGTGTCGGAACTGTCATTGAGCATGGGATATTAGTCCTACCACAAGTTCACTTTGAAGACTGTTTTTCCTGTCGTAAAGGGCACTAGCCTAAGCCAGCTGCCCCACATTCCTTGCAGAGTCAGCGTGAGACCACTGAGTTTACTCAGTTTGACTTTGCGCTCTGTGTTTCATTTTGAGTTCTGTGTTGCAGCTGTTTTTTTAAACTGGACTTCCACTGATTTTCAGAATATTCAGCGAAGATTTTTCATTGTGATGTAAACAGTCATTCAGAGCATTTAACCTGTAGAGGAACAATTTTATTTGTTGTCACATGACCGGTAAACATACACGTCTTGTAGGTTTATTTATATATATATATATATATATATATATATATATATACA